>JAQHUG010000001.1:21982734-21993038 GCA_028555095.1 Dicrostonyx torquatus | reverse complement strand
AGAGAGAGAGAGAGAGAGAGAGAGAGAGAGAGAGAGAGAGAGAGAGAGAGACATATTACAACATGGGAAAATTCAGAAAACATTAATGAATCATTAGATTTATTGGAAATAGAAATACTACTTTGATAATTTCACAATTCTCTCACATCCAGATTTATAAGCTCTGAATATTCAGGTGCTTCTTGGTTCTTATGTACTTTGGGTTTCCAAAAGTTTTGATACTATGTCATAGTGATAATGATTTAGAAAAAGAATAGTGTTTTAGATCAGGGAAATGTCTGCCTTAAAGAGGTGCTGAAATTTGGCTATACACCAACTCAGTTCAGCAATACCAAACAGAATTATGATGAGTAGAAGTTTTGTATAGATACTTTAAACAAGATTTCAAAATACACATCATTTTATACTACATGTATTTATAAAAGAGTGATCAAAACCACATGCCTGTGTAGATAAAAATACTATGGCAACTGCCATGTTAGATACTGTGAAGAATCAAAGAGTACTACTAAAAGTTACTATGGCAACTACCAGTTTCCAGCACTCAGCATGTACTATGGTCTCTGTAAATACCGCATTCCATTTTGATGGTCATAATAACAACATGTAATGTTACAGACAAGAAAATAGAACTGAATACAACAAGTAATGTTACAGACAAGAAAATAGAACTGAATACAACCTTGTCAGGCCATTTTAATATGAGAAACACAGGTTACAACTTCTATTTATGTACGTACACCAACAGAAGTGCTCTCCACAAAAGTTGTAAAAGTTTGAGGGGACTGTGTGAGGGGGACAAACATAGCACATATCAAATAAGTTATGAACAAGAGAAGATTTAGGTAGAATGACAAATGAAAGATAGAAATGACCAACCAGGCTTTAAGGATGCTGAAGACTTTATCTGAGTGGGAAAAGAGAAAAAAAAAAACACTAGATAGGAAAGGGTTGATTTCTTTACAGAAATAGGAAGTAACTTTTGTTAGGGGTTATGAATCTGCCATTCACATTATTTCCTTGAGCATATTTTCAAATTGTAAATGTGATAGCTTGGATTTTGCCTAGGCAAAGACATTTTGTAATAAAAAAAATCACAGCATTGAAACTGATGACTGAGATAATTTTGAAGTTAGTACAGTGTGAAGTGTAATGAAAATAATACAATTCTTAATATCTCAGCAGAGCTGCTTTCCTATTTTTCAAATTATAGCAATGAGGAAGGTAACTGAAGAGAATTTTATTTAAAGACAGAGAAGGAAGGATGGGAGAGGAATGGAAGCATGTGGGGAGGGAAGGAAGAAAGAACAAAAGGGAAAAGGAGGATAGTTTTATTCTGGTCATACAGGGATTGCTTAGAAGCAAAGGGATCTGAGCCTGCGAATTGGGAACCAACACATGTTAGATATTTCCAGAGGCTCATACCTCTTGCTTACATCTTCATTCATCAGACTTTCCGCAGGGAAAAATTATTATATTTAACTGCCAATGTACTTTCACTTTAAAACCTTATCCACAGGTTTGCCAGTTTTAGAATTCAGCTTTTGAGACTGGCATAAGAGTAGCTCGATACTCATATTATTTGTGGTTGGGTATGTTAATACATGAGACGTCATCACCATTGTATGTCTGGCATTAAGACCTATTTATTGATTGGCAGGCTGAAATTTCAGAGAACTCATTATTGTGCTATGTCACCACATGGCTGAATCCTAGGTGGTTTGGGCTCATAATCTGTTTTAGTCAAGAAAATTGTAAATATATTTAGTGTAAATATATATTTCTATCTATGTATATATATATACTTGTGTATGTATATATGTATGTATGTATGTATATATATATATATATATATATATAGAGAGAGAGAGAGAGAGAATAAGAGAGAGACAGAGAAAGAGAGAAAGAGATGGAATGAGGGAGAGAAGGAGCCAAGAAGCTCCATGTTGGATTTAGATTGCATGTTCGATAGTATTCAGTTGTGCAGTGTTTGCCTGGAAAGTTTGTAGGAATTATGCAAACTGCTTCTCTGAAATACATGGTGAAGGTTATAATTTCCGAGGGAAAATATTACACAATTGGCTTCATCAGTAAACATTCTAAGCCAGAGATGTCATTTGAGAAACTCCAGACCAGAATCTTTCACTTCAACTATTAAACATTCACAAAAAAGCTCAAAGTGAACAAGTACCCCTGCAATGCACAAATACAATGTATTTGACAGAGGAACATAGAACAAGAATATGGTTATTTAATTCTGACTACTTAGTCTATATTATTATAGACCAAAACACACAATTATTGAGATACATCTCTTTGCATAGATTTCTGGAGAAGAGTAGAAGGATGATTAGGCAAAGCTTCATCTGATCAACCTAACTCTATCCGTAGATTCAGTAGTCTGAAGCCAGAAAACAGTTTCTTCTGATACATTGTTCATTGTCTGTATGCACATGATGGGAAGGTTTCATTAATCAGTTGCAAGGGATTCTAGTTTGCTATTCTCTAGAGACCTGTGAAATATGTCTCATTGTAAAGCTGGTATAGTTCATGAAATAATTTTGTTGTTTTACAGTATACCTTTTCACAACACTAAAGAGCTTCTATTCACCACTCAAGATGCTTCTGGAACATAAGAAAAAATGAACTCTCTGCTATTCTTTTGAATTTGAAATTTGTTCTTGGGAGTTCAGCCAAAATTCCATCAGGACTGCACAGAAGTTAATGTGTTGAACCAATATGATAAATGCATGGGAAAGAAATAGGCTATGATAAAGATATGATTGTATGAATAAATGTTTATTTTAAATAAAATACACTTATAAATGTTGAATAATAAATTTTTGAAAGTTCTGATTAACTTAAATTATGCGAGAAAAAGATCCTTCCTTTAAAAATCTTTTAAAGCATGTAGTGATGCCCACGAGAGAGTTTTGCAGCAGAAATTCCATTATAGTGAGGTATTCGATTATGCCAGTTGTGTGGTTTTTATCTTTTGTGTACTTAGCATTCACAGCACTATGGCAACATTTTAAATAGTAAGCAGTATGTAAAGCATTAAGGAAAACCAGGTGGTTTCATTGTCATTCTCCTGGTATACATAAGATATTGCTGCAAATGTATGAATTTTCAGTTTAACATTAATTATGAAAATATTGCTAGCTCTACAACAACTGAATTTATTTCTATTTCCAAGCATTTAAAGTGGGCTCCACAAGAGGTCAGTTATGCTCATTGTAAATATCTGCAACTTCATGGAAGAACTGTTCATATTTATAGTCTAAAACCAAGGAAATGAAAACGCTTGTTCCATTCCTGCTGATTTACTGTCACTTATGCAACGCTATGGGAGCCTCTTATGCTTTCCCAGTCAGGGTAGTTTTAGGTTAATGTACATTTAATGAAAAGTGAAGTGGATAGTACTAGATATATAGACATGTAAGTGCTGCCACCCCAGCGAATGTTCTCTCAGTATTCTTCATGGAAATGTTTAACGTGCAGTCCGTGTTAGAACCGAAAACAATTATAAACACTTGATAGGTTTGAGATGAGATACAAAACACTTTCATTTGATGTTTGCAGCCTTGTTTAAGAGCAGCACTGCCTTTCCAAAGGAATAAAGCAGAGCTGGCAAGGCAGGGGCGGAAAAGTACTCCCCTTTTCCTTTGAATCAAAACCACTTTTCCCCACTCTTGAGAGAGGAAAGAGGTTTTTCTGGAGGGAGTGGTGGATGAGCTTCACACTGTTATACAATGTCTGATTATCTGAAGGGAAGTGTGGGTGGGGCCTTTATGAAACTACTCACTGCCATGAGACAGCCCCCTCTAGAGTTTCTTTCTTCCTCTTTTATTCTTTCAATCTCTCTAAAACTCATGTATGGCATGTGAAGGACTAATAATACTTCCTTCACAGAATTTCACTCCTCTAAGTATAAGAAATGGAGCATTTAAATTTCTTTACAGATAAATGAAGAATATAGGATCTGAGACCTAGATTTTTAGTCTCTCACACACTTTTCTAGAGGAAATCTTTGCTTCTTTATCTGAGCAAGAATACAGTTGTCTAAAATTTACCTAGAAATATTTCATTCAAAAATTCATTGAAAAAAATTTTAGAGTCAGGCTTAGAATGTAAGAATTGCTCTACAAATCCTAGTGTTTACAAGGTTCACACTAATTTTCTCAAATGTCCTCGTTCTCTTTGGTAAAATGAGAACTAGTTTTTTGTTTGTTTTTTTCTTTCTTAATCTATCATCCAGTTGTGCTGACTGAAGATTTTTAAAGATCAGAACAGGAAGAGATTTGATTACTAGCTTTAATTTGTGAGAATAACAAACCGTTTGTTCAAAAATGGTATCAACAAATGCCGGGTGGTGGTGGCGCACGCCTTTAATCCCCGCACTCGGGAGGCAGAGGCAGGCGGATCTCTGTGAGTTCGAGACCAGCCTGGTCTACAAGAGCTAGTTCCAGGACAGGCTCCTAAAGCTACAGAGAAACCATGTCTCGAAAAACCAAAAAAAAAAAAAATGGTATCAACAAAACAAACAGGCAAACAAAAACAGATAGTAGGATTATGTGTGTCCTAGGATTATGTGTTGATAACCAAACCAGTACAGAAATACCTGTTTCAAATTGTATTTACTAGTACACACTGAAGGAAATCCACACCCCTTGTATGCTGCTGTGACTTGAATTTGAAATGTCCCTGCAGCCTCATGCCCATGAACTCAGATCCTGGCTGATGTGAAGCTGTGAACCTCCAGCAAGTGGGTCTTACCAGGAGACAGTGATAGCACTGAGTGGTGTGTCTTAGAGATTATAGACCAACCCACCTGCCTGACCATTCTCTCTCCACTCTCTAATTCATGGCAAGGAGAACAGTCTGCAAAAACAAACAAACCAAAAAAAAAAAAAAAAACCCACATGCCTCACATCTGCTGCCAATGTGGACTGTGTATTCTCAACTTGCAGCCCAAATAAATTGATAATAATTCTTTTTCTTTTGGATCTTTTGTCAAAGAGACAAAGAAAGTGGGGGATACACAATCATTCCTCTCTTTGGATTGTACTTAATCATTGGTTGTAGTTGGTGAAATTCAGAAATGGAGTCAGAACTGTAGTCAATAATATTACCCACTAGTCATGTGTCTCTGTGCCTGGGTTGGATTGGTGTGTTCTGTGGGAAAGCATACCCCGTGCAGGAATTTTGCAGTGTACCTGGGGATAAAGAACAAGGAAGAAGATGAAGAAAAGCTCTTTGTACATTTTCACTGTGAACAGGATAGTGTTTGCTTTTGAGACCCAGATCTTCCTGTTTTTGCCAAATTACTAATAATCTACTTGGTTATACCAAAGTGAACCTGGACCTACTCAAGAGAAGTGAGTGATGGTCAAGACTGGTGTGTGATTAGGACATAAACTTAACTTTTGAATTTGGTTGGAGCCTGAAGATGTTTCATTTTATACAATCATTCAATTCTTTTCCTTTGTAACAATTTATTTGTATCTTTTAGAGTGTCTGCTCTGTTTCCAGAGTAATAGGCTTTTTGAAATGTTAATAACTTTTAAGAATACAAGAAAATTATATTTATTGTAAGTGTGTGGAGACATGTACCATGGCATTCATGCGGTGGTCAGAGGACAATTTGTCGATGATTCTTTCCACCATGAGGTCCAGAGATTGAACTCACTTCTTCAGGCTTGGAGACAATCACCATTACCCACCAAACTATCTCATTGGCCTCTAGAAAAATATTCTTTAAGAGAAGAGAACAAAATATCTGGGTTTTTGTGAGGAAGAAAAGTTGTAAAACTCAATTCACATATGAGTTGGTGCCTCAGAAAAAAGTTAGCCAGCTTCATGTGACACTCCACAGAAGTTACTGCAGTCAGGAGTACTCACTACTAAAGCAGATCAGCTGTGAGGCTTGCACCTTGTCTCTGCCACCACCACAAATATTGATCTGACAAAGTGGTACTGGAGTTTAGCTTCTATGGGTCATATGGCTCTACTGCAATGAGCCTATTTCACTAAGTCTCACTGCTCAAATCTCTCTTCTGAAATCTGTCACCCAAGGCTGTCAGATTGCTGTGAGCTAGCTGAGTACACGCAATCTGATAGCTCATAGTCCTTTGACTTCTGTCTCTAAAGACCTCCAGCAAATCTGGCATCTTGATGGCTCTGCACAGCCCTTGCTTTGTACTGTGCTCTACATTTTATGTTATGGTATATCCCAAGAAAACCACACCAACAGCCAATCATATGAGCCTCAGTATACTTCCACTATGTTGATTTTATATACAGTTTAGTATTATGTATATGTTGTAGTTCAACTGAGAAACACATCCCATAATCTCCAACATTTAAAAACTTCTTGTTGGAGGCTGCATATTTTTCCCAGCTGCTCAGCCCCAAAATAACCATACAGAAGCTTTATTAATTAAATCACTGCTTGGTCTATTAGCTCTAGCTTCTTATTGGCTAGCTCTTACATCTTAATTTAACCCATTTCGATTAATCTGTGTATCACCACATGGCTATGGCTTGTTGACTGAGGTTTCTGTCCTTCCTAGTTCCTGCAGTCGTTAAGTCCTAAAGAAATCACATAAAGGACAACATTAATTATGAACGGATTGGCCTCTTAGGCTTCTTATTATCTCTTATAACTTATATTAGCCCATAATTTTTATCTGCTAGCCACGTGGCTTGATACCTTTTTTGGCGAGGCAGTCACATCTTGCTTGCTCTGTGTCTGGCTTCCTCTCTGTCTGGGTGATGACTATAGACTGAAACTCCCTCTTCCCAGAATTCTTGTTGCCCTGCCTCTATTTCCTGCCTGGCTACTGGCCAATCAGCATTTATTTAAATTTCAAGTGATAGGATATAAGCCATTGTCCCACAGCAGTGGCTTACCAGGTAGAGTTCCATTCAGTGTCTCTCTCTCTAGCAGGGCTACGTGGCTTCTCCTCACTCCACCTTCTTTCTCCAAGAATTCAGCTTAGTTTTCCCCACCTAGCTCTGTTCAGCCTTGCCTATAGGTCCAAAGCAGTTTCTTTTTTAATCAAAGGTAATCACATTATACAGGGCAGTAAATTTCTTGTTCTTAAAGTAGCAAGCACACTCTCTTGTTAAACACTCAAATATTTTCTAGGTGAAGTATATCCAGTTTTCATTAAGTCTGATGGAACCAGTACCCTTTATTCTTCTTCAACTTAAGTGACTTACTTCAGAATAGACTGATACAGCTTCAAGAATATCACATTTTAACATTCCCCCTGAAAATGGAATATTTCCCATGTAAAGGAGTGTGTGTAATTTTGAATACCAATTTCACACTTTCTTAAATTATTCTTTGGGATAAATATGTGACCTAGCAATACTACTTTTATGTAAAAGCTCTAGAGAAATAACATGTTCACACACAAACTTTAATGTTAATTTAATAGCTGAATTAAAAAAAATCCTAAAAGTGGAAATAACAAATATATACATTAAATACTAAATGTCAGAAACATTATGATATATATATATAATAAAATATAAATCAGTATTAAAAAGGACACTATTCAGATACTTAGCACACCTTGAAAAATGCTTAGAACATTATGACAGTTGATAGAACTGTCATACTTGTGCAGCCTCTCCCACTTCCCTGGTCAACCAGGGAATAAGTTCATTATGTTACATAATTTCATTTTAATAAAAATTCTGCAATATGCAAATCTATATAGCCAGGAAATACATTAGTGGTTGCTTACAACTAGATGACAAGTGACAATTAATGAGATGATATTTCTTTTCAGAATGATGAAAATATTCTCCATTAGATTATGGCAGTAATTATGCAGCTTTCTGGTTATGATAAAACTCATTGCAGTCTGCATGTCAAACAGATGAATCTTATAAAATGTGAATTGTGTCTCAACAAAAGTGTTTAATATATGGACTTTCATGGACAGAAAAAACAAGGCATTTTAAGATGAATATAAACATGAAACGTTAAATAACATCTTGTTCTTTTTCTTATAAAATGTGAATTTAATGCACTACAAGATGAGGAACAATATTGAACATAAAATAGGAAATTAGAATAGACATTGCAAATTTATCTGACAATATGGTATTTTTCCATTGGTTAATACAGTGTTTATTACTCATTTCTGGGGCATTATAGTTTTTAAAGATACTGGACACTCTTCAGAAATGACTTGTTTTAATTTCAATGGAAGTTAAGAAGAAAAAACATGAAACATTTTTAATATATATAGACTGTTTTGATCAAATGCTTACTTTTATTTTTCTATATCTTTAAGGGAGATGTATGTTTTAGATATATACTGATACATACATGTCCCATCTTAATAGACACTAAGACTTGAAGTGATTCAAATTTTAATTCTGCAGACCAAGAAAGACCAGTAAGCACAGAGACTCATGAGACTCATTTCCCAGCAGTATAAAAAGGAAATGGCCTGCAGAGTAAGCTAGAAAATCACAACAGGACTAAAAAGGAAAAGTTGAAAGGCAAAAGAGGATGTACAGAATGCCGAGGGGAATGTTAACAACTGTGTCTTCTAACAGGGGGTTGGCCAGGGAAGTGGGAGAGGCTGCACAAGTATGGAAAATTAAGAGTTGAGTTCGAATATGTTGCTTTTGAAGTAGTTAGTAGATATCCAAGAACAGAACTGTATTGAAAAAGTCATAGAAAAATGTAGGCTTCAGGGACATGATTTAGTCTAGAATATATGTGTAGAAACTTTATCATTTCTGACTTGTAACTAGATGAAATCACTAACAGAGTGTAGATAGAGAAGGAAGATTGCATATTAAGAGACCAATAGAAAAGAATGGAACAGTCAAGGAGACAAAGAAAACTGTGACTATAATCTTAGTCCCGGACCAAGGATGTACAGTGTCTTGTGTAAAGAGTGTGTCACTCAGACATGGGCATTGGATCTACTGTAAGTACCACCCTACGTCAGAAGCTACCATGTAGAGACAGTAGCGTGAAGAGAAAATTTTGCTTTTTAGGTTTAAGTTCTTACTTTAGCACCTTCTTGTTAAAGGCAACTGTAGCTTCAGCTAAGAGGTGAGAGTATCTCAGCAAGCTTTTAATCTAGGAAATTAATAGCAAAAAAATTCCTATTATGTGAGAAAACATTGAGGAGTAAAGAGAAACACGTGCTTAAAATTGTCAGTTGAAGACTAGAAGTCATATCTATTTGATGATTAATATGCAGTTTCTATGATGGACAATTTTGCTTGTTGATCAAACTACAATTTCACCTAGTAAAATATTTCATATAAAAGAATTTGACATTGCCTTTTCATCTTCTACAATGTCAAAATATTTGTTGTAGTTGGAATAGTAATGTCAAGGTTATAAAAATAAAATTAAAGATATATTCCTAAACTATATTATATAGTTGATATATGCATAATATAGTGTAGGTAGGCAATAAATACACTAAGTTTTTCATCTATACATAATAAAATAGTGATGAAAGCACACAGAAATGATCCTATCTTATGTTGTAAAAAGATTTTCATTTCCTGTAGCGAAGTGAGACTCAAGACTGAAAAAAACTACTCACAACTCAGGACACATTTATGTCGACCTGTGGCTTCAGCGTTCTACTGGCCTGTAACCCAACATGAAGGACAGTTTGGATATCCAGTGTTGTCTCATGATTGCACATGACTAAGCATGACTACACCCACTTTTTTCAGCGCTGACTAGTAGAACTTCACATCAGTAGGGTCCAAGACAAACCAGACTTTTTGGTTGAACCTAATGGCAAATCTGAGACTAAGCAGAATCACCAAGTCTGCGCTGGATCATGTCAGTTGTCCAGTAATTATTAGCTTTTTGTATGGGACTTTATAATTGATTTAAATTAATTTTAAGCTGTTGGGAACAGAGAAATAGTTTCCTATGATCTTTGAAATGGAAAGAATCAAAACATTTCAAGAAGGAGGCCTAGAATGCCTGTTTGCCAAGTGTCTTAAATAGTGAGAGATGTTCTCTTAGTATGCTCTTTTTCATGCATTACTTTTCTCTTGCTGGGAAGACATCGCTCCCTGATTGGATCTGGGAGATCAGAGCAAGAAGAAATGCAGCAAAACCAAATTTGAGTTCTTAAATTTAGCTTTGAAATTCTTTACAAGATATAAATATACAGTTCTAGATGAGTGGGGTGGGTTGTTCTACCTTCTGGATATATTGATCAGGCTATAGAGATGGGATGTGAGCAGAGGTTGTATAGAGGACTATTTTCAGAGTTTTTGGAAGTCTCAGATGATAA
>JAQHUG010000001.1:21961652-21974204 GCA_028555095.1 Dicrostonyx torquatus | reverse complement strand
GTAGGGTCCTATAGCAGAGCTCCTGGTGTCAGTCATAGTTATTGTATGTGCAGTAGGGGAGGCGTCTAGCAGAAAACTAAGCCAAGTCACCCTAGAGATTAAATCAGGCATCCAGAGTTAGAGAGAGCTCTCAGATAAGGTTAGTCCTCTGGCCCAGGAACATTCTCCAGATAAGAGCAAGTAGAGATCAGGAAGGTTTCCTTGCGAGGGAGATCCCAAGCCATTGAACTTTGGAAAAAAATAGGCAGGCCATAACAAACTAGTACCTTTGACCAGTAAGGCCTTCCTCCGCTCTGTTTTGATCTTTAAAAGTTATCCCTGGCTTCTCCTTCCCTGTCATTCTCCAGCAGACAAAGAAATCATGGTGATTCATGGAGCTTAGGGCTACAAAGTGACAATTTTGTTGTAATATAAACATGGCTGACATCTGACCTTTGTAAAATATTGTGACTTTTATCTTTGCCATGTTTGATTTCTTGGGAATTATTGGTTACTTTGATCTTTACCGCCAGCTACCAAAGTTCTCCAGACACTTACGCATCTAATGGACAATGTTGCAACAACATCGGTGTTGTTGTACTCCTTTTGAGAATAGTTGTCCCCACTGCCATTTTTTTATGTTCCAGTAGAATAATTTCTTTTTATTTTTATGGTATCCAATTTCCTATCATCTATGTTTCTCCATTTTTTTTGGTCTATTCTTTCCTTTTAAACTGAACATCCTCTATAGATTCAGCCTGGGATGATGGATGCTGCAGCTGCTCTTGTGGTCCTCAGTTGCAGGTTATAGATGGGAGAATGAGAATTCTGCAGCAGAACTTTCGGCCTGCATGATGCTGGCAGGACTGGTAGATTCTAGCTTTTGAATATTTTTAGGAGACCCAGTGTCTTCTGACTTTGATTTAATTCCTCTCTGTTTTTTCTTCTGTTTCTCTAGCACGTTTATGAGATTTTTGAGCCCACCTAACATTTACGCAAGCAAAGGAAAAGCGGTAGTATAGAAACGGTATTGTTTGTATATGCTTACACATATATGTTTATGCATATGTGTGTATGCATGTATGTGGTGTATGTGTGGTGTGTTATATGTGTGTATGTGTGGTGTATATGTGAGTGTGTGTGTGTGTGTGTGTGTGTGTGTGTGTGTGTGGTGTAATACTAGATAGTTAAGCTTGGTCAAAGTCATCTATTCCTGAATTCCTGAGAGTGAACTGTGAGTGTTTCTGACTGTCTATAATAACAAGTGCTTTGTAACATAAAAAAAAATTAGAGCCTTATATATTAATATAAAAGATGAGTAAAATAAAGACTAAATGCTCACAATATTTAGGTGTGTAATTTGATTTAAGCATCAATAACAGTGCAAATAAGACTTATTAATATTAAACTATCAAATTTACAACCTGAGGATGGTATTTGGACTTTTGAGGCAAAGTACAAATAGACCCAGTGCTGAGCAAAGACCAGTACTCATCATTTTAGATAACCCTTTTGTTTTCTAGATTTATTGGGTGGTGGCTTTGAACATTTAATCTTTATCTTACAATCTTCTTCCCACAAAAGTGATAGATGTTGCACGGCTTAAGTTCTACAGCATCAGTTCTCAACCTGTGGGTTGAGACCCTTTGATGGTTGCACGTACAATATTTCGCGAATCAGATATTCACATTATGACCAGTAACAGTCCCCAAACTACAGTTATGAAGTAACAGCAAAAAATTTTATAGTTAGTGGTCAGCACAGCATGAGAGATTGTATTAAACAGTTGCAGCGTTAGAAAGGTTGAGGACCACTGTTCTAAAGCAATCAGACGTTTGCAGAGACAAAGGGAAGCGCTGCATCTTTCACAACTGATGAGTAGTAAAGCAAAACCTTTCTCACTTAGATATCTACCTTATGAAAATAGAATTCAACTCAAAGTTATGGCCATTAAGAAAGAGGAAACTAAGGAAGAAAATTTTAATATATCTAACAGGACAGAAGACATTACTTCTAATAGAGTAAAACTGCAGGCTGTCTATGTTATGAAACTACATAATACATAAGCTTGTTTTCATTATTCATCCTTAAATCGTTTTAAGTAGGCTTCCAAGACACATTAACCCACAAAGACTTTATTGTTATGATAGTTTCAGAAAACAAAAAACAAGGCTAAAAACCAACCAACCAAACAAAATCTCTGTTGTCAACTCAAACCTTTATTCTCACATAAAACAGAAAGTCTAGTCTTTGGAGAAAGCACATATCATCTCCACTTTCCCTAGGTTCAGAACAGTAAATATATTCCTTACCAATAAAGATATATTTATGTAAAAAAATCTACCAAATGCTTTGTGAACTAATTATAGGTAGCATTTTTGAGTTTAATCTAGACATTGGGTTAACAAAGATCCAGTCTTTTAACTGCCATGACAGCAATGGTACACTTAATGTCTTTGATTTTGCAGATGAGGACAATTGTCTTACTGTGAAAATCATGGTTTTCAAATGATGGTACCTAGGCATCTCATAAAGAAAGAGTTTTACATTTCTGTTTTCATAGCATTCTCTGGGTGATTCTGAATGCCAACAAAAATCATAGAACTAGGGAGCAGGATAGTCCACCAAGTTAAGCAGTGAAGAAGCAGTGTTTTGGCATGTTTGCATGTTTTCAGCTGTTATATTACATGGACTCCAACTGCCCAAGTCACCATGCCTATGACTGGCATGTCTGCATAGAATCTGTTGCATGTATTTTTATCAGTCCTCTTTGAATCAACAATCTCCCATGACTCTTGTGTTTAAATAGCTTTCATGAAGAAGTATGCTGTGGACAAACACAGATATACAAATATCCACTGTGTTTTGGTGATGTCACTACAGATTTTGTAGCAAAAACTGAATAAGGGCATTGTACAGGTATGGATTTATGGATGGCCACTTGCCTGCCAACAACCACAGCTGCTGCTCTGGGAGGATGCGCATGATTACTCCACAGTATGGACTGCCAGAAAATGAACTTCTAACAGTGTGTTGCCTAAACAACTGGATGTTCAAATACCATGCACTAGCAAGAGTGTAAAGTGAGTAATACACCCATTTTAATGGTTTAACATAGTTGAACTCTATTTTTCAAAGGTAAGATTAACTTCATAGAAGTAAAGGCTCACCTGTCAACTTCAGGCTTACTATCTTCCTACTAAGAACCACAACTACAAATACTATTCAGATCTTCTTGTTCTGTACTTTGTGGGTATTTTCAATATTTTTGAGTTGGAAAGGATGTTTAGTTTGTGGAGTCTTAAAGTTCCAAATTCAGGACACATGGTTGTAGCACCCCCTGCTGGTATTAAAGTCTTGAGACTCAGCCTTTTCGATTTCCCTGCAATGTGTTCATCCTGTTTACAAATTAAGCAAATGTTTTTTGGATGCCCATTCTGTGTCTGGAGAAACTATAGCCATATGAGTTATGTATTTTAACAGGAAAAAGCTAACTCTCTTTGGGTAAAGGAAGGAGGAAGCAAAGAGGTAAGAGGGGTGCATTATAAAAATTGAAGCATCTCAGTTTCAGGAGGTCCCATTTATTCATTGTTGCTGTATTGTCTGTGCTACTGGAGTTATAGGTAGGAAGTGGTCTCATGTGCCCATGTATTGCAGGCTACTTCCCACTTTCTCTTCTATCAGGTTCAGTGTGTTCGGATTTATATTGAGGTCTTTAATCCATTTGGACTTGAGTTTTGTGCATGGTGATAGATAAGGATCTATTTTCATTCTCCTACAGGTTGACATCCAATTATGCCAGCACCATTTGTTAAAGATGCTTTCATTCTTCCATTGTATACTTTTAGCTTCTTTGTCAAAAATCATGTGTTCATAGGTTTGTGGATTAATATCTAGGTCTTCAATTTGATTCCATTGGTCAACGTCTCTGTTTTTATGCCAATACCAAGCTGTTTTCATTACTGTAGCTCTGTAATAGAGTTTGATGTCAGGGATGGTAATGCCTCCAGAAATTCCTTTATTGTATAGGATTGTGTTTGGCTATTCTGGACTTTTTTCCCATATAGAGTTGATTATTGTTCTCTCAAGGTCTGTGAAGAATTTTGTTGGGATTTTGATGGGGATTGCATTGAATCTATAGATTGCCTTTGTTAGAATTGTCATTTATTACTATGTTGATCCTACCAATCCAAGAGCATGGGAGATCCTTCCATTTTCTGGAATCCTTTTCAATTTCTTTCTTCAAAGACTTAAAGTTCTTGTCAAATAGATCTTTCACTTCCTTGGTTAATGTTACCGCAAAATACTTTATGCTATTTGTGGCTATTGTGAAAGGTGATGTTTCTCTGATTTCCCTCTCTGCTTCTTTTATCCTTTGTGTATAAGAGGGCTCCTGATTTTTTTTTTTTTGAGTTGATCTGGTATCCTGTCACATCACTGGAAGGTACTTATCAGCTGTAGGAGTTCCCTGGTAGAGTTTTTGGGGTCACTGGTTCCACACACTTAGACAGTGTACCTGATCTAATGGGAGCTCACCCAATCCAGCTGGACTGACTGGGACTGAATGAGCATGGAATCAAACTGGACCTTCTAAATGTTGCTAACAATGGGGGCTGACTGAGAAGCCAATGATAATGGTACTCAGATTTGTCTCTACTGCATGAACTGGCCTTTTGGGATCCTAGTCTATTTGGATGTATACCTTCCTAGGCCTGGATGGAGGGAGGAGGGCCTCGGACTTCCCACAGGGCAGGGTACCCTGCCCTCTCTTAGGACTAGAGGGAGAGGGGGAGAGGTTGAGTGGAGGAGCGAGAAGGAAGTGGGAGGAGGGGAGGAAGTGGAAATTTTGAATGGTATTACTTATAAAGTAATAAAAACATACGTATACAAAGCTTAAAAAATAATAAAATAAAAATCAAAGCAAGGTAAGGGGAACTGAAACATGATAGATGCCTTTATTTTACAGCTTAGTCTGTGTTTTATGGAATTTTCTGTCTCCTCTCTCAGAGTGCAGAACAGACCGTTAAGAAAGAGTACTTGATTCATAACACTTATCTCAGAAATCCACACATAATATCCTCACAGTCTAGTATGTAGATTACCCATTCTCCTATTCATAACAAGTTCCAAGCAGAAGTCACACACAGGGGATGCAGTGCATTCAAGCCACATGTAAGAGGAGGGATTGAAGATATGTCTGTTTATGGTTTGGGGCTCGGGGAGGCTCTTACATTGAAATAGGTGCAGCAGTCTTTGACTAGCATTGGAGAGATTTCTCCAACACTGTTTGCAACCATGCTTCCTGTATCTACTTAATTATGTCTGAGTTACCACTCAGTTCAATTGGAACAGAGACATAGCTGGTTCATATTTTAAAAATATATTCTATTTCATAGTTTAAAAATATGCTATCAATCCCATCTAAACAGTAACACTGCACACTGGAAAGGGACTTCAGCTTTCCTCTACTCCAACCCCTCAATAGAACCACCCAGGAGGCTAAGATCTGTTCCTAACATCCCTGCTTCTCAGAGCTCCACTGAGCAGAACCCCAAAGCAAAAATAACAATGACTTTTGCTCCTATTTATACTAAATCGCTGCCTTATTGCTATGATAAAACACCATGACCAAAATGAAGTAGGAAAAGACAGGGTTTGTTTGGCTTTTGCTTTCACATCATAGTCCATTACTGAAGGCATCATGGCAGGAACTCAAAGAAGATAGGAACCTGGAGGCAGGAGCTGTGTAGAGGCCATGGAGGAGGGGTTTACTGGATTACTTTTTGTGGATTGCTTAGTCTGCTTTCTTATGGAACTTGGGGCTGGCATCTTAGAATGACCCCACCCACAATGTACTGAGCCCCTCCATATAAATCAGTAATTAAGAAAATTCTTTACATGTGTTGCCTGTAGGCTGATATTATGGAGTTGTTTTCTCAGTAGAGATTCCCATGTTTCAGATCATTCAAATTGATATAAAACTAACCAGCATGCCGGGAGGTGATGGTGCACACCTTTAATCCCAGCACTTGAGAGACAAAGGTAGGAAGTGCTCTGTGAGTTCAAGGCTAGCCTCTACAAGACGTAGTTCCAGGACAGGCTCCAAAGCCACAGAAAAACCCTGTCTCGAAAAACAAAAACAAAACAAAGCAAAACCCAGCATAACTGAACAACTGTCAACTTGACACACAAACTTATTATCACTGTTAAGTCAAAACCTTTACTTTCTTGTTCATCCCCAAGATCACACATTAATCTCAACATTATATCATGAACATTTGAAAATGTAAATCTGGTGGTATTTAAAAATTCAAACAATTTAAAATTCAATTTCTTTAAAATATCAGGCACCTTTAAAATACACTGTCTTTCAATTGTGGACTCCTATAAAACAACAAGAAAGTCAAATACTTTCTTACTTCAAAAGGAAAGAACCAGGGCAAGTCATAATCAAATCAAAGCAAACCAACTTAAACTGTATATAGCTCAGTGTTCAATGCCTAGGATCCACTCAGAATCTTCTGAGCTCCTCCAAAAGGCTTGGACAACTTCTCTGGCTTTGCACTCTGCACTCTGCAGCACAGCTTGTCTTCTAGGCTTCAGCTGGCTCTTCACCATCACCTATATCATTCTTGGTGGTTGGTACTCAGTACTAGCATCTCCATAATGTTGAGGTCTCTTGCCAAAATTGGGACTGCACTTTCACCAATAGCCTCTCCTGGATTCTCCTCATGGTACCAAGTCTCATATTCTTGGCATGACCACTTTAATCTTGGGCTTCCAGCCACTACTGAGGTGGTACCTTCACCAATAGCCTTTCTTGGCCAGTGCCAAGCTTCAGCTGATCTTCATGACCCCTTCATGCCTTTGAAAGTAGTACCTCCTTGATGACTATCACACTACCATGTTCAGCTACCAACATAAGGTACAATGTTGGGTGCTTCTGGATGCTGATACTGAAGAAACACTTGCCAGAAGATTTCACCTCAGTGATGCTGGTCTCTTCTTAATTTTTCAGTTTCAGCTGACCAGCCTCAATTATCCCAGCAAAGCAAAGATTTCACTTTAGTGGTTCCAGTATCCTGTTAACCACAGGTGATTCTTTACCCTCAGCTAAGCAGAACCACAGATTCTTAACTCAGATTAGCAAAATGAACCCTATATAGTCTTTAGACTTTCCTCTGAAATTTCACAAGCCAGGCCTCCATGGTCTGCACTGCTCTCAACATTCTTATCTTCCAAGCTCCCATAGAACATTCCACCAACTTTGAACATTCAATAGCCTTTTTTTTAACCAAAAAGCTTCAAAACCCCAAAATATATGGTGGGTCTCTCACAAAGATACCCTATTACTGGGACCAATCTTTGTCATAATTAGGTTTTCTATTACTATGATGAAACACTGTGACCAAAAGCAAATTAGGGAGAAAATGGTTTATTTGACTTACCCTTCTGCATCATAGTCCATTAATGATGAAAATCAGGGCAAGAAATCTAACAAGGCAGAAACCGGAGGCAGAAGCTGATTCAAAGGCAATGGGTAGCTAATGCTTGCTGGCTTGTTGGCCATGGCTTGCTTAGCCCGGGACTACAAATCATTTCAGGGGTAACCCCACCCACTCTGAATTGGGCCCTCTCCCATTAATCACTAATTAAGAAACTTCCCCTACTGTCTTGCCTGCAACCCAATCTTATGGAAGCATTTCCTTATTTGAGGTTCCATCCTCTAAAATGATTCTAGCTTGTGTCAAGTTGACATAAAACTACCTAGTACAATCAGGAAAGAGAAGATGGAAAAAGGAAGCCTGTTAAACTCACTGAAAGCAGAGGCCTGTAAGCAGAGGTGTGTTTCAAGCGCACTGATTTACATTGATCAGCAAGATGACAGCCACAGCTGGCATGTTGAGCACCTTCTACTCCTGGCTTTTCACCAGCAGGGCTGTAGTTCACACTGGGTAAGTTAAGGCACAAGTTCTCAAGATGTTTTTGTCCAATTCTGACTCCTGTTCAGAACATCATCTTTGCTCAGGACTCATCTTGTCATTACCCTCCCCTCTGGAGAAGAGCTAGCTTCTAAAGGGGTAAGCAGACCAGGCTGCAAGTGTAAGTGTTGTAAATGTACCGAAACCATCATATACAGGGGTTACCTGTCCCATTCCCCGCTCCTCTGGTGGCTGTCCTTTCCCTTCCCCCTCAAGTCTGCTCCTTTCCACATTGCTCCCCAAACCTCAGAGACCTTGCTTTGTCGTTCACCTATCTATCTGCCTACTGGTTTCCTGAGCCCCTAAAAGTTAAGATTAATCACTACATTTTGACATTAGAAGACTCTGGGCAATTTGCAGAGTTCCTATCCAGCCGGTTGGTGGGGGTACACGCCTTTAATCCCAGCACTCAGAAGACTGTGATTTTGAGGTCAGCCTGGTCTACAGAGTTCCTATCCAATGCCATTTCCTCACTTGACAGGTGAGAAATCAGAACCATCTCACAGTGCTTCTGTGTGATGTGCAAGGCACTGTATTCCCAGGAGAATTCAGCAATCAGACAGGTTTTCTTATTGCCTCTGGCATGTCTGCTGCACTGCCCCTACTAGTTTTTGCAAATATATATGTATATATTTCCAATTTTATCCTTATAAAAGATATAAATATGGTCAGGCATACCATGAAGCAGATTCAAAGTAGTGCTGTCACCTTCTCCAGATCCTAGAGTTGAGTGCTGGTAGTCCAGAAACCTCATTACTAACACTGCACCTACGTTTACTGACTCCATCAGTACTTGGTGTCTTGAGAGAAGGATGCTCTTGTCACTGTTTGTGAATTCTGCATCTGTTTGAACATTAGAGTGAATTGATTGTTTTTGGCTTAAGATACAAATTTTATTTCTCTGAACAGATGTCCTTGTGAGAATTATTTAAAAGCTAGGTGTTCTTTATGATTGCAAAAAGGGTTTTTATTACTGGCAGTAAACATTATAGCTGTGTGAGACTGATGTGACCACAATAGATTTTACAAATTGTCTTGTGATCAAAACTCCATGCATTTATGACAAATGTTTAAAGGATATATCTGGTCATCTATTCAAATTGACAAATTCGGAATCTTCCAAAAAAATGTGGCTTTGCTTTTTCTTTCTTGATTTTAGTTTTTATGATCTCAAAATCTAGTAGTAGGCTTGTAAAGTTACTTAGTTGGCTGATTCCAAGTCTTATTTCTAACTTGTTTCATTTATATTAGTTTGAAATAACTTTACAGAAATAATTGACTTACTCTGCTGGGAGAGGGCACTGATGTTTTAATTTTTTTTATTAATAACCTGAGCTAGGAATGAGATATGTCTGTAACTCCAGATCTATAGGGTTCTGATATTTCTGTGTTCTATGGGCACCTGTATATACATGTGCACATATATACACACATTCACACATATACCCCCCCACATTTAATACTTTAAAATCTTAAAAACAGTTTGAAATTGTGAGGAAAGAATCAGAAGTATATTAACTGGGAACTGGGTTGCCACATGCCAAGTGTTTACTCCTTGAGTTGATGTGAGTGTAGAAAATGTGTGACTATGCCGAATTTCAGGGATAATCCTTATAAAGTGGGCAGTAAATTCTTTACTCAGGATTCTTCTGAAGGGTTTGAAAGAGAAAGAGCACCTTACACCTGCCTCGTTGGCAAGGTCAACTTTATCAGTCAACTAGAGTAAAACAGATATGTCAGTCCTTCTGTGTTCACTTCCAATCAAGTCAGGAAGCTTGGTGGAAGCAGAAGAATAAGTTAAGAAAAATGGGGGTGTGGAGCTTTAAGGATTGGGTGATGGGAAAGTACAGGAACAGCCTTGCATATAAAGAGCAGGACCTGGACAGGCTGCATAGTGGCAACACTGGGTGCTCCTGAGTGAAGACTAAGCAGGGACACAAGGCCACTTTAAGACTCCTATTAGTGCAAGTGAAAAATCATTCCGATATCTGGTCAAGTCCCTTACATACCTGTGTTCAGGAACATTCTTTCACCACATGGGTATGCACAGTCCTTGGGGTCTTCCATTATGAAAACTCCTTACAAGCCTGGTGGGAATTGTGGAGACAGCCACTGAGAACACTGCTTTTTCTGTTCTACCAAGCCATTTTCCATTAGCATCTTTGGATGGTCATTCATTCATTCATTCATTCATTCATTCATTCATTCATTCATTCATTCAGCTTATTTGAATGGGATCTCACTGCACAATTGAGATTGGCTTCAGCCTCCTAAGGGTTGGGAGTATACACAGGCACCACCACTCTTGGCAGGTTTTTCTTCTACCGGCATTGATCTCCAGATTTCTACTGACCACTCACTCTACATACTGACCTTCATCTGGGGCTGCTTCTAGGAATTTACCATTGACAATATCTGCCTACAGAATTAAAATTCTCTATGGTATGCTCACAGATTGTCATAAAAGATTGCTTAGTCAGTCAACAGATGTCATTCCATATAAACTACATCTCAGACCTTTACTTTAGCCCTGAAGTATGTCTCATCTATAGGATCATGAAACTTCATTTTAGCAAAAAGCAAACAAACAAACAAAAAGAAGGATGTACCCTAGCCAAAATATTTCATGTTTTCTGTGGGTTAACTTCTGTAACCCTACATTTATATTTTTGTTTTCTGAAAGTGTTATTTTATGTCCTTAAATAGCTGAAATGGACAATGGTTAAGACCTAATAAATATTAACCATAAAGAGACAAGTAACAAATGCTACAGCTCAAACAGCATTATACATATAATCTATTACATTGTAGGACAAATAAATTGCATGGCCACAGAAAGTAAATTTTGTAGGATGCTTTTACACAGGCAGTCGTAAAGGTGCCAGCAGGAAGAACTGTACAAACTAAAATTGAATTTTATAAGCCACTCATCCACTTAATCTTTTATTTTTTGGAATTTAGTTTATACTGAAATTTGTCAAATAAGATAAAATCACTGGAACCCAAGGATCACACTGGTCAACCTAAAATTAGATTGTTTATTAGAATAAATGAAAATATTGCTTTGAATGATAGTGCCGAGTGTTGAGAAAGATACAAAGTTCCAGGATTTGAGCAAGAGTCACTCTCCTGCTAAGAAATGAAACAATAAACCAAATATATTACCTCAGAAAAAATAAAATAGAAGATGTACTGAGAGAATTAATCTTGTTAATTAGCATGAAACAACATCTATGCATACATTGTCAGATAATACTTATACTCTCAGAGAGTTCATCTGGCCCGACAGGTTGTAGTTTTGCAGTGGAGGGGTGAGCTCCATGCCTCCATTTGACACATGTTAGAGAGGCAGTCTTTGTTATGGAAGCCCTGTGGTACGAAATGAATCCTGTTTGTGGTCAGTTTACTTTGTAAGACATGGTGTTTGGAAAAGGGTGCTGGTATTGGTGCTGCATGTTAGCATTGTATAGAAACAGGTCCTGACTGCAACTCTCCCCATGTCTTATGGTTCAACCAAACACTTCTACTCAGTGCCTCAGCACAAAGGGAAAGCTAGAGGCTATGAAAAGGATGACATTTTAACTGTAATGGAGATGTTTTCAATATGTTAGGAGGTTAAAAAATGTACTATAAAGTCTATACCTACTGGAAAAATATCCAGTTTTATATTTAATAATTTTAAAGACAGGTTCTTTGAACATGTGTGTCCCTTCTTGTATCACCCCTCTTGTCTGCAGCTCAATCATAATAAACTCCTGTCCCATTGTTTCCTTGCTTCCGAGACTCTCAATTTTTTACTCCAATAAGGAATTTACTTACTAATAAAATGATCCTGTGAAACCATTTTATAAATGTAAGGATAGCCTCTATTGTATCAAGTATGTGAGCAGATTTTTTAGATTTGCCTCTGAATTTCCCTCAATAATTTAGATAGCTGTAATGTAAAAATCTACCTAAATAACAAATGCAGACAATTTTCAACAAACCACAACTATTCCTTTTCTAGCATTTTCATTCTATGACTCCATTTTCAAAGAATACACTTCAAGATTGTACAAGTTTTTGACATGTATCTCTCTATACCCATTATTTTAGGCTTCTCATTTAATACATCATCTATTATCTTTCTACTCTCCTGGTACTGCAGGATACCATGTATCCTACAGCACAACTCCCAACTTAAACTCTATTTAACCACTAACTTTTTAAGTCAAGCTTCAGTATGTACATTACAATTGTATGTAAATACATTAGATAAATTGATTTCTATCATGATTACGTTATTCTTTTTATATTTTAAGCATTAAAGCCACCTAATTCTATTCATTGACTTGACATTCTTCACAGTTCTCATTGGTGCAAACAAAACTATGTGCAGACATGATAATAGCCCCTCTTAATAATGCCAGACTCATGTGTGTATGAACTGCCTTAGCTATCTTAAGACATCTACCTTCTGCCCTTGCTCCTTAATTACTCCTGACTGTTTTGTATACCTGCTGTGTAGTGCATCGAAGATCTCCTTAGACTACCATTACTTGAGATTCCTGTTTCAGACCACGTTTGTTGGAATTTTCTGGTTCCTGAGATT
>JAQHUG010000001.1:21924965-21947260 GCA_028555095.1 Dicrostonyx torquatus | reverse complement strand
GAGGTCTTTGATCCATTTGAACTTGAGTTTTGTGCATGGCGATAGATATGAATCTATTTGCGTTCTTCTATTTTTCAACATCCAGTTATGCCAGTACCATTTGTTGGATATGCTTTCTGTTTTCCATTTTATAATTTTTGCTTCTTTGTCAAAAATCAGGTGTTCATACGTGTGTGGACTGATATCTGATTCTTCAATTCAATTCCATTGGTCCTCCTGTCTGTTTTTGAATGCCATCACGAAGCTGTTTTCAGTAATAGGATAGTCCACTAAGAGTCTCTAATGTTTTCTGGGACATGAGGTGTCAAGTGAATTGTAATCTGAAGAATTTGAAAACATAGAATGGGAGAAGTAAAATGTGTTGGTTTCCTTGTCCTGTGGAATGAGATGTCCTAATATCCGACTTAGAGACCAGAAATTTAGAGTTAAGGTGTTTATATTGAAAAGTTTAGTTCAGTCCTTCCTGTGTTTGGCTCTATGAGAAATACTATTTGCTTGTAGCTCATAAAAATTCTATGCCCACGTAAGCCCTATAATTATAATTTGGGAAGCAAATTAATGAAGAAAAGAACAACTTTCCACTCAGTAGACTTCAAGCTATATACAGTTCAAAAAGGGTCCCGAACCCTAACTCCCTCCTGGGGTAAGCAGGATGTGAAGAGGACTGCTTGTGGGTACATGGCACATGGATGCTCACTCCTCAGCACAGTGTAGTGGACACTATGGCCTCTTCACCAAAAGGAAATTTCTAGTGTTGAGGTTGGTTTTCTAAGTCCCATATGTCTAATTCTTTAAAAGGATACTAAACATTTTTCTAATAATATATTAAAATATCCTTTATATTTTTAATTTCTTGACTACTCAGTTATTATATAGCTTGTTTTCCAATTCCCAAACAATGGCAATATTTTCAATTTGTATTTCTACTGTATCAGCATTTGATTTATAAATTCTGAACAGAATAATAATATATATTATAAATGTATAGCTTGAATGATTTTTAAAATAATTTTATTTATTATTATATCATTTAAAACTTTACATTATTTTGATAAAGCTTCTGTTATCATCAGCATTTTTTTTCGAGACAGGGTTTCTCTGTGGCTTTGGAGCCTGCGCTGGAACCAGCTTTTGTAGACCAGGCTGGTCTCGAACTCACAAAGATCTGCCTGCCTCTGCCTCCCAAGTGCTGGGATTAAAGGCGTGCATTTGGTACATTTACATTCTAGCATTACCTGACCTGTTTTATGTAGTCTTGCTGTAAAAGTTAGAATTAAAGGATCTGTGATAAAGGTGAGAATTTTGTCATTGGTTTATATTTGGGGGCATATTATTTATAATAATATTTAATTACTTCAGCTTTATAAGTAGTGAAATTTAGATACAAAATTAATAATAACGATAATTGAGTATATGTTTCAAATTATAGAAACGTCAAGGAGAAAATATAAACATATATAACTTAACCTAAGACATAATCTCGCTCCTTAGCAAATATTTAATGGCAAATCTTATTTCTGATTATTGTTTCATTGGTGTTCAAATGCATTTCAGAATAAGATCTTGTATTGTCTGTTTAATCATGTATATTTTCCATATTATATTTTATAATCTGACATAGGTAACTTTCTTGTTATTTTCTTCACTGGTATTGTCTTTCAAGTGTACAAATGAAAGGCCCAGTAACTGCCCCATTTCCTTTAGCCAAAGCCCCTAACTTTGAAGTCTT
Organism: Dicrostonyx torquatus; assembly: GCA_028555095.1. Lineage (NCBI taxonomy): Eukaryota > Metazoa > Chordata > Mammalia > Rodentia > Cricetidae > Dicrostonyx > Dicrostonyx torquatus. The sequence continues at coordinate 21,945,531 of JAQHUG010000001.1, read as the reverse complement.
CAGACTTACTAGATAACTTCATCTTATTCTGCCAAATAAATAGATAAATAAATAGTCTATGACATTCCCTAAACCTCCCAATGTTTATGTGCACTACTGGTGTGCTGAAAATGTAAATTAGAAGATATAAAATGATATTTGAAATGAGTGAGGAGACTAGCATTTCATTCTTCTTACCCTTTGATGATTTTATACACATACCACATGCCAACTTGGGAAATGGTGCATTTCATGTGCAACCATCTTCCTGACATGCTAGAGAAACATGACTTCAGCTGCTACCTGCTTTCTCTATTTCTCCTCTGTTCCTCCATTCTTTATCTTTGATCACTGGATATTTTCTCTGTTCACTTTTGAAAACTAAATAATAACCTTATTTCTACGTCAAAAGTTCTGTGTCAATATATACTTTTCTATCTCCCTGATTTTCTGTAAATTAAGATATATAGTAGGTTTTCATGAATGTTAATTTTTCATCTAAATTCTTCTATTCAGAAAGCTTAAGTTATTAACTGTATAATGAAGAATATGCCTGAAATATAAAACAATGACAAAAATGTCCCAAGATTGTTACTGATTCTCTTATTTTAATAACTCATGGTTAGTTGAAAATATACCGTTGACTCAATTTAATTTTTTTGGCAGGAGAGATAGGAATGTCAACACATTCATTTTCTTCACTGTTATTACTGTTGAACATATGGTATTTTAATATACTTGAGACAAAATAACATAGTTTTCAAGGCAAATGCTGAACATATAAATTTTTCTGGTGACAGTTTTTTTAATGAAGGCACTATTCTGAAAATCTAATCATACAAAAGTGGCAACATTTTGGCAAATGGATAGACAATTAGGTATGACTAGCCAACTGCAATAATCCTCTAAATTTCTGATGTATTAGTCAAAGAGTTATAAAAGGCATGTACATAGAGTAGAGATTTCAGAAAAATGGCAAGCTACTTATGACATTTTTCTCATAAATCATTATTATATTAAGATGTTAAGAATTAACAATTACTCACTGTCTTTTGGTAGTGACAAAAGGATTTCTAAAGGATGCATAATCATTTATTCAACAGAATCCATGGAAAATCAACAAGAACAAGGGAGCCATAGCCTCAGAAAGGGACTAATGTAGATCTTTTACATTTGTTTAGATGAAAGGCTCTTCCAAAGAGTTTTTACAAAATGTTCCTGCGTGGAAGAAACTTATAGGGTTGATTCTACAACCTAAGAGATAATATTTTCCATAATCTTTGATTGCCTCAGTAAAATGGGTGGACAGAAAGAGAGTGACATTGCCAGTTGGTTCATATACAAGAATATGAAGGAATCACTGGAGAAGAACAATGTATGCCTTGTAAACGTGGCCTTTTGTTATAGGGAAATTGTCCCAGTTGGCTTATGTAAGTGATGACTCTCAGCTTCTCTACTTCCCAGAAAAACTGTCTCAGATAGACTTCATAATTATCAACTGCTGCAAGATACAAACTATGATGCCACAAAATCCACACTGGCTAGTGGTAACCAGATGATGCCATGAAACTGCACACACAAGACTGATTCTTCAGCATTCTGGTTTCTCATGGAAGCTCCGGGGGAAATGAGAGTGCAGAGCTTTCTTTCTTTACAGCTTCCTTCCTCAACCACAACACTGTTTAAACTACAACATCCTACCCAATTTTACGTTGACCTAAGCTATGCTGTAATTAATTTTCCAACAAATTGTGAAACAAAATAAAGAAACCAATGCAAAACTATAATTATACAGATGTCAACATGCTGACAGTTGTTATAGTACCAGTAGCAGAAGACTGCCGGAGCCAGATGAGAGCAAGAAAAGAGACTGAAAAAAGATTCAGTGATCCATAGTGGTCAAAAATACAAGGTGCATATTCAAGTTCTACAATGTATACAATAATGAAAATAAAGTCACTGACAAAGTCGAGCCATGTCACTAAATAAGGAAAAAAAAAAGTAAGATTGCAGTATGGCAATACCCCTTTGGCCTTGAACAATGAACACTAGAGCAGCAATTTGCGGACCACATGTTGGGAATCTCTTGGAAAGGAAAATCTTCCAGACTGATCACATGTTCTTCTGTGTTCAGGGGCAGTTAAGCTTTGAGTGATGCGGTAGTATGGTTTGAATATAGTTGGCCCCCATAATCTCATAGAGAGTGGCACTATTAGGAGATGTGGCTTTGTTGGAGTTGGCATGACCTTGTTGGAGGAAGTGTGTCACTGGGAGGGGGGAGCGTGTTTGCGGTTTCCTACACTCAAGATACTGCTCGGTGTCTTATTCAACTCTCTGTTGCCTGCAAGATGTAGGATTCTGGGCTACAGCTACAGCACCATGTCTGTCTACATGCCAGCATGCTACCCACCATGATGATAATGGACTGAACCTCTGAAACTGTAAGCAAGGTACTTCTATTAAAAGTTTTCCTTATAAGAGTTGCATGGTCAGGACATCTCTTCATAACAACAAAAACTTAAGACAAAGGCTAGTGCCAGTCATGGGTATTGTTGTGACAAGCCTGACCATATTTTTGTTTGGAGGATATTGGACTTAGTATTTTGTGTTTGGAAAGAAGTAGAATGCCTTAAGTGCTGCTTAACAGACCACATGAGCAGGGGAATGAAGACAGTGGTGCTGAGTATGATTTGGTGAACTGTGGGAATCAAGAAGTTTAAGAGCAAAAGAATGATAGTTAAAGAAAATCTTCTTTGTTTGTTTTTTAAGACAGGGTTTCTCTGTAGCTTTGGGGCCTGACCTGAAACTCGCTCTGTAGACCACACTGGTCTTGAACTCACAATGATTTCCCTTCTTTTGGCTCCTGAGTACTGGGATTAAAGGTGTGAGCCTCCACTGCCTGGCATAGTTAAAAAAAATCTTAGAGCAAGATGTGGTAGTGTATGCCTTCAGTACTTGGAAGGCAGAAGATCACAGTTTTTTGAGTTTGAGGCAAGAATGGTCTACAGAGCAAGTTTCAGGACAACGAGTCTTAGGCAGTGAAAGCTGGTGAAGATGTAATTGAACATGGGGCCATGTTCCAGCTCCAGCAGGCTCAAGAATTTGGCAGCTTTGGCCACATGGTTCTCAATTTAGAGTTAAGGACAGAAGAAAAAAGTTATGAAATAAAGCCACCTAGGCCATGTATCAGAAGTATCACTGAATGGAGGCCTAGTAGTGAAGCCATTTCATAAAGCTGTGAAGTTGAAGCCTGGGTTGCCTTGGTGACACCAAGATTTAGAGAGGCAGGGTTGTGGGATACCTCCTGAGGAAAGCTGCTAACATAGAATGGAATCAGTTCAAGACAAAGAAATGTGTTGCACTCAACAAAACTGAAAGAAATAGAAGATTCAGAATTCAGAGTTTGCCAAGCTGGTTTTTGGTCTTGCTTTGGTCCATTATTTCCTCACTATGCTACCTGCCCTGAACTTTGGGGTGGTAATGTATATCCTGTGCCATAATTGGAAGTATGTGATAAGTTTTTTATTTTGATTTTTTAGGGTATTGCAGTTAAGATATTGCATGAATCTCAGGAGAGACTTTGAAATTTGGATTTTAAAACATTGTTGAAACTATGATAGACTGTGGGGGTATTTGAAGTTGGACCAGATACATTTTCCATTATAATATTGTTACAAGATTATGGATTATGTGTTTATCTAATTATTCCTTACTGATAACAAAAATCAGGAGTCAGATGTCAGATATTGGAGTAAGAACCTGAATAATCAGAGAAACATAGAAGCCACGGTCACTTCCTCTCTCTTCCATTCCACAACCCAAAAGGCAGAGATCCTCTTTAAGCCCCACCTTACTAGTTCTTCAGTTCTCCAAAACCTTTATGGTTAATGTTGGTCAGCTAGTGGCTAGCTCTGCCATCTGATTCAAAAGAAACTTTATTGTCAGAATGTGATGAAAATGTCACAAAACATTCCTCCGTTTTGTCTAAATGAAAGGGAAGATTTTATCTCTAACATGGTAAAACTATATACATTGAGTACAATAATTATGTATAAATATATATAGGTAAAAATTACATTAACAATGTCCATTTCATTTGTATTTGACAAATTCAAGGAAAATACATCATTTTTTATCTTATAGTGAATTCAAAGTATTATACCTAATTTTATTTCTATCCTAATTTGTATCACCAACTCTAAAATTTTTTATGGTTCTCATTACATTATTAAATTAATTATCTGCATAGGTACAATACTTTAAACAGGAGTAGAAACATATGTACAGTATGCTCTGCTGAGGGACAATGATCTTGTAAACTCTAAAGATTTGTCACTTGTATTAGTTTAATAAAAATACTGATTGACCAGTAGCCCAACAGGAAGTATAAGTGGGGTGACCAGACCAAGGGAATTCTGGGAAGAGGAAAGCCAGAGAGTGAGTCACTAACCAGATGCAGATGAAGTAAGATGAGAATGCCTCACTGAGAAAAGGTACCAACTATTGTGGCTAAACATAGACAAGAATTATGGGCCAATTTAAGTTATAAGAGCTAGTTAATAACAAGCCTTTGTGTGTTTCTTTGGGACTGAACAGCTGTGGGACTGGGTGGGACAGAAACTTCTGTCAAAAAAACTTAAATTTATATCAATATACAAAAATATCTTAAATAAGAATAGAAAATATATACAATTTAACAAAAACAACCTCAAATTTGTATCAAAATACAAAAATCCATACCAATGTAAAATATTTAAAGAGTTGTTGTGATCATGGTGCCTCTTCACAGCAATAAAAACCCAAAGACAGGTGATAAAAGAAAACCCTACAGGTTTAGTATTACTACTAAGGCATTCTGCAACTGAATAGAGTCAATCACGATCTCAGTGACATGTATCTCTTTCCCAGGGAATGGTTAGCTTTCTTTCCCCTCAACCATTTACAAGATGCCACTATGCTGAAATTGGTGTGTTTTAGGAATGTGCCCCTGGGGAGCCTTTGGGACTCTATTCAGTGAGTACAAAAGGGAATTCTTTTCCTTTGCATATGGTATGGCCACTATTATACATGATCATGATGGGTTTCACTGAAAGGCTGCAAGTCTCTATAACCAGGGCATCCCTAAGAGGATAAAGAATAAGGATTCACAGCTAGGTACCTTAGCACTGGATTTGTTTGTTTGCTTGTTTTATGTGTGAAATTTGTACATCTGGACTGGCAGATAGGACAATAACCTTGAAACCTTCCACTTGAAACTTCATATCTATTCCTGGCCCACATATCACTGATGGATACAGTGAATTATAAAAGCTATTAAAGAGACTACCTGCAGCATCTCTTGTAGGCAATCACTTGAATTTTATGTATTAGTTTCCCTGTAGACCACAATGAATGTTGCAAGTGTGTAGTCATCTATTTTAGTTTGCTTTCTTAATACTGAGATAAAATCTCCATGATAAAAAGCAGCTGAAAGATGAAAGTATTTGTTTTGGTTTGCAATTCTAGAGAGATAAGAACCCATGATAGTGGAACATTATGGAAGCAGGCAGAAGGCATAAAAACAGAAGAAGAAAACCAAGAGGTCACATCTCTGTGCTCACAATGGAAGCAGAGTGTGAACTGGAAATGGGGTGATGCTGTAAAACCTCATAGACATCCATAAGTGATATACTTCCTCCAGCAAGAGAAGGGACAATATTGGAATACATGAGTCCACAAGTATATTTCTTAGTCAAACCCTAAAATTATCTTGGTGATTTCTACTTGAGACTTCTTGGAATATTGTGTCAATGTTGTTTATGATTTGCTATCAGATTAGAAATAAGTGAGCCCAGAGTATAGGGTCATAAAGAATGGAGTTTGAAATATGGCCTTTACATTTAATGACTGTTTAGTGTTAGAAAAATCAGTCCTTGGAGTCATATTGTCCACTTGTCAAGTAGGAATTATAGCACCTACACCAGTGCTGGGAAGAACAACTGAGGAAACAGATGTAAATTCTTGTCACAATAACTAGTAAAAGTGGCAAAAAGCAAGAACCATTGCTTCTTTCCTTGGCATAAAAATTTCATGTTTTATGAATATGTATTTGAAGTGAAATAACATCAAAATGAAAGAGGTAAAAAAGGAAAGGGAAATAAAAATATTTGTAATTCTATAATTGGAAAAGGAGGAGAAATATATTTTTCTGAGCATCAACTATACACAATGAGTTGTGTTTTAAATACTTAAATCCTAACATTATCAAGAAATTATTATTCTCATAAAACACAAAAAGAAACAGTCTTAGAAATCTACACATATTTAAAGACATCACATGATAATACAGAAAATAATACTAAAGGAAAGTTCTATAATTTTATTAGAAACAAGGTCTAATGACATCTTTCCTGACTTTTTCAGTAGATGTATTTTTCTTTATCAAATGAACAGGATGCCTGTAGAGGTCACCTTGACAACCAATTGATTCACGGATGCCTTGTGCTTTTTTAGTAATTGTAGTGTGTGTGTGTGTGTGTGTGTGTGTGTGTGTGTGTGTACCCAAGTAACATATTATTAACGCCATTCTTCTAACCCACAAATTACATGTTTTTTTTAAACAGCTGGGCTAAAATAAAAATTTTCTATTCCAGTACATTTTTTTGTAATAGGAACAAAGAGTTAAACGTTAGCAGGCAGAAATAAATTTGTTTGTCCACTTTTGGTTTGCAAGCTTGACAAAGATTTAATTTATTGCCTGTAAAGATAAATTATGTTTCATGTAAAATTCTGAAAAAATTATAGAAACTAATTTGAATATCAAGAAAATTATCATAGTATATCAGAAATGAATTGAAGAAATAGCTGCTTCAGTGATTTTAGGAAGTGGTTTACTTTGTTTGTGTGTTGTTGCCCTTCATTCTTATCACCTAGGATTTAAGGAATTTCTCTAGAGTGCCCACCAAAAGATGAAATTCAAGGACATAGTTCTACTCTCCAAATGTATTATGAGAAACCTATACAGGTAGTGAAACAGAACCAATATCTAAAAATGTATGTATATCTATTAGTATTTTCTTGTCTTTAAAATATCTGAATTCTAATATTTTCTGAAATTAGGCAACTGAAATCAAACATAGAGTTTTTACAATATTAACAAACATCATCTCTGTGTGGTTTGAAAGAGAGATGTCCATAGACTCAGTTTTATATAAACTTGGGCTCCCAGGTGATGGTGCTGTGTGTGGAAGCTTAGGGGGTGTGGCCATGCTGGAAGAAGTATGTCACTGGGCTTGGTTTTGAAATTTTAAGTCTCATGTTACTTCCAGTTCACTCCTTTTGCCACGGTGGACTAAAACTCCTTTGAAACTCTGAGCCAAAACATACCTTTTTCTCTTCAGGTCCTCTTTTCATATAATTTGGTCAATATTATAAAACAGTAAATAATACATGTTTTTCAGAAACACACACATCTGAAAACACAATAGTTTACATTCCTTCAGATAAATGGAAATTGTTGTTTGAGAATTTCTCCCTTGTGATCTTATAGCCTTTCACAGAGCAATGCGAAGAATATCTGGAGCTACTGGAAATCATATGCTGTTTCCTGAATAATGAAGCCTGGTCTATATCCCATCAGAAGGATCTGCACTCAGATTCCGTAGACAGTGAGGCCACAATTCTCATGAGCCATCTGCTTTCTGACAGGCTCACCAACAAGCTCTCTCTTTCCTGAGAGATGACGCTCTCTCATGTTTGCATTTTCACTGCTCTGAGTTTTTGTAGGTTACTTTCCCTCTCCCAGAAGGCTAGGTCTCTGTGGCGCTGCATGGAGACATGGTTGTAAACGTTACCTTTCTTCAATGAAGTATATATAAGCTTGTGTCTATATGTGTGTTGTTGCATATGTAGACCATCTGAATGGAAACAAAGGAGACCCTTAACAATGATTCTGATTCCTATCTTTTGCTTTTGAATTTGTTGGTATGTTATTCTCAACATCCAAAGCAACTGGAAACACAGTGTTTTAAAATTGATCGTTATTTTATCATTATGAGGATACAATACTTATGCCCAAATAACCATAAAATTCCAAAATGTAAAATTTGCTCTTTCCTTTAATATTCCCAATTCATTACTTTTTCCAGTTCCTACTGCTACTAACTGCCTGAATTGTTCATTTAGACTCTAGATATTCTCAAATATTACTTTGCTGTTTCTGTATATCAAATGTGCAATAAGCAAAAATCTGACTTAGGGCTCTAGATCTAAGGTTTTACTGAACAAGGCTGTAGTAACATGCGACTCCCCAGATCACAACAGCTTTAAAAGTAAAGAGGCAGAGTATTGGTCATGTTAGCAATGGGTTGGTATGGATAATCAATGAATCGATTCCTCACGGTCTCATACAGAATCAAAAATAGGTCAGAGAAGTTATTACTTCTCAGAATGCACATACTTATAGCAACAATAAACAACAGGGGAACACATGGAAGCACATGTAGCCCATGAGATCTAAGATTTGCTTTGATATGACCTGTGTCGCATCTGCTCAGATTCAGTGCCTATCACCAGAGCAAGGATAGCTGGGACTTGTAATTTAGGAGTGTTGTGAGGATTATAATCATATTGGAAGGAAGAAATGTTTGGAGCAGTAAGGAAATTGACTATGATCATTCTGTATTGTTTCCACATTTTCAAATATAAAATTAAGCAATCATACTCAAAGTGTGGCATGCTATTTATTTACAGAAAGTGGATGCATGCTCAAAGAGAGCAAAGCTTTGCCTCTACACCCTTAAGGTCTTCTGCTGGAATTAGTTACCACAAATCAACAAGAGAAACACAGGTATTGAAATTGTATGTGGGAGCCTCCATGGTGTGAGTTCCTCTTTCCCTCTTGGCCTGTTGGCCACCAGGTCAAGAGGGGAAAGAGGAAGAAGGGGTAACAGAAAGCTTTGTATACAGCCCATGGGCACTAATGGAGACAGCCCTCTGCAAGACAGATTTCAGTGAATCAGCTCAATTTTATTCCAGAGTATATGGAATATATTGGATTGTGGAGCCTGGGGACAAACTGTAATTTGCATTAAGTGGCATATTCCTGTCACAACTCTTAGTATGGGACAGTAAGGTCCTATAGAAGAGTTCCTAGCACAATATATGGAATATATTGGATTGTGGAGCCTGGGGACAAACTGTAATTTGCATTAAGTGGCATATTCCTGTCACAACACTTAGTATGGGACAGTAAGGTCCTATAGAAGAGCTCCTAGCACAAGTCTTCTTAGCAGGGATCTGTGCCAATGATCAAGCTAAAGATAAATCAGGCATCTGGTTCTAGAGACAGATGGTTTAGAGGCAACTTTCAGATAAGGTCAGTTCCAGGTCTAGGGACATTCTCCAGCTAAGGCTAAGTAGAGTGCAGAAAGCTTCGCTGGAGAGACAGAGTTTCATGTTTCTGATCTTATTGAGATAAACTGCTAGACATTGGGGAGACTGTGATCACTAACCAGCCAGCGACGTCTTCCAACACCATGGGACAATGAACAATGAAAGATATGGTGAACCAATTGCTTATATTGACATGTGAAGAGACGTAACTGTAGAGAAGGCACCCAACTATGCAGTGAGAAGGAAGATTGAAAGTTTTGATCACACACTTTTATCATCCCCCGCCCTGCCTGGTGATAAGAATTTCTTCATTCCCAGTACAATGAAGTTTTATCTCCTGCGATCAGGAAGGGGATGTCAGAACACCCAGCTGTACTTGCTATTTATCCAAGGATCTGTGCTTGCGCATACATAATCCTACTGCTAGGAAAGCATATTTTGGGGTGAAAGTTTCTAACATTCTTTACAGAGAGAAAGAAGACCCTTTTAAATTCAGTAACAGGTGATGATATTCATTAAACTCCATTAGGTAATGGAAGATTTATCTGTCATCTTAAAGAAAAATGATGTGTAAATAACTATAATCACAAATAAACAGAAAATATAATGGCATTTATGAACTGATTGTGAGATTACAGTTGATGAACCTAATTTAAAGAGAAATGAACCTGGATAATAAAGTTAACATATCAAAATACCCTAAAACCAAAATAATCTCTGAACGTCTTAGTTGAATTCTAATCTCTTCAGAATCTAGCTGTATGATTTCCGGATGGTTCAGCTTTACAAATACTTGTATGAAAATTGTTTCCATGTGTGCATCCATTATTCATACTGGCATGACCATCTGAACCTACTGTGCTATAATTTCAATGCTTTAGTTTTATTATATGTGTCATTCATAACATTTGCAGTGAATAGGACAGTATGTATTTTCAACACACAGCTCAATTGTTTACTAAGTTTGCAAATTTCAGTGTCTAGGCTACAAGTTGGCCAAACCAAAGGACACAAAGATGGACCTTCAGTGACATCAGAAATGATAAACCTTTCCTTAACTTTATACTTAACGTCAAGAGATAAAAGCAATGTATCTTGGATTGAAGAGATGGCTCAGGGGTTAAGAGTACTGTCTGCTCTTCCAAAGTTCAATTTCCAGCAACCACATGGTGGCTCACAACTTTCTGTAATGAGGTCTGGTGCCCTCTTTTAGCCTGCAGGCATACATGCAGACAGAACACTGTATATATAATAAATAAATGTTAAAAATTGTATTTTGAGGACCTTTTTCAGTCTCTGGAAGATAAAATTGGACTGTTATATTAGCAATATAGAAGCTGGTATGTATCCTAGAACAACAATCATGACCACCACCCACCATAGTAAAAACAGGACTGAATATATTGTATACAAGTATCATTATAATACTTGAGAGATATAGGCAGGAAGATCAGGAGTTCAAGGTAATAGTAGGCAAAGATCAGGGAGTTCAGGCCCAGCCTGGGTGACATGAGACCTTTGTCCCCATACCCAGGAGATAGAGGCAGGTAGATTTCCAGAGCTCACGGCCAGTCTGGGCTACCCAGTGAGTTCTAGGTCAGTCCAAACTGCATAATGACAAATAAAAACCTAAGGAGAAAATATATCTTGAAAACAAATACATCAACAACAATAAAATCCAAAAGAATGCCAACAATAACAACAGCAAAAAAATCCAACAAGAATAAAAGTAAGCCAAACTAAAACAACAAAAACTCTCTAAATTTAGCTATGTTTAAATCTGCAAATTACCTTAAACTGTGTATTTTCTATGTTTTAATGTATCCTTTCAAACTTCTTAACAGTGTAAATTTGATAACATATTACTGTCTACAGCATGGTATATGTTTATGGGAAAATACTCATTACATTGCTCTTTCCTATGCTAATGTTAAGAATAATAAGAACCAAAGCATGCACCAAGGAGCAAAACTCAAAATAAGGACTGGGCAAGAGTGCTCACCATCTGGTGCATAAGTACCAGAGTTTAGTATTTTAGTGAAGACTAAGTATTTGGTGCAGGAGAATTGTCTGTATTCTGTCAATCATGTTTTAAATAAATGCTGATTGGCCAGGCAGGAAGTATAGACAGGAAAACCAGACAGGAAGTAGAGGTGAGAACAGGAGAATTAGGGGAAGCAGGAAGCTTTCCTGGGATTTCTGCGCAGACCACCAAGGAAGCAGGATGTGTCCCTGTCCCAGCTGAGAAAAGGTACTGGCCATGTACCTGGCATGGATGGGAACACTGGGTTAATATAAGTTATGGGAGCTGGTAGGAAGACTGAGCTAATGGGCCAATCAGTGTATAACTTAATGTATCCTCTCTGTGTGATTTTCTTTGGGGCTTGCCGGCTGTGGGGTACTGGGCGGGACAGTAATCCCAACGAGCCGGCCCCTCATGTTACAAGTATTCAGTTTAGTATTCATGTGAAGACTTGTGCATGTATAAGTCTATAACTGGAGCATTGTTTGGATGATGATAACTGGAGTTCACTGGGGCTTTTTGGTCATTCTCCAGTTTCAGTTTCACTGAAAGACTGTGTTTCAAGTATATGATGGGGAGAATGATAGAGCAAGACAGTCCACAAACTCCTTTCATTCCTGTAGGCATATACATATATGGTACCATATACATATAACACACACACACACACATATAACTGTAAAATTCCAGTTAAAAGGTTTCAAAAGTTATTTTTATTACCAAATGTATCCAGTAAAAGAATCCAGTACTATTATTTAAAGTATTTCATTTTCTTGAATCTATTTAGAATAGTTTTTCTTTCTAAAATAAGCTTCACTAATTAGTTGTTTCTTCTATTAAAACTGGCTGCCTTTTATTTTCTCTTCACACGCAACGGAAAATTTAAGTATATGGAAAGCTAATTAACAAAAGTCTGAAAATCAGTTCAGTATAGAATAATCACCAACTAAGATATCATCAAATTGAAAGATTAGTAATTTCTAAGATGCAGCTTTTGCAGATTTGCATGCAAATATGATTGGCTTAATTTATTTAATTATAAAACTCTTCAAACATTTTCATTATACTCCTCTGAAGAGATTTTAATTATAAAACACGGTTTAACACTTACTACCTTGGTGCTATTTTGCAAGATAAAGCGGACACTTTTTTTCCAGGCAGAGCTATGTTGTTTTGCTCACCTTACAAGCAAGCTGATGGTCTATTGTATGTCATATTTCTATCTGAGTATCTATCACTCATCTGTAAGTCATCTATCATCTATATTTCTACTTGTTTATCTTTACTTCTGTTAACATGCTCTTTATGCAAAGTCCTTCACTTGTGTGTTTATCATTCTTTTACTTTTCTTTATAGTTCAAGATTAATCCTTATCACCACCTAGTTTATTTTATACGTGGTGAAGATTGTAAAAATGAAACACTGTCTTAGTCAGTGTTCTATTTCAGTAAAGAGACACCATGACCATGACAACTTTTATAAAGGAAAACATTTAATTAGGGCTCCTTTACATTTTCAGAGGTTTGGTTCATTGTAATGATGGCCGGAACTATGGTGACATGCAGGCAGACATGGTGCTGGAGACATAGCTGAGAAGTCTATATTTGGATCTGCAGGCAGCAGGAAGAGAGAAAGACTCTGGGCCTGGCTTGGGATTCTGAAACTTGACAGCCCACTCTCAGTGACACAGTTCCTCTAACAAGGCCACACTTCCTAAGAGTGCCACTCTTTGGTGACAAAGCATTGAAATATTTGAGCTTATGGGCACCATTGCTATTCAAACCATCACCCATCCTATTAAATGATGTTTCTTTCACTCGTTACTGGCTGTGTTTTTAATGGTTCCTGGTAGATGAAGTGGTTATGGAAGCTACACTGCCTTTTGTTACCTCCATATCAATGCTACCATTTCTCATTTATCTTTTGTCTTTTTAGTAGAAAATTGAATTTTTTCAAGGGTTAGTCCTGAATGATGGTATCTTAAACATCATTGTGTTTTTCTTCAAAGAAAATGGCTAAAAAGGGCCTTAAATAGGTAGTTTTAGGTTTCATAAATATCAAAAATTAGGGGCTAGGAATGGCTTACTGGGTAAAAGCAGCACTTACTCTGAAAACATGAGGGCTTTATTTCTAATCTCCAGCACCCATCAAAAACCAGGCATGGTTGCTCATGTTTATAACCCCGCATTGGGTATGTAGTAAGATGGATCCCAGAGCTTTCTGGGGAGTAGCCTAGATGATATGGTGAGCTGTTCAGTGACAAAACTCTTCCACATGCATGGACAAAGGTTCTCACCCACACTCCCACAAAGAGACACTTGTGTACATTCACTATATACACAGAGAAAGTAAATAGTGCAGCATTATGTTGTGATGACTATACAATATTTATTCCTGTACAAAATGGTGTTGGTTTGTATTATTGTTTTTATATCTTCAACATAAATTATTTCCCTTCTGTGTGTTTTGTGGGTATTTTCTTTTCTTTTCTTTATAATATTCTTCTTTTGAATAAAAATTCTTAATTTTGGTGTAATTAAATCAGCATCTTGTTTAAGATTTTGCTATACAAACTTTATTTTTCAACTTTATCTCTCCCACATTGCTATTTAAGGGGTATTTTATTCTCTATTTCACACAGTTTCCAATTGTCCACTTGGGAAATCCTGAAGTTTCTGATTCCCTATGGTTCTATGTCTTTCTGCTAGCTGCCCTGGTGGGAGGTTGGTGGGGTGGGGGTGAGGGTTTAATTGTTACATCTTTCAGCTTTCACTTAAGCTTTCTTTTTCAGTCAAGTATTTTCACTGGCTTTAAAATTTATAATTTTTAATTATGCTCTATTACATTTTCACAAATGAATTTCTTAATTTATTTTTTTATCAAATGATAATTAACTGGATGAAATGTTCATATACATAGAAGACTGTGTAAAAAAGTTTCATTTATAGTTCAGTTGCTTTCTTGGTTACAGTGCCTGCCAACACTGCCAAGACTGAGTCTTAGTTACTCCTTACAGGAGAAGGAGTAACCAAGGATCTTGGTTACACTTTATAAGAGTGATAAGTCTGATAAACACAGGTGATTAGTCTGATGAACACCTGTCTGATGATAAACTATCACAACTCCTGATCTTACCACCTGATGTGACTCACTGTGCATACAGGGGAGCAAGGGCTCCATCAAGAGCAGTGGGAGGTTAGTTTGAATTTTTCTGGGTGGTATGTAATTAAGCATTGTCATTTTCAGCAATGTAGTAAGTAAAGAATCCAGTTTCATAACCATGAGCCTAAAGATCCATAAGGGAACTGAATGAAATCAAAGCTAACAGTGAAAACATTTAAATTGTGAAGACCATATACCATAAATTGGCTAATTGCTTCAATAATAAGCATAAAAATATGTCCACAGAGCAGAAATGGCAAAGCATTACCAATCCATAAGGTGTGTAAAGTCTTCAGGATCCTGGGGCTTTTCTGGACAATGAATAGAAGTAGTGACAGGGCTGGCAGCAGCATAGTTGTAGTCGAGTGAAGAATGATGGACAGTATCTTTAGCCAAAGACCTATTCTTCTTATTTCTAACATCATTGATAGATGCTTTCATAAATTACAATGAATATGATGCATATGAAAAATATTATATATAATATGCAAATAACGTTTTTATGACATTAGTAGACAAACAGTAACTTTTATTTTCTGGTGGAAGTCTATGTATACCTTCCCAATTTCTGATCCATCTCCCTGACAGGTAACATGATCCTACCCATTTTCTGCATTTCTATCTTTCCATAGGTAGGGAGAGGAGACTCATTTCCAACACTTATTTCAAATGATGCCTTTCCCTTGGAGCCAGCATTACCTATGGTTTGATCACAATCTGTTACATGGATGCAAGGTAAGGGGAGATTCTAATATAAACAGTTCATTTTATAGTAGATCAATTACTGTAACAATAATTTTTAAAAGTTAGCATATTTTGTGTGCAGAGCCCAATCGTGTGGTCTTAGTTGTGGCTGATGTTTGTTTCTGGAGTAAGGCAACTTTTCCAGGATGCTTTAATTAAAGAGATGGTCTGCAATCTCTGTGACTTCACTGTCCAAAGGGCAGTAGAAAAATACTCTTTGAATTCAGCTGAAGGTCATTTAAAAATAGACTTTGCATGAAGTTTTGGAAATTAACCTCTCCAAATTCTGATTTTATACCTAGTGCAGGGAAGAGTGTTGCTTCTCCTAGGCAGGTCTTGCCTTTTCAGGAAAATAGGTTTTAGGGAAAATGTGTATGCTTTCAGCAAATAGTAAATGCAGACGAAACCCTAACAATTTAAGTATTCAAGAAAAAGCAAGATTTACATGAAGCAAGATGTAACTTTACTCTTTTCTTTGAGGGTGTGGAAAATTTATCATCAAGGAGTGTGGTAACTTGAATGTAATTTGCCACCATAATCTCATAAGAAGTGGTGCTACTAGGTGGTGTGGCTTTGCTGTAGTGGATATGGCCTAGTTAGAAGAAGTGTGTCACTATGTGGGCAGTCTTTGAGGTTTCCCATGCACAAGATACCACTCAGAGTCTCAGCTGACTTCCTGTTGCCTAGATAGGTGTAGGTCTCTCAGTTACTTCTCCGACACCACATTGGTCTGAATGCTGCTGTGTACCACCGTGATGATAATGAACTGAACCTTTGAACTGTAAGTGAGCAATCCCAATTAATTTTTTTTTCTAGGTCAAGATGGCTCTTCACAGTAACAGAAACCCTAACTAAGACAAGGTGGTAGCAGAAGCAGGATATTGCTGCGATAGACCTGACCATGTTTTTTGTTTTGAGTAATATGGCCTTGGGTCTTTGGCTTAGGAAAGCAGTAGAATGCTTTAAGCATTAATGTGCAATACATGGAAGACAGTGATGCTGAATGTGATTTGATGAATTGTGGGGATCAAGAGATTTCAGAGAAGTGTGTTAATATGTGACCTATACAGTGGTATATTATGATATTTTGGTGCAAAAAGTGGCTACTTTTTGCTCTTGTCCAAAGGGTCTGCCTGAGGCTAAGTGACGAGTTTTGGATGAATTCCATTAGCAGACATTATCTCAAAACAGTCTAGTATAGACTCTGTTGTTTTGTTATCAGTATGGACCCTGATGAAGATTTATAATGAAAAGAAGCAAGCTGAACAAGGAAAAATATTTGAGGGGGAATGTAACACCAGAAAGTGGAATGGAGCTAAGTTCTGTGTTCAAGTGGATAAACATATTAAGAAATGGAATAAAAGAAATGGTGACCTTAGGACGAGTTCCCATCCACCTAAGTTTCTAATTTGTGAAGAGTAACTAAAGAAAAGCTTAGAGCCAGGTATGGTGGTCATGCCTTTAATCCCATCACTCAGAAAGGTGAGACTGGCCAATCTCTGAGTTTTAGGTCAGTCTGATCTAGAGATCCCGTTTCAAGATAGCTAAGCTTAGGCAGTGAAGGAGAGAAAGCTAATGAAGATGTAATTGAATAAGGGGCCGTGTTCCAACTGAATGTGCAGCAGAACTTGGCAGCTGCAGCCACATGGTTCTGGTTTAGAGTTAAGGATAGAATAAACAAGCTATGGGATTTATCTCCACACCTAAGGAAAGTCACTAAAGTCAGGCATGTGTCAAGGGTGTCTCTGAAAGGAGGTCATTGTCTGACGCTGTGAAGTTGAAGCCTGGGATTTTTTGGATACCCCAAGATGTTAGAGATGCCAGAGTCTTGGGATATCTGCAGAAGAGAGCTGCCATAGGGAGCGGAAGCAGCCTAAAAGAAAGAAGTGTGTTTCAATCAATAAAGATGAATGGAGTTGGAGATCTGAAGAGCATTTTGATATTAGACATGGATATATGGAGTTTGGGGTTTGCCCAACTAGTTTTTTTCTTGCTTTGGTCCAATATTTTCTTACTATGCTCCCTTCTCTGTATTTTGAAATTGTAATATATACACTGTGCCATCATTTATTGGAAATAAGTCACCTACTTTTTATTTTGATTTTTGCAGGTGATTACAGCTAAGAGATTGAATGAATCTTGGAAGAGATTTTGAACTTTGGATTTTAAAACGTTGTTGAGACTGTGATAAATTATGGCAAATTTTGAAGTTGAACTCAATGCATTTTGCATTATGATACTGTTATAAGCTTATGGGGTCAGGGAGTGGAATGTGGGGGTTTGAATGTTATTGGTCCTCATAATATCATAGGGAGTGGCATTATTAGGAAGTATAGTTTGTTGCAATGGGTATAGCCTTGTTGGAGGAAGTGTGTCACTTTGGGGGTGGACTTTGAGGTGTACTATGTTCAGAATACCTCCTAGTATTTCAGTCATTTTCCTGTTGACTTCAAAATGCATGACTCTCAGCTCCTTCTCCAGCACCACATCTGCGTGCATACTGCCATGTTCCACCATGACGACAATGGACTGAACCTCTGATTTGTAAGTAAACTATCTCAATTAAATGTTTTTCCTGTAAGAGGTGCCATGGTCATTGCAATAGAGACTCTAACTAAGATAGGGAGCTTCAGCAGTATAAGCCTAAATAGAGTAAACATGTTGACTCTGACTTTTCTGCAGTATAGTGAAAAATTGCAGTCTAATTAGTGTCAAAGAATATCAATTCAATTTTATAACTCATAGAAAAAAGAGTTGGTAACAGAAGATTGACATCTGAGACTAAAACTAATATAATTTCTGTTTTATTATAGTGCTGTGTCTGCTCTAGGCCCTCTGCTGTTCAGATATGCTCAGATTACTTCTATATCCTATGACTAAGGATTAAAAAATTGAGTTTCTGCCAAAATGATGGTGCAAGATGGATGTTTCCCTTCACTTGCTGTGTAGTAGGAGCAAGTGTTCTGATGTGTCTGTGTTCACTGTGGTACTAGCATGGAAGGGTTATGTGTTGGTCATAGACTTTACCGTGTCACTCAAAATTTGTATGTTTAATCAGAATCTTTAGTACTTTAGAATCTAGCTATGTAAGGAGACAATGAAGTAATTATGGCAAAAGGGTCTTCCATATGGGCCAATATCCATAACATTGGACATCCTCTTAGGAATAGGAAATTGAAGGTTAAAACATAGAAGGAATACCATGTGAAAACAAAAGATGAAGAAAGATGTCTGTAAGAGAAACATGGGGTCGCTCAGGAAGCCAAACATGCAAATTCCATAAATATGAGAGCATAAGTCTTTACTGCACAAACTCCAACTGTGGTATTCTCTGTGGCAGCCCCAATAAACCATATAAAACCTGGCCAAATTACAATTTATTATGTAAAAGGTAACAGAGTTTCACATGTTTTAGTAAGATACATCAAACATCACTTTTGCTATAATATGCCTATAACTTCAGTGAGTCCCAAAGGTCCACGTGCCAGAAGCTTAATCCCTAGTACAGTGCAGTTTTTATACTCATTCTTAAGATGTGGGTCTATTAGAAGTTGATCAGACTATTCGTACATCAGTCTTAGAGGAAGTTAGCATAGCTCTCATAGGAACAGATCAGTTTTGTGATGCTGGGAAGTTATAAGGGAATGACATCCAACATGCTTGATCCCCCCCTCAAAACCTTCTTCTCAACCCTGCAATGATACAGTCATCAGAGACCATGCTAGATTTTAGTACATTGCTACTTGGAGACTTTAAGTCATCAGAATTGTAAAGCAAAAGATCTCTTTTATTTATAAAGAACCTAGCCTCCGGTACTGCTTTATATTAATAATAAACAGCTACTCTCAGGTATTGTATTATATTAATAATAATCCCTGCTGAGAAACTAACTATGCTCATCCCTAGACATCAAAATATTGCTTGCTGAGCAAGATGTAAAATTGGAGAGGACAAAGAAAATGCTTGAATGCCAATTAATTTTATAAAAGGATGTGCTAAAACATTATTTTTTTATTTATGAGCAATTTTCATCATAGTGGTTCCAGTGAATTGTGCCAGAAAAATACAGGAGCTACTTATCTTAATGCTTTCAGTTGAGTGCCTGCGGACTAATTATATTAGAATGGATGGTGGGAGGGATAGTGAGCTTTACCTTGAAGTCAGGCTTCATATTCACTTTTTTTTTTTGCATTCCTGACTTTGGCATTTAGAAGAGCAGAGTGTGCTCTGTGGGTTACCCCATCAATACATTGTGTAGCAGATTGTCCCAAACCTTAGCAGTCTAAAAACAAAGAAAAAACAAAGCATACTTTATTGTCTTCATTTCTGTGAGATAGCAGCTGAGTTTGGTTTAAGTTGACGTCTCTTCTTGCAAGAATTTAATTAATATGTTAGCTGTGTCCTTTTTCCATCAGGGATAAACTTGAGGAGGGATCTGCTTCCAGACTCCTTCAGTGGTGGGTAGTAAGATTCAGTTTTGGGAAAATGAATTGAGATCCCCAGTAAAGCACTAACTATTGGCTGGAAATTGCCCTTAATCCCTTACCTTGAGGATCTCTCAGTAGGGTATCTCAGCACACAACAGCTAGCTTTAGCAAAGTGTGGTGTGTGTGTTGTGAGGGAGGTTCTTTTATAACTTAATCTTGGATACACCATCATTAATTTGGCTATATTATTTTGGGATGCTAGAAACAATTCATTATACCCAGCACATCCCCAAAGAAAAGCTATTACACATGAAGCATGTTATTGAAGTGTCTGAATATTAAAGATGATGGAGAGGAAAGAGATGGCAATATTAATTTATATAATTCACTTATTCAAAAATATCCCTTCTGTGTCTACTTAATGCAAGAAGTCATTTTGAGGCTCTGGAAATACTGTAGTAAAGAGATAGCTTTCTAAATCTTATTTAAATTAAAAATTCAGTGGATTATTATAAAGTTAGCTTTTAATTACATGGTTATTGATTTATTTCCTTCTGAGTTAGAGTATTATTATGTAGCTCAAGATGGCCTGAAACTCAATATCTTGCTGCTCTAGTCTCTTCAGTGCTGATCACAGTTGTGTATCATCACCGTGCCTGACCATCCTTTACAGCAGTGGCAACTGGTGTGGGAAGTCCTTCTGTATATGTGTTGCTTTTATTGATTAATGAATAAAGAAGCTGCTTTGGCCTAGGGAAAAATATAGCTAGGTGCAAAAACTAAACTGAATGCTGGGAGAAAGTAGGCCGAGTCAGTAAGACACCATGTAGCCGCCAGAAGAGAAAGACTTGAGCCACCA
>JAQHUG010000001.1:21783777-21811101 GCA_028555095.1 Dicrostonyx torquatus | reverse complement strand
GGGGGCGGAATAATTAGCTAATGGCGGGGCATAGCTATGAGCCAAAATGGCCAAGACCACTCCCCTTCACATAACCTGCTGTCTAAAAAGATGGAAAATTCTACACATCAATTACATAACTACTATTGTCAGTCCACTACTACATCTCTGTCTGAGGTAGAGTGTGGCATTGTTTGTTGAAGGTGGTGCCATTTAAACTGTCATTAGTTGTAAGTGAAAGATGTTTTTTCTGAACTGGACCTATAATGGAAAAGGAGTTCAGTGAATTGGAGCTCAGTGATGTTAGGATCTGTGATATGTATTCCTCTGGAAATGCTGGAAATTGAAAAGCCTCCTAAGCAATTGCCTTCCTTACTCATCTGCGCTTGATTCTGTGACAAACTGTCTCATATGCATTATGCTGAGTCTGGATGTTGGCAGCTCAGTTCCTGGTAGGCCATCTTTTCCATAAAGAAATAATCAGTTCTTTGACACTGTGGTTACTAAACTAAAATATTCAATGTACTTCCTTCATCAAAACAAAAATTCATTTTGTTGTAAATGTCATGTTCTGTCAGCACTGCAAATTTGTCAAGTTTCTACTTCTACTGAAATGTAATTCCAGCAAGTAGGGTGGCTGCTTTGTGGAAGTTTTCTCTCGAAAGTATATTTGACATTTAAAAATAGTGTGCCGTATTGGCACTACTTTATTAGGTTAGCTTTGCAGTGTTAATGTGGAGCTTGATATGCATTCAGGTCACAACCTAGTGCACTCTTAATGAAGTCTATTTTATTGAGTTGGCCATTGGTTTTGATTATGTAGTTATGAATTACTTGCTTGGTGGACATTTTCAATTGTTTTTTGATATCAAGTTTGTCAAAGAAAGTAATTCATTGTCTTTTGATAATAAGTATAGTAATAAATAGTGCAGTTTCTGGTGGTATGACTTCAGGTGGGTTTGGATATATCTCAGTTCATTGAATTCAGGACATTCTATGGTTATAAATGATGGAGCCAGTTTCCCCTTGTTTTAACAAGGTGATACTAGACAACACCTTTGTTTGTGTTCTTTACACTCATTATTGCGGTGGCAGTCTCAAGAAACATTTCTATTTTGAAATTGGACTTTGATTTTTAGAAAAGTTTAACTTTGTAGTAAAATTGAGTGAAAGGTGACAGATCTCTCATCTATTCGTTTTTCTCCTAGACACACCTTTCCAGCTCTCTGGGTCTCTCACATGAGAGGTTATCTTGAGGAGCCAGCTGAGATTAGTGTTCAACTGAATAACTAGATATACCTAGCCAAGTCAACCTTCAAAAATGATCTCACAGTCTATTTTTATCAGTGTGAACAATAAATATATCTTTAAACCTTATTAAATCTTCAACTAGTGGCAATAGTACATCCTGTTCCACAGAATGAAATTCAATAAATCTGCACACAACCCAAACCATATTACTGTTCTCTTCAGCAAAGGGAGAGAAGACCCTGGAAACGTCACCCTTCCTCTGACATCTTGTGACTTTCTACACAGTGACAGATTGTCACCATCTGCTCATGGTATCTATGTTGAATAATAGGGAAATGGGCTAACATTGTGTTCCTGGTTTACATTCACTCGACTAAAGATCAGTAACAACACAAGGAAGTGCAGCTAAAAGTTCTTACCTGCCATTAGTCACATGATTGCTACTAATGAGAGGATTGTATTCATCTTTCACACATTCCATATTCCTTAGCCCCAATTTAACATAGATGATGGTCTACCCAAAGTTACATAGGTGGGGTTACCCCTTCCAATCAGTCTCCTACTGTGCATGTACTCTAGCTGATAATACCTCCCAAGACCTCATGAAGCTGTGGAAAGACCACATTCAGTTAGGGGAGGTACAGGAGGTGATGATGGGCCAGACTATAAGGTGAGGGACTGACTTGTGGATAAACACTGCTATTCTGGTTTCAATAAGGCAGTAGTCATGTGATTTCCAGAGAGCAAAGTTACACAACACTCCATTCCTTCTTTCACTCTGGTTTTAGTTCCCTGTTTCCTCAACTTGGGAGGATGTAATATAGACGTGTGATTATTTTCTTCCCCACAGGGCTGATGCTGCTGTCACACAGGAATAGTTATTCTAGGCAATTTGACCATTTATTATTTTACAAAGTAATTTCCACTCACTGACAAAAGAAGCTTCCTTGGATAACACCAACAGCAGCAAAAATCTATGGGCATATAAACACAAACACGCTGGTCAAATTGACAGGCACATCACACACACTTAGCAAAACAATAGCAGGAGCATTTCACTAGGGAATATGGCCTTAGGTTTTTATTTTAATTACTAAGTATGTGCTCTCTCCCATAAAGTGGGCCCCGAATGTAATTGAAAGACAGTCATCTAATGTACCCATAACAGTTATTCCAGCATTGCACCAGCAAGCATATTTTGCCTGCAATGTTGATGACATTAAAAAGTCATGCCTTGAACATAGGTGATCAGGACATCAACTTCAGGTCTCCCCCAACAAGCTTCATAGCACTTCTAACATTATGGAAGTCAACCACAAAGGAGGTTTTGTGTTTATTAACTCAGTTCCTGATGTGGGATTCTCCTCTGCATACTGTGAATACCACTGGTTAATAAAGAATCTGACTTGGCCTGTGATAGGGTAGATGGAGCCATGCAGAAAACCAAACTGAATGCTGGGAGATGGGAGACAGAGTCAGAGAGAAACCATGTAGCCCCGCAGGAGACAGACACCTGAACTTTAGACAGTAAGCCACAGTCTCGTGACGATACACAGATTAATGGAGATGGGCTAGTTTAGGATATAAGAGTTAACCAGAAATACATTTAAGCTATTGGCCAAACAGTATTGCAAATAATATGGTTTCTGTGTGATTATTTCATGCACAAGCAGCCAGGAACTAACAAGCGGCCTCCTACAACAAGTCTCAGCTCAATTTCATGTCAAGCAATAGGAGTCCATCATCAAATTTTGGTATGCTACTAGCAGCAGTGGCAACAGCAGGTACTTGTGAAAGTTCTCAATATCCCCCTAGTTGACATCTCAGTGGGGTTCTGTTAGTGACTTTTCTTTTCTTGGTGAAAAAATATCTGACAGAAGCAACTTATAGAAGGAAGTAAAGGCTCATCTCTGCTCACAGTTTGAGAGGACACAGAAGATCATGAAATGGAAAATAGAACAAAGAAAGTGGATCTAGCTTTGCTGCTGGGTGCATGAGATGCTGTTTACTGAGTCTACAGTCAGAAAAGAGAGAGGGGAGGGAGGGAGAGAGAGAAGAGAGAGAGAATGTTTCATTTACTTTCTCCTTTGGATGTAATTTAGGTATACTGCCCAGATAATGAGATAATGATGTCACACATTCAATGTGAATCTTTACACTTCAGTTAAACATCTATGGAAATGTCCTTGCATTTATGCCCAGAGGTGTGTCTCCTAGGTAATTCTGAATCTACTTAGGCTATCAGTAGTGATAAATCTCCCTAATGGGAAGCCCAGTCCTGGCATGGGGACTTTATTAATTAACCTTATGACTTTGAAAAGTGCTTTTCGATAAATGATGGATGATACTTTCTACATTTAACCACTTTACACATTTTTATTTTCATTTAGAAGCATAGGCTATTGTAGATTTTCCTTGGTAACATGTTGTCTGTCTATCATGAGCAACACTTGATAATCAATATTCTCCACCCCACTCAATGTACTGTCAGGACATTCATTAGGGGTGACATGGCTTGAGGTTTGCTTCTAGAGCTTTCCAGGGGCCCTCTGTTGATATAGGAGTCCCCTCTGTGTGCTGTGATTACCATTAATAAATAAAGAAACTGCTTTGGCCTGTTGATAGGGCAAACTTAGGTAGGCAGGGTGGACAGAACTGAATGCTGGGAGAAAGAAGGGTGGAGTCAGGGGACACCATGTATATGCTGCTGGAGATATATTGGCTGAAACTTTGCCCGTAAGCCACTGCAGCATGGTGATACACAGACTAATGGAGATGGGTTAAATTAAGATGTAAGAGTTAGCCAATAAGAAGCTAGAACTAATGGGCCAAGCAGTGGTTTAATTAATAAAGTACCTGTGTGATTATTTCGGGTCTAAGCTAGCCAGGGGCCTGGGATGAACAAGCTGGCCCTCCTCCAACACTCTGTCTCCCAAAGCTTATACATAGGTGGTGGTGGCTATAGGACTTGTGAGAATTTCATTTATCCCTGACTTGTGCACATTGCATAGACTGATTCCACATTTTTACTCAGTTAGATATGCTTGTTCATCTTCCAAATGATTTCATAAACCCAAAAGGTATTCAGGGTTACTGTTATAAAATTAAATATTTCTTATAGAGGGTAACCAAGGTCTCTGAAGGCTCAGAGCAGTCCATTCTGTACAAATGTCAGTTGATCTTGGGAGTCAGTGGCTTAACAATATACATTAATAGTAAGGTCCAATATAGCATGGAAAGGTTTTGTTGCCTGTATCACCATTTTATCTTCAAAACAGTAATGTTGGGTATATTTGTGTAGATGAGATGAATTTTCTATGTGTGTCCTATAACTGTTTTTCATCAGTCATCCTCTTCCCTCACCCTCGGATACTGCAATGGGCCACTGTTCATCCCCACAGGGCTTCATAGCGGCAAAGGGGAGTGGGGCTTCAATTTTGCTTGCTGAGTCCACTTCACCTTTTAAAGGTCTGACGGGCTCCATACCAGTCTTAGAGCGGTTTACATTGCAACACTGGGCAAGTGACAGGGCACTTGACTGAGGAAACAATGTACAGCTGAGCAAACTTTCTTGTAGAGAGAAATGTGCACTGTGTAGTTGGAGGCTGGGCCATAACTGCCCACTCACAGAAAACAGTGTCATTTTTACCTCTCTCTCTGTGTGGATCACTGGCACCTACCACCAGGTTCCCAGGGATCACTGTCACCTATGGCTACTGATACTCATGAGGGCCTCCAGGAACCAAGGCACACCTAGCCTAGTCACCTAAGCACAAGCACTACGAATTAGTAGGAGATCAATGAGCATACAATTAACAGTGAGGCCTCTAGTCACACTGAAAGGTTCTTATTGGCAGGAAACCTTGAAAACTGGTTATGGAAATGTCTAGAGAGGTTTCTGTCTCCATAGCTGTGAGCACAGTATGGCTTCAGTTCCTAAGCCTTAATGAAGGTCAGAGGCTCAGCGTTTAGCTTTCTATAATTTTTCATCTTAGGAAGTTCATCTTGACAAAGATCTTGTCACATTTGCTCTTGAGTGACAGAGACAGAATTTACCAGTGGTATAACCCCCCATCCTCTTCCCTCTTGTCTGTTTTAGCATTTTATGGACCAGAATGACATTCAAGTCTAAGACACTAAGAACTACCCATCACCTTTCCTATCTCATAAAAACCATGACCTATCACAGGGCTCAGCAAATTCATAAATTCCTACCTGAGTCCCGAGGTCCCCCCAGTTAGCCTCTGTCTTCACCTTCAGGGGAGTGCAGTTGTGTGTGGTCCAGTGAACTGAGTGGCACTATCACCTCTGCAATGTCTGCCCACTTCTTTTTGATTTCCACCACATTTTATCCCTTCTTACTCTTCAATTCATCCTAAAGATTACAAGGTCTGGATCATGGAAGAACTATTTCACATAGAGGTAATCTTTATTTCTCTGTTCCTTAGCTGCCAGTTCCCTACCGTGAGAAATGACAGACACTTACTCTATCTTACCTTTTCCATTTCCAATTTGTCTGTCACATCAGAGGCTAACACAGAGGATGTAACTATAGTGTCTGTTTTCTCATGTTCTCTTATCTGGACAGACAGACAAACCTCAGTCACATATCTCATCACCCATTACAGGGCAACACAGCTTGTGCCACAGCTTCTTTTAAAATCTTCTTCCACACTGCCTATTTTTTCATCAAGCAGGGTCAGCTCCCCAATACCCAGAGCATAGGGAGATGGCCTCAATGGTATTTCTTTCACAAACTTTCTACCCTGACATTTCCTCTGGGCAGATAATCTGCCTCGGCTACATGTGAAATCTCCCAGAGCAGTTATATATAGTAAGTAGGCTTGGCATTCCATATCACATGAACGGCACAGATCTGGCAGCTTGCCTCCACGAAATCTACACATCTTACATATAACAGGGGCAGCACAACTCCTATTCTCACAACTCATCGTCATTCTGTTAATTTCGTACATAACTTTACTGTGGAGATGTGAACAAATGCCTACTCACTCTTGATATGGCAAAGTGTAGATGAAAAAAAATCCATCCAAGTCCATCTTGGGAACCAATGAGTTTATTAGAATTACTCACAAGAACATGAGTAAAATATTACTTACGAAAGCTCATGTGGCCCAAACAGCTGCATCACAGTAAAGGTCCTCCCAGCATGAGTGAGTCACTTGAAAGGTACATAATTGGGACACCTCTCCAGCGAACCAGGTCCTGCACATTTTAGCACCTCCCAAGAGAGTGAATAACTGAGGCAGGATAAAGGAAGCTGCAGGATGCAGGAAGGAGTGAGTGGCTGCAGTCTCAGGTGAGGGCATTGTGAGTGAGACAGTCACTTCTGCTCTGACATCAAGACGGGTTTAGCATATCACATCCAGGAGAGAGTGTCCTCAGAAGAAGCCAGTCCTGGTTAGTTTTTTGACTAGACTCAAGCTAGAGGGAAGGTGAAGAGGGAAACCCAATTGGTAAAATGTTCCTACAAGATTGGCTTATAAATAAGTTTGTGATATTTGTTTTGATTAATAACTCTTGTAAAAGGGTAGAGTAGTCCTGAGTTGTGTGAGAAAGCTGGCTGAGGAAGACAGGAGAAGCAACGCAGTAAGCAGCTCTCCTCCGAAGTTTCCCAATCAGTTCCTGCCTCTATGTCCCTGTCTTGAGCTCCTGCTTTGACTTCTTTTGGTGATGGAGTGTGACCCAGAAATGAACCCCTTCCTTGCCAAGTGGCTTTTGATCATGGTGATTATCACAGCATTAGAGACCTAAGATAAAGCCTAAGAGATTGCTTTTAGGCACATAGTCCTTTAAACCAAGAAGGCTTTTATTATACATTTTAGTAGCTCATGTCTTAAGCTGTGATTTCAATAAACAAAATTAATCAATTTGGATTCTCTAAGAAATTTTATGTTCACTGTTTTTTGACTTAATATGTTTTGAGTTGTGATTGTATCTACACTTATACATAGCACAACAGCAGAGTTAACACACAGAGAATTCATACATTGCTGGAAAAATTTCTGGATATGATACATTATTTTTTTCACTTTACAAATATAGTTACTTTCGGGCTGGCGAGATGGCTCAGTGGTTAAGAGCACTGGCTGCTCTTCCACAGGTCCCGAGTTCAATTCCCAGCAACCGCATGGTGGCTCACAACCATCGGTAATGAGACCTGGTGCCTTCCTTGCAAGCAGTACATTGTATGCTTAATAAATAAATAAATCTTTAAAAAAAGAAATATAGTTACTTTCTCCTAAAAAAGCTCATTTTAGTGAATATAGTGGTACTGTAGTCTGGGAAATAGGGACTGTGGAAAAACTGGTGCATTACTTGATACTAGGAAGTTAGGAGAGAAAATTGGAAAAATTGGAATTCTGCAAGGATAGCAGAAGCCTGCTAATGATTAAAAATTTGTGAAAAGAACAATAAGTAAATGCTATGCAAAAATTCAACTTATGTGTGTGTGTGCATATACATGAACATATGTGACCATCTTACTAAAGAATAGAAAGAAAAGGTGATTACAGTTCCTTTATGCTTTCCTTGGCAGACACAGAGCTTACTTACATGGTTGCTCTATGTTGTAAATGCTGGGCAGACTGCTTTTTCCATCTGTAAACAAGGCGAATAGGAGGTCATTGGGCAGGATTCCAGCTCTAAGCATTCTAACACCCCGAGCATGTGTGGGAAGGGAGGACACAGTGTGCTGGCTGTGCAGCTTCTGTACTTCCCCTTTGCATTTCCTTACCTCTTTCTTGCCTCATGGGCTTCTCTTCATGCTTGACTCACCCGTCAGCCACCATCATCCATAATGTACATTACCAGCTTGCTAGTGGCTATTTTTAACAAGTTCACATAGCACATTTTACTTTGGAAATCTGTGAGGAAGAAGATAAATAATAGAATTAAAACTTTGTGTATTTCTCTATGGAATTATGTATATTAAAGAATATCTGCAGGCCCAAAATCTTTTAAAACAAAGTTAAAGCTTGAAATGTATTGTAGAATAGTTTTTAAAAAACACATGCAGTGGGATTTTAATAAGAGCATAATTGCAAAATATTACTCTTTCCAATTTTTTGAATTATGTAAAAAGGGACAAAAGACTTTTCAGGTCCTATAGAAATCTTCTAATTAAAAAAATCTTTTAATGTTATTTTATTATTTATTGAGTGTAATTATAAGGCACAACATCACAAAAGGGAATTTTGGAAACATACTTCTTACAGATGAGATTCCCACTTATTTTCTCTAATTCAAAGAGTAGATTTTTATTGAATTAAGAAAATGTTCAATCTTTCTATTGTGTTTGTATGATTTAGACAATTAAAAACTTGCATATAGCATATAAATTTCTGCCCACAGCAGAGCAAACCACCCCCTTGACTTTTTATTTCACCTATCACATAGAGTCTTCACACACCAGAGGACAGCGTTTTATTAACAGGATAAACTTGTGTCCCTAGTATTCAGAGAGACGTGTGCATATTGAAAATCTGAGAATGTTCCCTTTTACCATTTCTGGCAGCTTTTTGTAGGCTCTTTGACACTGGCTCCCGACCTCTCTACCCTTTCCTCCACCCTCTCTTCCTCCACCCCGACCCTTACGCCCTTCTTAGGGCTGTTGCCTAGAGATGCTGTGCTTGCACTTGAATCTCCCCAAGGGAGCCTTGTGAGACTCTCTTCATTTCATTCCATACAAATTTGGGGGTGATCTTGAGGAGAGAACTGGCAGATTTCACACATGTCTCCTAACAAAAATACCAATAAATATCTTTTTACTGTGGTAGGTACTTTCTCAGGGTGGGTTTCCATCCTGCAGCTGAAACTGAAAAGTAGTCTGTTCCCACCACATGAATGGTATTTTGCCAAGATCTGAACCCCTGAGAGCCATATCATTGGATTTTGGCCAAACATTCATTCATCTCCAAAGTGAGTTTTAAGGATCTTAGGAATACAGTGGCAACTCCATATTACCTACCAAAATCAGTCCCTGGGAAAGAGAGAAAGGGCTAATGGATTTGTTAATACACATCTATCAAAACTGTCTTTTGAACTGCATCTTCTTTGCACTCAACTCCTGCCTCTAGCTTTAACTAGCATTCAAGCCACACCCTGACTTCCCTCCTTCCTCAGCCCACTTCTGTGCATGTACAGCCTTTTGTTTTGGGAAATTTACCCATCTGTAATCAGCCCCACACCAAGACCACTTATTTTCTTTCACTCTCTTAAGATAATTTCTCTGGGAACAGTTTTCCACTGACCCTATACCCAAACCATTTTAAGATAAAGATCCTCCTAAGTGCCTTAACTTCACTTTCCATCCATAGTCTGTGTCTGTCTCAGCTAGGAGATACCATCCAGGAATCAACCTTGACCCTGCAACTACTCAAAAACCAGCTCCTCTCTCCTCAGTGATTTTACAAACAGTGATTGAGGCCTGAAAAGGGAGACACTTGTCTCTGAATGAAGATTGTCACTATTCTGAACTAAGCATGACGGTGCATGGCTGTGTCCTGGCTCCAGAATAGAAGTGGGGGATTCGAAGTTCAGAGCTGTCATGTGCTACATAGCAAGTTCAAGGACATCCTGAGCTATATACGCAGTGAAACTTTGTTTCAAAGGAGGATTATATTCTAATATCTCAAGCCATGGCTAATTAAATATTGTAATCCAAGAGTCTTCCAGACTTTTGGTAATTAAGAGAATTTATATCCCCAAATCAATTTTATTTGGGAAATTTTGTTGTTTTGAGAGTGTCTTGTGTGGACCAGGATGGCCTCCTGCTTGCCACATAGCTGAACCTGAACTTTGAACTCCACATCGTGCTACCTCTTGCCTCCCAGATGCTGGGAGTACAGTTATGAGTCACCATGCCTGGCCTTTCTTATGACCTTTAATGACCAACAGTGGTGTTCTAGTTTGTCTGTAAGCAAACTCTACTCCCATTGCTATAGTCTTCTTCCTGCTGATGTATCCATTCTAGGCCACTGGGGCATGTTTGGATCCAGAGCCCACAGTATTGACATGGCCAGAGGAAGAGCTGATTCATGAAATTCCATCCATTTCTTGGTGAGTGACTCCCTCTCTCTGAACTCCAAACAGAAACCATAAAGCTAAATAATCAGGTCATGAAAGGACGGTTTAAGGAGCTTTCAGCCTGGACAGAGAAGCAGAAGGAAGAAGGCCAGTTTGAGACACTCCTGACAAGTAGTATTTATTTCCACCTAACTGTAGCTATAGATGCCTCTTATTTTCCTTTTAAATAGGCTTAATGTCATTAGACTATTTTCTGAGCTAGAATAAGTTTTTTTTTTGTCTTGTTTTGTTCTGTTTTGCTTTGTAAGGATCCATCTTAGATCCTTGCACATACTGGGTAAGCTCTCTATTACTGATCTATACTCTTAGCCCCTAAACACAGTAATTTTTAGTCTGACCTGTAAAATATGTAAACAAAAAGCCTTGTAGAACTGCTCAAAGTCTTGCTGTGCTGTTTCTTCCCCTAAGGAAACAGGCTGAGAAAGGACCTCACTTACAGCCTTCTTCAGAAGGGACTGTGTTTCCTGAGTGGTGAATCCAGACGACAGACCTGCTCACCTTTCAGATAGTGGTTCTCAACCAGGAATTCCTTCATTTGCTGCACCAGCTCCTCAGGAGTGAATGTGTCCAGGCTGGGGTGAACCATACTGAGAGGTCATTTCCTGGGGTCTCACAAGGGCTGTTCCCCTTCTCAGTCAGGCAGCTCATAGGTTGATAAGACATGGCAACAGGTCCTATGGAAAAGCCACAAGCTAAAAATATAGCTGTCGCCAGTCTGTCACAGGCCTCGGAAAGACACACAAATCTGTTAGTAACGAGTGGTAGTTATTCACAAGTTTGCTGGTCTTCCCTCTAGGTGCACTCTGAAAGCCTTCCCTTTAAACATCCAGCTGCACTGCCCACCTTCACAGGACCCTGTGTAGAAAGAGGCAGAACTGAAATGAGATGGGCACTGTAGAATGTGGTAACGATTAGGATAATATCTGCAGCTTTGGTGAGGATCACTACATAAATCCCTTGAAGTCTTTTCAGCTCAAATCTCCTTATTGTGAGTAATTTGTATTGTTTGAGAATTAGACTTCAATAAAGTTATTAAAATCTTCATTTAAAAAGAAAGAAGATTGTCACTATTGTGTGAACTAGTCTGACCAAGACAGTATTAACATCTTGCATGAACTGGTTTACAGACAAAGGCCTCCAGGGACTGGCTATAGTGTCAGATTCTTCCTACATGGAGTCCTGGATATTACCTCTCCTTGTCCCACTGGTCTATCTTTTTCCCATTATAGTGATTGTTCTTTGTTTCTTCAGGTTCCGGAGAGAATTAGTGAAACAACCCAAGTGTCAGTAAATCATATACTTCCTATCACCTGCAAGCTTGAGAAAACCTGCTTTGGACCAATATTCCAGACTCCATCGCCAGGCTCCCAATCTTCAGGAAGTAGCCAGTGGTCTGTCACACCTCATCATCAACCAGAAGTTAAAACGATTAGCTCTAAAGTGGGCCATCAAAATGGAATTAATGGTGGCAGTTTCTTATAGAGAACACTGACCAGATAAACTGAACTCTTGGATAAACAAGCCTAAATCTGTCATTCCTCAGGAATCTCTTCCATCATCTTCCTTATCCTCTCTACAGGGCAACTACCTCAGGCAAGGGTACCAGTGCCTAATTAATCTCTATAGCCTGCATCAACTCAAAGACCCCCATCTTGTTGTTTTATAAAATACACATGCTTTCACACAAAGTTGCTGTCTTCTATTCTAGGAGGCAGACCAGCAGTTTGTTCCCTTAATAAACTTTTCTTTATACCCAAGGAGTGGTTCAGTTTGGTAATTTCACTGAACACTTGCTTACACCTTGCAGGAGTATTAGATCACAGGGATACTCTTGAAAATATTTCTGGTCCTGAAGAATTGTCCATTATCTGGATTGAGGAATCACCTCAGTTTTTGTGATAATGATTTTTAAAACATAATCATACATGATATGATTAAAAACATACCTAAGCAAGCATCAATTGTAGTCAGACCTTTTTGGACTGCTGACTCCCATGACACAAAGATTTCTTATTAATTGTGAAAGCATGGCCTTAGCTTAGTCTTGTTTCCTACTTAATTTAATCCATTTGTATTAATTTATATTCTGCTACATGGTGCATTACCTCGCCTCCATATTGTACATCAAACTTCCTCATGGCTCCCTGGCAAATCCTATCTCTCTTCAAAGAGTTCCTACCTATGCCTAGAAGTCCTGCCTATCCTCTCCTCCTTAGTTTTTGGTCATTCAGCTCTTTATTAAACCAATCAGAAGCTGCCTTGGCAGAGACACATCTTTACAGTGAACAAACAGCTTATCCCACAATATTTCTTCCCCTTTGTTTAAAAAAATTAGAAGGTTTTTACTTGAACACAGTAAAATTATATGCAATAAGAACAATTATTAGGTAAGAATTTGTCTAATCTATTTTTATTTGGAAAGCATGAAGAAATTACTATATTATCTCTTATCTTGATGATTCCAAAATTTTATCCCTAATCTACATTCTATAATAACTCATTTTATAGACCTAAAAATACCATTTTAGACCTTAAAACA
The DNA here is from genome assembly GCA_028555095.1 of Dicrostonyx torquatus. Taxonomy (NCBI): domain Eukaryota; kingdom Metazoa; phylum Chordata; class Mammalia; order Rodentia; family Cricetidae; genus Dicrostonyx; species Dicrostonyx torquatus. The sequence continues at coordinate 21,798,224 of JAQHUG010000001.1, read as the reverse complement.
TTTTTGGTAAACATTGTAAGCCTTTATGTCTCTCAACCTTATACTTTATAGCTCTTTTGGAAGTTTGTTTTCTAAATTTTGTAAAAGAAAGCAATATAACTATCGAGCCTTCAATCACATCATAGATCTGAGGACAAAATATTTCCTGAATAAACAGGAAATGCAGAGCAAACTACTTTTAAAACTGTAGTGATGACAGAGACACTGGTTGTCTGGACAGTCACCCAAGTTTTCTCTGCAATATTGGGGCATCTATCTTTAGCCTAAAGTCGTAGAATATGTGACAGACTGTTTTATGAAGCTGGAATTTTGAATGATTGGCCTACCTCATCATTGAAATTTTGAAAGCTGCCTTCTTTCTTGTCTTGCTTGTCCAATTTGGACAGCATACAGTCAGCAGTTGAGGCAAGGGAAGTTTCTTTCCCAGTAGCTAGTTTTGCCATGTTTAAAACAAACTCCATAGGGAAGTTCTTAGATGTTCATCATTTTATCTGAAATAGATTAGGGCTACCAGGAGCAGATGTATCTCACTGTTAAGAAAAGCTTATGTTTATTAAACCATCTTAAATATCACATTCTGTAGATCTCTGAAGTGTTTCAAGATCACCTATCTATCTAGAATTTATTAGGCCAAATAAAGCTTTTATTTTCTGTCTGCATCTACAAATTTGATGGTTATCTTTGTTATCCTAAATAGTTTGTAATAGTAGCTTTTAATGACTAGAGCTTTACATTACAATTTTAAATGAGTTCATAGTACGATACTTTACAGTATGTTGTTACAAAAATAACCTTAAATTTGTATCAATTTAAATTTGTATTTTAGACTTGTAGTTGCTTTTTAGTGAAGCACAATTAATAAAAACTCAGAAACAGATATTGGGGTTTAACCTGAATACCAGGAAAGCAAAGTAGCCAGTCACTGGCTCTTACTTTAGGATGAAAATGGTGATCTTGCCTCCAAGAATCCTCAGAATGAGATCCTCAAGCAAGGTTTATTTATTAAAGTACAAATAAAATGCCACTACATTTTAGTCTAAAAGTAGATTCAATAATCTACCCTTTTATTCTATTATTCCTATACCTCCTCTTTTCTTTTCAGAAAGAGATCCCTGAATCTAACTTCTTTTGCTTAATTTCCTCCCTCCCTAATCATGACCAATAACAACTTGCAGCTAACCCCCTAAACAATGACAGACATCCATAACTTACCAAATGACAAAAACCACTTACTCTACCTCTTGTAAGCATTGTGTTCTTAAAATAACTTCCTTCTTGTTCAGTAGGATTGTGTGTTGTACCTGTAATATGCTTTATTTTGTAATATACAAAAAAACTGTTTTATTTTGCTAGAGACATATGCTGGAGCAATGTCATTCTTATATTGTACAAATATCAACATAAGAACCATAACTTTAAACAAATGTGTTATTATAGAATTGGGCTTTTCAGAACTCAAAGCAACTGTTGCCCATTGAAATCCTGAATATATACCTATGGGATGATGCATACACTTTAATTTCTCAAACTCTTCAAAATGAAACACATACATTTGTCAAATTTCATTCCTTTGAATACATTTTGGGTTACTTCCTGCAGGTAATGGTCTTGGGTTATCCAAAGAACAAGTAGGACATTTCCCTATAGTTTCTTTGGTTTGTTGCCAAGAGATAGAAAAATTTTTCTTCAAACTGTTGATATTAACATGGTGTTTCTTATAAAATTCTGAGGATCCTAGAACGTTTTTCTATTAAATCTGATCAATTTCATCATTATCGTGTGTTAAAGTGTTCTTAACTTGCAAGGGATCTGATATGTGTTATATAAAATGGATGATTTCTATTTCTGGTTATTTGATGTAGTTGAGTAAATATCAAAGTTAATTCTGAATCATCTGGAATAAGTTCAGCATTCTCAATGTATAAAACAGCTCTTCAGCATATTGAGAATCAGTAACTATATGTAGAGATTCTGAAAAAATCTAATAATACCATAAGAATAGCATATAGTTCTGATTTTTTAACTGAATCATAAGATCTTTGAGTCACTTTACTTATTTTTCTTGAATTACAACTTGCCTTTTCTGATTTATTTGTATCATTATAGAATGTAAAGGCTCCAGAAATTAGTACCTTCTTTAATATGAGGAAGAATCCAATTGGTACCTTTTTTCTTTTTTTTTTAATTAAGTGTTTTTTAAATAGTCTTCTCCCATTTTACATAGCTATCCCTATTACCACTCCCTTCCCTCCTCCCACTTCCTCCACCTTTTACCACCCCACCTCCCCATCCATTCCTCAGAAAGGGTGGGGAGTATGAAGTCTCTTGCGTTTGAGATATTTGTTGCTAATCTCTTCCCTCCAGAAAAATTTCTGAAAGTTCTTTGCCAATGTACCTAGGCAACCAAAGCATACTGTCCTCAGACCTCAGTGGAATCCTGAGGAACAATTTTCTAGTTCTTGTTTTCCTCTTCTAAAACCCATTTTCTTCAAGCAAACATAACCAAGACTTTTTCATTTCTGATAGTTTTTGAAATGATACCATTACAAAATTACGCTTATATTTATAATTGTGAATATATTATCTTGAGTGTTATTTCTTGGTCCTTTCATGCCATTAAATTTTCTATTATTCTATATCTTATATTAGCTATGATATTATTTTACTTTTCTGATAATTTCTCAACATGTATGTTAGTTAATAATTTATATTAATATTCATATATCTGATTTAGTTTATATTTATATGATATATAATATATTTGAAAACATGATATTGGCCTATCTTAGTTAAGTTTACTTTAGCATATTAATTGGATACAAAATCAACTGATTTGGGGCTAATGACCAGTGAATTATTTATTATTTTTCTTCTTCCATAACAACTTCTATCAATCTCTATCTTCCAATTTCTATTTATATCTTTATAGCCAGTGTTCTGATTTCCCTTTTTCTTGTGCATGTATAATGTGTATGTATTGTGTATATGTACAATGTGAATGTGTGTGTATGTGTTTGTGTGTGTTTATGTGTGCAGGTATGAAAGTAGAGTTGCTAGAGTATATATGGTGGAAGTCAGAGGACAACCTCAGCTATGGCTTCTCATTCTCCACCTTGTTAGAGATAGGATTTCTTGTTATTTACTCTGTGTACATCAAACTAGCAGCTTTCAGAGGTTGTCCTTCCATACCCCACCTCATGATAAGTGTGGTGGGATCCCTACTGTACATGGGATCCAAAGATCCAAACTCCAGTCCTCATGTAAGTTGTTCATCTATGGAGGCATCTCCATAGCTTACAATAGATACCATATTCTTTAAATAAGATGAGTTTATATAGTTTATTGATAAGTTAATTCTGAAAAAAATAAAATAGATATCTTTAAAGTATTAAAATATTACTAAATATTTTGGAATCTTAAATACTCCTAAATCTGCAAATAATGTTTTTGAACCTGAAAGGACAAAAATGTAATTCTATTCTATTTAAAACTGATGTTTCCAAAGTTCAGCATATCCCCAGTGTATCTCACTGTGCTTACTAGCTTAGCGAGGGAAGGACATATCAACTGCTTCCCAAGTCTTGCCAGCTATGAATAAAGCTGTTATAAACATTCACACATGGGACTTTTGCTAACACTGGGAAAATAATATTTATTTGATGATTTTTTAAAGCCAGAAAAATTTATTGTCGTTAGGCACTAAGTTTTGAATGTTAGTTTGCTAGAGTTGCTAAAAACAAGTGTCTTTGCCAAGGCAGCTGATTAATTCTATGAAGACATTTTGCATAGGTATCTCTACGTTACACTGATTTCAATGCTAACAAGCTGCCATTAATCCTCCAAGGTGAATTTCCTATTAGTTGTCATTAGTTTGTTTAAATGGTTTCATACTTGTTGCTGTTTTGCTTAATTCCTTCCTTCTCCTCCCTTCTTTTCTCCTCTCCTGATTGAAGGAATGACTGAAGACACTTCATATATATTAGGGGGAATATCCTTAACCTAACAGTGGACATGAGTTATCTAGAATACTACAAAATAGAATAGGTATATTTCTGGGAAGGGTACCTAAAGATTTCATCTAAAAAATGGTGTAAAATATGCACAGTCATTCTCTGTAAAGTCATCTTTGAGCCTTCCAAGAGTGTATCAAATGTATACATTTTGATCAAAGAATGCTTATTCATCATATATAATATATGTTTAGTAAATATATACAAAATTATTAAGAAAAACCCTAGCACCCCTCAAAAAAATGGGTCCAGATAACCAACTGAAGAAATATGAGCACAGTGGAGCTTCAGATTCCCAGCTTTCATCACAGAACACAGATAATATGAATAACGTAGATAATGTGTGTATTTCCTTCAGTGAATTTGAGAGGTTAGGAAAGCAGTATCGGGCCATGATTTAGGGGAGTTCCAAGGAGAGAATGTGTAATACAGGGATGTGAAGGTGGAAACATTTAAAATGGAACAGGACGAATGAAATGGAGTTGAGGATGGAAAAGAAGGTTAGAAGAAGGTATGTCAGGAGACATAACTAATATTAAGCTGCTGTGGAAAAACATAGAAATATATTAATGTAAAAGCATATATATTAAATATTTTAAAAATATTGAATGAAAATATCTTATAGTGGAAGGAGACTATCTTTACCAGTAATCATGTGCTAGCAAATAAAAATCCAAAATATTAGGAATGAACTACCTCTCTGTGAGCTTCTGTCCAATGGGTTCTCACAGACTCCCAAACATTGGAGTTAATGGCTATTGCTCTGGGTTGCAATCAAGAGTATATGAATATGAGTAAGATGCTGGTGCTGAAGATTTGAGTCATGGGGGAACCACCCTGATATTTACCTGGAATCTTCATCTCTATGGGCTAGCTTAATCTGGAAGGTGTTATGTACACTATTAGAGGAGAAAAGTAATCTTCAGTCTTACTCAACTGTGAACCCTGAGAACTACAATAGTGGCAAACCTGAAAAGATATGCCCACTGCTATAAACATGACACAAGAGTCAGATGGCTATCTAAAAATTTTCTGATTAGATTTAAATCTCACTTCCTGATGGAACACATAGCTGACACATGGGGATTATTGTGGAAGAGGGATGGAAAGACCTGAGCCAGAGGCTGTGGATAATTACCACGAAACAGTGTTTTCCAGACACCATTAAGGCAGTTAGTTTCAATGTGAACTCACTGTGGTGCGTACAGTACACACTAAACATGTATAATCTAACGAGCAATCTAATCCCTGTTTGGAGCAGGGAAGTCAGACATAAATTCCCATTCCTAGGTGAGCACTTATTGGACATTGAGAGCTGCTTATCAGGGGAGAGTCAGTTATCTTTAAGAATGTTATCTCTGGCACATAAATCACACTCCAGGGCAGGTAACACAACTAGTAATATTTGGGTATCACAAATTGAACTCAATGTGCTTAAAAAGAAAAAGGATAGGAAGTTAAATGGGTAGGATCTGGGAGTAGATTGAAGATGGAAGGGAATATGCATAACCCACATTGCATAAAATCTCAAAAAATTTCTAATAGTATTATTTAAAAATATCTAGACATAAAAATGATAGGCATTTCTTATAACTGTTAAAATTATTACAGAGTAGGAATTAATAATATAAGGGAATAAATCATTTCAAGGAACTTTCAATGAGAAATTTAGCAATTTCATGAATCATCAAGTTAAATTAATGCTTTAGGAAAAAGCTTCAGACAAAATGATAAAAAAATCTATACATCCTAATAAATTGGAATGGTAGCTATTACCTTTGATATTGGTAGAACCATCTCAGATTTTTGGAATCAAGGAAAAATGTCTAATAGATATGAGAACAAGACATGGCATCCAGAACAGAAATGGATCCAGACTCTATGTAAGGTACCAAATACAAAACGTTAAGTTTGCGTGACCTTTTCCAGCATCTGTGATATTGACAGAATCATTTATTTTAATGGCCATTCCATATTCAAACAGACTAAGCTCCATTTACTCTGTTAGTTTCTGTGACAGGCCTTAGGATATAAAGTTAACAACTCTTAAATTTTTGCCCTCAAGGAATTCTATCTTTTAGGTAAGTCACATACAAATAAATGCAATTCTTGGTGAAAGGGAAATGATAAATACCTTACATATATTACAGTTCCTAGAAAGAGGAAAAATTTGCCAGCTGTGTAACTCATTAAGACTGGACAAAATGTCAGGTGAAAATTCAGGTAGAACAGATTTCTCTTGAAAATTATGAATGATGAGAAATAAAGATCATCTAAGTACTCCGGATTAAAGATGTTGACCTGGCTTGACTATTTTGCCAAAATTTCCACATGCATTCATAGGATATTTTATTAGGTGGATGGATTTATGAAAACCATGGTAAAGCTATATTTTTATGGTTCATATATTTTTGTATAATGATGTCAATACCATGTAAGGTAGAGTTAGCTACTCAGATTTCAGGAGTACCTGGAATAGCCTGTCTGAGGACTCGCTTCTTCCATTCTGATAATATGCCTTTAAAAACAATGTCCTTTAGGGTTCAATGGACCATGAAATAGTCTCTGCAAAAGTATCCCTGGTGCCAGCAGCGAGACAAACATTCATTGTGGCTGTCAGCTATAAGAACTGGGAAGAAATGAAGCACATTTATTATGTACTGATATATTCTGACTAGATAATCCTTTTTAGTTGGAGACACCGTAAAAGGAGAGTGCAGATTACAGTTGGGAAACTAGTAAAAAATAAAATTCAGTTCAGCTGCACCAATTTTACTTCCAATTTCACAGCTGGATAATCTTCTTTATAAACTGCTATTTAAAAGTTTTGCTGACAATGAATACACTATTAAATAAACAATTTATAATATCAGAAAGTCAGATGAAGGAATGGATTTTCAAGTAATTTTTTCATATTTTTAAAATGTAATTCTGCTGTATATTCAGTAGTTTAATTAAGAAACTAATAAGAATTGGCATTGGTATTTGCATGAAAATGCTATCAGAGTTAAAATTTTATAAACCATTTTACTTTCGGTAATATGAAATAGCCACTTTCGCGCTTTTAACTGTGAAAAATGAATTCTAAGTAGTAAAGTTTTTATTATGAAATACAAAATAAGATAAGTGAATAAACTGCTCTGTAGCTATAATCATTAAAAATACTGACAAACATTTTTAGAAAGCAAACCAGAGAGAGCTGCCTGAACATTTCAGCACATAGTAATTTCCAACTAAGCTTAGCAACAGTTTGCCCTGATGGCAGTCTTTGCAAGGAAAGATGTCTACACTCACTTGCCCTTTGTATCATCAAATGTCTCCCAGAATGTCTCTATGTGGCTATGTTTTAAAGTGGAAGCTTGCTTCTTCCTCAGTGTTTTAACCACAACCAACATTATATCATCTTTTTTCTATGACACAAAGTCCTTTAGAATCTCACACTGTGCTGCATGTTGTCTATGTGAGTGAGTGAAAAAGCATGGCTTAGAGGAGTCTCAGAGTACTCTCATCTTAAGTAGATGCATTGGCTGTTTATGTCTGTTACTTCACTCTTCCCTTATAATCTAAACACATCCTGCCTCAGGAAAAAGGGAGCCTTGGGAGACTCAGGAAGCCAATAGGATAGACAAGACTCACAAAATTCTGCTCCCAGTCATTTTTTCCATTGTTTAATCACTGATGAATTATGCTTGCTCCAGTGGATAGTTCTACAGACATGCACAGGAACTGGTTCTGGTTAATCGGTGGATTATAAAACAAAAACAAAAAGAAGACATGAATGTAGAATGAGGGTTTATTCAGCAAAGGATGGAAACATTTTCAGGAGAGTGGAGCTATGAATGTGACTAGAATGTACTAAAGTCATACATGTATGAAATAATCAAGGATAATTATCAAGGAAGATTTTTTTTTACATTTTTTGTTTACTTGTTTCTTTTTGTTGTTGTTGTTTTGTTTTTTCACAGACTGGGTTTCTCTGTGTGTCACCTGGCTATACTGGAACTCTAATTATAGATCGGACTGGCCCAGACCTCACAGAGATCTACCAGCCTCTGCTTCTGCAGTGTTAGGATTAAAAGTGTGTGCCAACACCACACAGAAAGAATAATGTTTAAAATATAACCATAGAAAAGAAATGAGCAGTTTATGGGAATATTAACCAAATTATGGAAAAATTTTAACCACATCAATGATGCGGGATTCCTTCCTGTATGTTGTGAATATGATTGGCTAATAAAGAAAATGTTTTGGCCTGTGATAGGGCAAAAGAATAGAGGTAGGATGGGAAAACTAAACTGAATGCTAGGAGAAGAAAGGAGGCAGAGTCAAGGAGAAGCCATGAAGCTGCCACCAGAGACAGACATGCTGAAACCTTGTTGGTAGGCCATGAGCCTTGTGGTAAAATATAAAATAATGGAGATGGGTTAATTCTAGATGTAAGAGCTAACTAGCAATATGCTTAGGTAATTGACCAAGCAGTGATTTAATTAATACAGTTTCTGTGTGGTTATTTCAGGAGTCTGGGCTGCTGGGAAATGAACAAGGGGCCTTCTTACTACATATCAGCTTGTCCATAAGGAGAATGGAAATGTGACACCATTATTGAGAGATGATATTCAACCCATGAATTAGTGTAGTATAAAATCAGAATGAGTAAGTTGTTACCTTGAAACCCAAGGAGACATTGTGTTAGGCAAGAGCAACATAATTAATACTACTTCTCATGACTTCAATTTCAAGATGGTAAATGGTAGAGGGGACATAAGCTGAGAATTTCACCTTGCTCAGAATACACTTCTATAATTTGAACACAAAATATCCCCTAGTAGTTCATGTTATGGAAAGTTGGTCCTTATTTTGGTAGATTCTGAAATCTTCAGGTGGCAGAGTCTAGCTGTAGGAAGTAGGTAGGTCATTGGGAATACCATTTTGGAGATTTTATCTGATTCTCAATCCTCTCCTTGATTTCTGTTTTCTTTTTATTATTAAGTGAGCAGCCTTCTTCTCCATATACTTCATCCAAGACATTATTTCTAACAATAGGCTCAGAAAAAGGACGTCAATAATTCTTAATCTAAATGTTTGTTATATTTGTTGACAATTTTAAAAAAGTAACTACCTTAGACATGCAAAGACATCATAAATTTTCATGACACTATTCAAGACTTGATACAAAATGAGTGGAGAAAATCTCAAAGAATAAAAGGAGGAGGAAGGAAAGAAGGAGGGTGAAGAGGCAGCAAAGGAAGACATTATAATCAGTTGATTCACTATAGAGCCTTTCTCAAAATAGATCAGAATTTGAGACTTCTCTTATCATTACCAGGGAGGAGAAATACAGACAGAGGGTGGGGAAGAGAGGAAGGAAGGGAGAGAAAGAGTTCAGAGAATAAGCAAGAGAGTATCACTATTTACCTTCAGATCTAAACCCCCAGTGTTCTACTCCCTTCACTAGGCCCTACATGTGAATTTTCTATTACATCATGAACTAATGCATTCATCCACCTGTGAAGTTAGGTCCTTTAGAATCTGACAACCTGAAGCCGTACCTCTGAACTGCTGCACCAGATACCAAGCTTCTGCTTTGTGGTTATCCAATCATTGGATTTATTTGCTACCATGGAGGATTGGAAAGACAAATAGTAACACATTCATTCATTCACATTCTTAAATTAATTTTCAGAGTGATGAATTAATGCAAATGTTGTAACCCATATAAAGAGCAGAAGCTCTTTATTTGAAAAGTATATATATATTTGTGTTTTCCTGTAGTAATTTTATCACCTTCCTTCTCAATCCAACTCTGTTTAAATCTACACTTCAGGAAAAATGAACTAATAGTGTTTTGGTGATGGATCTGAAAGGTGATCTAATCTGAATCCTAGATTATGGTATATTCAGAGATAAGAAGTGGAATATTAAAACATTGCAGAAGCAATATCTAATTTGACATCTTTCTTGAAAAAGAATTAAATGTGATCATGGTCCATATATTAAAATATGAAAGCTTACCTCCACAGACACACATGCACATCTATCAGTCAACCAGTCACTGTGACTGCTTCAGTGTTATGGTGCTCTTGTCTTCCGTGCTTGACCTCTGTCCCTAGAGATGATCCCCAGCCAGTTTGTTTTCTTTTCAGCATGTGCCATTCATACACTGTTTAGTGATCAAAATTATTCTGGCAAGAAGACATTGACTAATGACTATAGTAGACACAAGCTGGAGTTAATATCACATGATTAAAAATTATTTTTACTGGCTGTTTCTGTGTTTGGATAAAAGCATTTTTCCATATTAATGAAATCTAGGATTTAGTTTTCAATTTACTTCCTCCTCACATATAATCTCACTGAAATACCAAATACCAGTGTGTGTAAAAACAAATAAACAAAAAGAATGTATTATTGATCCTCTCAAACAAAATTTCATTACCAAATTTCATATTTTAACAAATGCACCATGGTCACATTTAATTATTTTTCAAGAAAGATGTCAAATTAGATTTTGCTTCTGCAATATTTCTATTTTTTCCATTCCCCTTCTCTAAGTATCTACCATAATCTTAGGATTCAGACTGGATCACCTTTAAGTTCACCACCAAGGCACTATTAGAATATTTTTCTTGAACTGTAGATTTATTGTTAGTGTTGTGTTCTAAACATTCACAATCCTATTATCTATTTTGAAATATTTGATTGTCAGGTAAAATTATCTTTCTGTCTGAAGGATATTAGATGCTTTTGTCCCCATACAACCTCATTGTTGTAGCAATTAACCACCTTGTTCCCAGATCTGTCCCTCCACACCTCTGCCAAGATCTAAAAACTACCAACTTGATTTTTACTTCTTTGAGATTAACTTTAGCTTACACATTTAATGGAGATCACATGTTAGTCATCTTTTGGGGGCTACCCTTTTCATCTATTAAAATAAGTTGCCGTGGTTTTTTTTGTTTTGTTTTGTTTTTTACATTGTGGCAAATGAAAGAACTACTCTTTTTAAAACAGAAAAATACTTCATTGTATACCTGTTCCACATTGCTTTGATTACTTAATTCACTAGTGGACACCTAGATTGATTCCATGAATCTTAGCTACTGTTAGATCACTTGCCACCTGCATAAAGAGTAATGATTCCACCCCACAATAGCTGACAAACCTCTCCTGTAAGTAATAAAACACACAGATTTAAGTAAATATAGAGTTGTTAAGGCTAACATGCCTGAGACAAATGAAATCTAACCATGCCCACTTTGAAGTCCTAGTCCCTACCTCCTGTAGATAGAACAGGATCTGGTAAATCAAAGATCTCTCCTTTATCTAGCAATCCTGGTTTTATGCTGTAGCCAGGTTCACTAAATGCCTCCAGGTAATGAGGCCCTCAAATCACATATTCTCTATACTAAAATTATATTAACCTTAGTGTCCCTGCTCCTCACTTCTAAAGGTTACAAAAGCAAGGACTTCCTTTTGCTTCCCAGGTTCCTCATTTTCTCCTCTACTGGAATTCAAAGTCATGTTTTCATCATACTGGCCAATGTGAATAAAGAACCAGCTTTCCCTGAATTTAGCATCAGTGCCTGTCTATGTAACTACCTCTCTCACCTCTTCTCTTACAGCTATGTGTATAATGTTTTAATAAACATACCATCATATAGATTACATATAGATTACAGTTCTTTTACACACATGCTTCACTAACAGTGCTGGTTCATTCTTTAGCTCCATTGAGCAATCACTTAATATTCCCAGTTATAGCTATAAAAATTTATGTATTCACTCTTAACACAAGCACTCCTCTTTGTACACGTCCTCATCAATGTTCATTTTTTAAAATTTTTTTAAAAATTTATTTATAATGTATACAATATTCTGTTTGTGGGCATGTCTGCAGGCCAGAAGAGGGCACCAGATCACATTACAGATGGTTGTGAGCCACCATGTGGTTGCTGGGAATTGAACTCAGGACCTTTGGAAGAGCAGACAATGCTCTTAACCACTGAGCCATCTCTCCAGCCCCAAATCACTTAATATTCCCAGTTATAGCTATAAAAATTTACGTATTCACTCTTAACACAAGCACTCCTCTTTGTACCCGTCCTCATCAATGTTCATTTTTTTTTGTCCTTTTGTTAGAAACTATTCTATCTGGGGTGAGGCCAGACATCATATGGTTTCGAGTACATTTCTTTAGTGGCTAGTGATGGTGAACATCTTTATGTAATTGCTGGCTATTTGTACAATTTCTTTTCAAAAGTGTTTATTCACATTATTTGGTCATTTTGAATCACTTCCTGTCTCTTTTTCCCATCTTTCTTTAATTGTTTAATTCATTCATAATTTGGAAATCAATCTTTTGTTGGATTTGCAAAGACTTTCTTTCTTTCTGTATTTCTCACTCAGTTTAACATTTCTAGTGTTAAACCTTTTAGTTTGATATAATTCCATTAATGATTTTTTTTCTAAGACCTCTGTTGAGACAAGCCATGTCCCATTCTAGGTTTTTCTATATTTTGTGAAAACTATGGTTTTAGACTGGATATTTACCTGAGAGACTCCATTTTACAGGTAGTTTTTCACTATGGTTTGAGAGTGGAGGATGATTGTGCTCATAGACAGATAAGACACCACTTAATCACCAGTCATGAAGCAAAATCTGATAAATGACTATCTTGATAGGAAGAATGGTGTCATATGCTAAACTGATTGAGGTGAACTTAGGGTATACAAGCACATATGTGTATTAGAATCATAACAATAAATCAAGCTCAAGAACTTTTTGGATATGCAAGACCCAGGAAAAAGAAAGTTATAACTCCTTCTCTTGGACCAAAAGTGATGGACACTTAGTACTGAAATGGCAACACCACACACAGATCTCTTATATACCTGGTGTATGTGTCAAGGACCAACATGCTAAAAGCTCCCAACTCTTCCTTGGGCTTCAGCTCAGCTCAGACTCTTGCTGCCAAATATCCTTCCATGTGCTCAGCTATCTAGACCAAAATACACTATTTTCTGCTTTTTTTAATCTGTTGGTAACCAGATGTTTGTATCTCCAGACACTGTTCCAAAGCTGAAGATCTGTCAGAGCTTTGATTTCTATGATTGTTACCTTTGTTTGATGACATTTATTAGTACAGGAAGAGAACTGCAGGCAGGAGAGGAGAACTGGTGACAAGGTAGGGTCAGTGGTTGAGGTTAGGAAATACCTGCCCAATAGATCATTATCTGAGTTATCAATTCTTTGACTGTGAGTCTAACAAGCAGAGAGTTTCCTTGTTAATGATTGGTAGGGATTTATTACTAGGAGATGTGGACTACATTGAAAGTCTAAACAGTTAGGTGAGGAGAGCCTCAAACTACCTGGAACTTTTCCCTTAAGTGTGTATAGTTTGGGTATTACTGGTCAATGAAGGAACTCTATCCTTGATGCTGAATAATCCCCCAAACATTAATGCACTCTGGTCAGTGATATTTAAACCAAATGAAGATCATAAAGGAGGGGTTAATTTATAGATAGAGAGACCATGTATAGACCATTTATCGATACCTAAACATTGGAGCTTTCTTGGGGAATAGACATCACCACCAGGTTTAACACAATAAGAAACAAGCTTATTCGTTATTTTATATTTAGTAACAATAACAATTATGTCAAATTGGGTTGGATAAGACCCACTTCCCTTCACAATGGTGTGGTGTAGTCCAATTGCATTACTACCCAAGGTTTATGGCCGGGCGGTGGTGGCGCTTGCCTTTAATCCCAGCACTCGGGAGGCAGAGGCAGGCGGATCTCTGTGAGTTCGAGACCAGCCTGGTCTACAAGATGACAGGCTGCAAAGCCGCAGGGAAACCCTGTCTTGAAAAACCAAAAAAAAAAAAAAAAAAAAAAGAAATCACTAAGAACAAAATAGAACCATAAAGAAGGGAGAGCACTAGGTCCACCTTGCAGTTAATTTGGTGGGGGAAGCTCCTAAAAGAACTTTGCCCTCTTTAATGAGTTCTGACTAGGCCAGCATTTTAAACCAGATGCAACAGAGCCAACTGTTTCCTGCCACCGACACAGAAGTTTTAGTACCTAACTGTGTCCTTCCCTAACAGTCTCACACTTGCCTTCCTTCTCGAACTTGATCAGGGCATAGGCTTCTGCCTCAATGGGTAATGGAGGAAACTCAAGGGGAAAGGTGTGGATCCAAAAGCCCTACTGCCTGAGAGACAATAGAACAGAATGGAAACAAGGGTCATAATTTCACAAGAGTTGAACTTTGATATCAAATATAGGCAAGTCGGGAAACTGATTTAGAGAGGGCAATCCAAAAGAGGAATATATACTCAAAACTGAGAAGGATCTTTGGAAATCATTTTGCTCATAAGGGTCTGCATTAGAAGACTATTTTGGTTGTTTGGGTATTTAGGGTCTGATTTATGGAC
>JAQHUG010000001.1:21767236-21777412 GCA_028555095.1 Dicrostonyx torquatus | reverse complement strand
CACTCACCAAGGACCCGCCGCCATGAAAAAAATAAGCTCATTACAGATTTTGAAAGGGCTTTTCTTCCATTAGGGAGGAGCTTGTTCCTTTTGGGATTCTGGAGACTAGAATTTAGTTGTTTTTCCTAGGGGTGAAAGTTGGCATCCTTGGAGGAGCTAATTTTGCATCCTCTGCTTGGAAGGCAACTCCTTTCAGAGCCCCATCTGTTAGTGTTTCCTTTGACCACCAGAGAATGTGCTTTTCAGTGTCCTATACCATGCACCATCACTATTTCTTCTGGTAACATTAACTTATCTAAAACTACTTCAATGATCATCTCCATTGGCATCAAGTCCTGGCCTTTGATATGATGAGACTCAGTTTTGACATGATTTTTAATAAACTTGTGGACCACTCTAAAGATGTAGTTGAAGAAAATTTAGACAGTCCTTTCCTTTCAGGTATTTTAAAGCTTGTTTAAAAGTGAATAATTTGCAGATTTATTCTGACCCATTATTAGTTACCCTGCTCAATTCTAGGATGAGTAGAGTTTCTCATTGGGGAAGAGGCAGAGAGAAGAGGAGATTTTGTAGGTGTCTTACACTCTCTTCAATTTCTCTTAGTCAGGGCACAGAGAAGGACAAAGTGCTTTGATGTGTTCGTAGGAAGTCACTGGGGGATTTCAATAATTCTGTTTGCCAAAATCTTTTTATAAGAGATTAATAAAAGAGTAGCCCCAGTTGAAATAAAGGAGGCAGCCAAAGGAAGCAACCAAGAGAAAAAAGTGGTTAAGTCTGACATGGAGGCCTACTGAACGGCAGTGTTAGCCCATGTGTCCCATATCTTGCCAGAGTTGACTTACTGGTAAAGAAGCAGCAATGTTCAATTAGAAATGCACAGATGTATCTATTGACAATCACAAGGAGATGTATCAGCAGTGATTCTGAAGAACAATAGCCGCTAGTGAGTCTGTCTGGTCTTGGACTGCTAAGAACAGAGTGGTGACATATTTGAGGCCATCTGGTAATTATTTACAAACTAGGATTGACTGGTGAAAGTTTATCCTGAGCTGGAGACTCTCATATTTATCCTGTCAGGACCATTAGGATTGCTATGAGGAGTCAGATTTGTCCTGATGGAGGTCAGGTACCTCCTGTTGATTAAGACTGGGATGAATATATTAAGAGCAGAATGAGATCTTGAGGACAGAAATGCCAAGCTAGACTGCAAAAGGATACAGAGGGGTGGCCTGCCTCTGGAGGTGGGATGGTAATTCCAGGGCTAAGCATTGGTGTTTAGGAAGAGGCAGTTAGAGGAGAAATGAATGTGAATTTGAGACCAGGTATAGGTGAAAGTCAGGAAAATAGAGGAAGATTTGGAGTGGCAAAAGAAGGGCCCAAGGCAGGAAAATAAAAATAGAACCTTTTCCTGGCAATAGATGGATCTTGTTTGGGTTTCTGATTTGTGGTAAGTGGGCAATCTAGTTAGTCGGAGGAGCTTGTCAGATGGAGGAGCAAGGAGATAATGAATGCAAGGCTGCAGAAGTAGGGTAGAGACTGCACACAGGAGAGAAGAAAAGAGAATGAACTAGGAGTTTTATCTGCATGGGGCAGAGGGATTAGCTATAGGGGCTGAGGTCTGTTTCAGGCAGATGACTGTAATGGCTAAACTAAGACTTTTAGCAGTGGTATCAGTGATGTTGTCCTCGGGAACCTGGCTGGGGATGCTGAAACAGTCCAAGGAGCTGCTGCTGTTCAGGCTGGAATGAGGGAGGCTATTCAGCCTGGAAGGAGGTTGCCTACGAGCTGGGCTTTTCTCTCAGTCACACTGGATATGTAACATTTTTCTTTGTTATTAATTTGGCTGCGTCAATTGGCCTCTCAAGGATAAATGACTGAACCTGAATTCTTACAGATGGTGACCCTAAGTTGGGTATCACAGGTTTGAAATGATCATGAGAGATTCTAGAGTATGTATGAAATATGAGATTATTTGAAAGTGGAACTCTTTGATTTGCCTTCCATGGGATTTTTTTGTCCATGATGAGGGTGACCCCACTTCTCCATCCTGTAAGAAAGCTGAAAAAACTCAGTGGTCTTACCAAGTTGGACTTCAGTGAAATCATACTTTGTTCTGTCATCAGTGTCCCTTTAGAGTGAAAGGGAATGTTAAAACACCCAGCATACAGCCTGTATTAATATGCAGCAAATGTTAATGAAACAGCGCAGGCAGGCTTTTTGCCCTTAAAGAAAGACTGCTATAAAGAACAGTGGGGTGTTGCCTAGGTTTCCTTAGATTCATTTAATATTTCCAGACCCACCCTTCTCTTATCATGATGTTCTTTTCCTTCTGATATCTAACATTCTGCGGCAAAAGCAAGCTAAGGTTGTGCGAACCTGCTGGCTCAGCAATCGCATACCCTAGGAGACGACTTTTAGCCAATGTTGAAAGGGATGGTAGAGTGCCTTGGTATTCTGTTCTACGTATCCAGCTCACAGGTCACTCAAATGCAGCTTCCCAAGGCTCAGGACAGCAACACTCTGCAGTACTCTGAGGCATTTCCCATGAATGTTTCTGTCCCTGCTATCCTGCTTCCTTCCATCATTACTAGGTATTTCAGAGTGTATTTTCTTAGTGAACGACCCTCCCAGAATTATCTGACCAAAGACTGATTCATACAAAAAAAATCCAAATCCATCTACTTGTTTCCTAATGTGTGTTAATAACGCATAACAATGGAAACAAGTTTTGCTTGTTTTCAAAAATCAAATCTCAAAATGCTAATCCCCTGGTATTCTAAGCAGGTTCTAATATGGTTGCTTTGGGTGTCCTCCCACGAATATTTGAAAGGGTCCCTTGAGGGTGACAGGGTATAATTTATGCTGTATGCCTATGAATGCCGTGAGCAGACACAGTTTCCCATGTGAATGCCCTGCTAAATGACCCTGGCAGCATTGGCTAGAATTAGCCCAGCTGGGAGAGTTTGAATTCCCTCGGGCTATTACAGTCTGGCACTTGATTGGTGTTGGCTGCAGTTTAGTCTTTTACCAGCTATTTCTGCAGCACATCAATTCTGTGCCATTCACCAACATCTGGGCTGAGACACAACCCTGGCAATCTGTTCTGTTTTGAACTTATCAAATAATTGTATGCAGCATGTCCTCGGTGACTTTGCATCTGAGATGTTCCATATTTTCTCCTTGCCAAATTTCATGTCAAACTGCTTAAGTTGTGATAAACAGCCAAGGTCTGGCTAAGGGTCGTATTTTTAGGTTTGAGTAGTCAATCAAAATACCTACAATAAAGAATGAAGTTTGTGGGGAACATTTAAAGTCTGTTGTTCTCAGAGATTTTGTGGATATTTGTGCTAAGTCAGCCTCTATCACTTTTATGGCATTGTTTCTTGAATTTAAGGATCTCTGCTGTATTTCTCTTTACAGGTCTTCAGGTCTTCTTGTTCTCTAAAATGGCTGGCTATATGGCATTTATGCAGCACTTGAGAGCCATAATTCCAGGCATATCACTTTATCAGGTCCCTGCCTTACTTTATACAGTTACTGTATTGTTTGAATACAATTGATAGTTTATAGTACCCTCTGCAAAAAGATGGCTACAAAGACTACTTTTGCATGTTTTTATTGTTTTTTTAATCCCCAAATGGACTGGAATATTTTACATTGTTGAAATTTATCTTACACACATTTGGGATTCTACTCGTGTGTAGAAGCTGTCATTGTCATCTAGAAGTCAGTAGACCAAAAGAGAACACAATTTTAATAAACAGTTTGTCTCAAACATAAACTGCTCAGCAGTCAGATACAGTCAGTATTTTATGACTACTTTAATACTTATTAATATCAATTTTTAGTCTTTAGCAAAACACAATTAAACACATATAATTATTTTAAATGTGATAAAGAATTAAACATATAAACATTATTATTATTACTTAGGTTAGTCTTAAAAAAGATATTCAGAAATAATAAGCTTACAACATAATGATTTTGGGAAGAGAAGAAAAGTGAAAATTGGATCTTATTCTGATTGGGCTTATATAAAAAGGTAATAAGTTTTGTGCTAGGAAAGTATTATAATGCTGTAAGCAGGACAAATGACTGATTTGAATCAAAATTTGGAATACTAGAATGTTAGAGAAGTGGGATAAGTTGAACCCAGTTTAGGAGATTTCAGAAGGGAACAAAAACTCTAATGGAATCTCAAATAGAGAATTTTCTATTATAGTCTTGCAAAAAGTCTAGCTATATTCTACCTATTTACTGAGAAAGTATAGCTATTTAGAAATTAGAAGGTATATCTGTTCAGAGAAGATAAGATCAAGGCTATGTCATGGTCACTACTCTTATACAATTACAGCAAAAGAAAGAAAAAGGTATAAAGTAAAGGAAAGTGAGAGAGAGAGAGAGAGCTAGCACCGAAGGATAGTAAAAATATGTTCTTTTGTCAGAAATGAGGTGTTTTAAAGTTGCAGAAACAGAAAGTGCTAAGAATTCAGCTGTTAACTGTCTAAGTTATTAGCATCATTAAGAGAAACCTCTAGTTCTGCCCTGACCAATAGGAAAGGTGTTCTGAGGGAAAGATTCATACTCATCAAAGGTTCCATTGCCCGAAAAAGTGAAAATTAAAAGTCCTTTGAAAGTTACCAAAATAGTTTTCTTCTATAAAATAACTGCCTAGGAAAGAACTTCCCCACTGCTTTTGGAGACTTCCCCACATGAAGTCTCCCTTCATGAAGTTTCACAGTGCTATTTCAGGGAATCACTGTGGTAAGGAATTGTGTGATCAAGTTAGAGTCTGTGCAAGGAGGTCCTAAGAGGTCAAGTATGTCTAGCTGGAAAGCTGAAACATAACTTGTAATGGAGATCTCAGGATATTTGAGATTCCAGGATTGTGAGACATTGGCCAAGAAAGGATGCTGCCATGGAGTAGAGAGAGACTAAGACAGATCCTATGTGCTGCAGGAGCAGAACTGGAAGGACTGGAAGGATTCAAGAAATATTGTAACTTCCATTCTTGTTTGATACCTGTTTTGTTATATGTAATTTTACAATGTTAAAGTTAAAGCCTTCCTTTCCTTTTTAAACAGAAAAGGGGAAATGGTGTAGGAGGTTCTTCTTTTTCTGTGATGCTTTCATTGGTTAATCAATAAAGAAACTGGTTGGCCTAATAGGGTAAAACTTAGGTAGGCGGAGGAGACAGAACTGTGTTCTGGGAAGAAAAAACAGAATCAGAGAGCTGCCATGGAGACACCAGGTCAGACATGCTAAATCTTTCCCAGTAAGTCATGACCTCGTGGTGAATACAGATGAATAGAAATGGGTTAAATCAAGATGTGAGAGTTAGCCAATAAGAGGCTAGAGCTAATGGCCAAGCAGTGTTTTAATTAATACAGTTTCTGTGTGGTTATTTCGGGTGTAAACTAGCCCAGCAGCCAAGACCAAAAGCAGGCCCTCTCTCCTTCAACATTCAAGCACTTTGGAGTCCAGCTGATATCATCACAAATTCCAGATGTTCATCATGACACTATAGAATTTTGTTGGTCTTGGGGAGTTTTCTCTTGCTTTGACTCAATTATACCTTACCCTTTAGAATGACAATGTGTTTTTGCTCTGTAGCATATTGAAGGGATGGGATTTGATTTTTGGTAACACTAGAGCTAATTGTTAAAAGACTACCTGTGAATAAGAAGCAATTGTGCACTTTTGAATTCTGGGGACTTTTGCAGTTGGGTTTTGTATTATGAGGTTATCTATAAGTCTGTGGAGACAGGGGGTGGAAATCTATGATTTAAGAGAATTTATGCACTAAGTTATCAAGAGATAGACTTGTGAAGGT
Organism: Dicrostonyx torquatus; assembly: GCA_028555095.1. Taxonomy (NCBI): domain Eukaryota; kingdom Metazoa; phylum Chordata; class Mammalia; order Rodentia; family Cricetidae; genus Dicrostonyx; species Dicrostonyx torquatus. The sequence continues at coordinate 21,771,579 of JAQHUG010000001.1, read as the reverse complement.
TAATATTTGTTGTCATCTTGGCAGAACCTAGACTATTATAGGAGGCAAACTTCTGGGTATGGCTATGAGGAAACTTTTAGATTAAGTTATTGAAGCGTGAAAAACCACTCTAACTATAGTTGGAACTGTTCAATGAGCTGGAGGTGTAGACTGAATTAAAAGATAAAAGAAAAACAGTGAGAAATATCAATTGGTCAAGGAACTTTCTCTCAAGCCTGATGACCTGAAATTGTTTCTCAGGATACACATGGTGGAAAGAGAGACTCCTACATGTTGTCCTTTGATCACTACCCATTCACTGTGGTATACATACACTCCTCCATAAATAAATAAGCAAATAAATAAATAAATAAAGACTTTTTTAAAGATGAGTTATTAATCTGCATTCATCTTTCTTTGAATTCCGACCATGGATGTTTACTAAAACTTTTGCTCCCATGACTTATCTGCTATGGCGGATTATAGTACCACACTGTAAGACAAAATAATACCTTCCTTCCTAAAGTTGTTTTTTTTTGCCACAACAATACAAAAAAGCAGTGCAGTGTCTCAATATGCAAAGTACCCAGATTATGCATTTGATTAGGAAATTATCATCATGGTGGGACATGATGGCATACAGGCAAATTTGGTGCTGGAGATGTAGCTGAGATTTCTACATCTTGTGCAGGCATTATGAAGTGAACTAAGACACTGGGTGGTATCTTGAGTAGAGATGTCAAAGACCACCCCCATAGTGACATACTTCCTCCAAAAAGGACACCCCTATTTCATTGAGGCTACATTTCATCATATGACAGTACCTATGAGCTTATGGGAGTCAATTACATTCAACCTACCACAGCTGGTAAGATAGCATGCCATTCTGGTAGTCAGTGGTATGACGTAGGTGCTTTCTTCTGAGATAAGTAGACATCAGTAGACTTTTATAAGTGACTGGTTTTGAAGTGGTACTAAATGGGGATTTTCAAGTATATGGAATATAAAAGTAAGTTACATAATTGGAAGAACCAAGAAGCTGAATGCCTTATAAAACAAGACTGAGAGAGATCTGCTGCAGAAGACTTATGGAAAAGAACTCACTGGTGTAGGATATATGCCTTGACACCTGACTACAATCAGTTCCTAATTTATTTCCAAAATCTATGCCTTTGTTTTATTTTCCATTATTTTACTGACTAGGAATTCTAATATAGTGTTATTTGAAGGGGGAGTAATACCTATCCTTTTCTTGGTTTTCATCCTGAGTAATCTTAGACCTGTTACAAATGATTTTTGATGTAGGTTTTCCTTAGGTGACTTTAAATGAAGTGTGAAACTCCCATTCCATTTTTAGCTCAGGGATTTATCAAATGAGATGACTTTTCCAAACATTTGTCTTATCTATTTAGTTGGGTGATCACATGATATGCATCTTTGACCATTTGTTAATTTTATTGATGTAAATATGTACAGTACAAATTTTATTGAAGAATGTACTTTTCCATTCTAGGTCAACTAGTTAACTGCCTGCTTACTTTTCCTAGCTCTTAAAACATACTTTAAAAAATGTTTAACATTCTGGTTAAATTCTGTCTTCAGAATTAAAGGCTATGTATGTAATACTTCATTTGACAAAAATGACAAGACTTTGTTCATAGATATAGCTTTGTACTTTATTCTCAGCCAAGCTTCGATAAATTTAATTACAGCAATCACTACAGCATAAAATCTATATAATATTATAAAGCAATCTGCTGCTTAGTAATGTCAAAATTAACTGCTAACACATGACATTTAGAAATACCAACCTTTGATACTGTTGCATTATTAGTAAATCTATTATAGGAATTTCTAATTTTATATCTCTGACCTCATGAGAGTAAATATGATAGTTATGTTGAAGAAGTCATACTTATCACTTGGTACTTCTCAGAAGTACTGATTCATTTATAATAAGATTTAACAATATGCCACATTTCTTCCAAAATAAGTCATCTAGACTATTTTTCTGTTCCTGGATTATTAAACTGAAATCTGTTTAATTAGAGAGTTTAATTAGAATTTGAACAGTCAAGTTCTGCAAACTCAAAAATCTTAGTGTAATGTCTTTTAAAAGTACCTTTTACATTTCAAGATAATGTTGAACCTTTATATATAGATATATCTCATCTATCTATCTATCTATCTATCTATCTATCTATCTATCTATCTATCTATCCTAAGTCATGTGGACAGGTTATCCCCAGGTAGAGCATGAAAGAACTTATTGCACTAAAGTCTAGATTTGAGTATCACTAATGTTGCATGGAGGAGCATAGGTGAATGATATTTGCATAATCATGGATAATTCAAAGCTGCATCATGAAAATGCTAAGCATGCATTTTTACTCACAAATGTTGCATCCCCAGAGTTTCCTGGACAGCATACTAGCAACTTGATGAATGGGAGCCTCTTCTCCTCAGCAAGTATTGCTGGTTAAACCTGAGCAGAAGCCTTGTGGTTCATGAAAGCTACAGAAGCTTCTTGAACCTTGGAAAGTTTTGTTTTTTTTCTCTGAGTCTTATAAATTACATTTGCTTGTTGAACTTCCCTCCTCCCTGCAAGAGAAATTTCCAATTTAGAACAAATATTTACAACACAACTGGCATAGAGTTCAAGGAAGTTAGCATAACTTCTTTTGAAATGATTAGTTTTTTCTATAGTTTAATAAAACTGTCCAGTTATATTAATGTATGTAGTCCATGTATACAATGTTTTCTCCAGTTGCAGCAAAAAGTGATAAGCTAAAATACACTATCAATGTGATTAATTAAAGAGCATCAAACTCTACCTGAGTGTGGGATTTACTATGACTTATTGCCCACATGTCACTTGAGAATCTAGAAATTATTGCATGACAGTTACAAAAGAGCTTATGTATTAAACTAGCATTAAACTAGAACCTAATGACTTGTCATTATTCTCACAGATTAGTGTTTAAGATAATTTGAATGTAATTGACCTCCATAATCTCAAAGGGAGTGGTACTATTAGAATGTATGGACTTCTTGGAGTAGGTCTGGTGTTCTTGGAGGAAGTGTATTACTGTGGAGGCAGATTTTGAAGTCTCATATATGTTCAAGATGCTGACCAATGTTGCAGTACACTTCCTGTTGCCTTCACCAAGTTTGCCTGCCTGCTGCCATGCTCCCTACCATGATCCCAATGGACTGAATCTCTGAATTGTTAGACACCACCTGAATTAAATGCCTTCTTTTATAAGAGTCAATCTCTCAAGTACCATATGAGAAACTTTTATTGAAGTTGAAGGTGATTAAACACAGTGATTCACAATTGGTCAGTGTGGGGAGAATAAGAGACTATGGAATTCTCAACACTAAATAGAACCTCAATATCACACCCTATTCTCCAAGTGGATAGGGATCATTACAAAAGAGGTGGAAGAAAGATTGTGAGAGTCAGAAGTTGTAGGTTATTACGAGGAAGCAGTATATCCAGACACAAGAGGACCCATATGAATTCAAAGTGGTTGTGACAACATGCAGAAGTCCTTTACAAATTTTAATCAGGTAACATCCCATTGTATATGGGAGACATAGGCACAAAATGCCATTCCCCCTTTTAAAGAAAAAAAAAACCTTTTATTGATTCTGTGTGGATTTCACATCTGGATTTCACTCATCTTCCCATCCTGTCACATTCTCCCCACCCCCCGAGAAGAGACTAGTAGAATTCATGTAACCTAAATGAAAAGCACAACACACTAAGAAAATGAGCAGAGCATCATGGTTTTGTAGAATAGCAGGAGATTTAGCATTCATATAAGTATACCCGAGGAGAAAGTGAGAATATTCAAAGAAGCAGTAGTTGTGTCTCCCAAATTTGGTGAAAGCATTTATTGAACAACAGATCCAAGAGATGAATGCACATGAGAGACTGAACATAAATCCAACTCTCAAACACATGCACTTAAACTTTGGAAAATTGACTTGAAAGCTTCCAAAAAGAAGCCGTGTTGAACTTGAGTATGAATTACGGATTTCCATCAGATCCCAATGAACTACGAGCAGAACTGCATGACTGATTCTCCAAATATCACAAGAAAATAGTGTGTGCATTCTGAACCAAGTTCTTTTCCCAATAAAGGAAATGTGATGCAAGCAGATAGTCACGAGAAAAGAAATTATAAAATTTACCGTAGAAATCTGATACATCCAATAGAATAAATTATTCCACATAAATTTTAGAATAGTAATTAAACAAAATTATAACCTGGTATGACAGTAGTTGTTCACTGAATGAAATCAAAACACACTAATAGAAAGACAAAGAGAATGTCTAACCAACAGCAATTAAAAAC
>JAQHUG010000001.1:21752146-21762507 GCA_028555095.1 Dicrostonyx torquatus | reverse complement strand
TCTACACAGGAACACCACTGAGACAGGATGAGACATGATAAATCTTGTTGGCTACAGAATTCTCCTGACTTATTATTACATGCCATTCTTTCATATGACATGGATGGAGACTTATATTACAGTTGGCTATGCAGTCCAATTGACTTACAAAGCTGATAGATGCCTCCTTCCTGCTCAGAGAGCAGAGAGTTATCTTTAGCTGATTTGTGCACACTTCCATACTTGTGTTACTGAAGATATGTATGTTACCTTTTAAGGTTTGAGTATTTTCAGAAAAAAAGGATCAGACACCAATAAAGACAAGTTGCCTAGGTGATCCAGCCTCTTAGAATGCCTGCACTGCAGTTTCCTCAAAAATCTGCTTCCAGAAGAACTTCAAAATTTCTGCTTAACAGTGAAGTCTGTCAGATATTCTAGGCCTGTAGTCTGAATATGGAGGCCTCAAGGTTGTAGAGGAAACTTGGTTGACTGTCCATACAGTCAGTTATCTCTATTATTTCTATAGTTTTGGAAGATGCCTCCTATATACTTCCTATTTACTCAGGTAATATTTTTATTCTTCTCTGATCTCTGATGGGGGTTGAAGACTAGATAGTTTTAGCTTTATAGCTGTCCTTGTTATCAAATTTAGAAAAGAAACTCACAAAAGAATTGTGAAGTTTATAAATGCTGAGAAATATAAAAGCTTAAATTGTTTATCTAAGAAAATGTTTTGAAGTCTAATATTTTTAGGTCGGTAATACAAATTATGATAGAAAGTGCTTTAGGTACTAAGCTTTGGACTCATCATGATAGGATAGATAATAGAGTACTTTCTTCAAGGTTGCCAAATACAAATGAACTGGAAATTGTGGATATAATTTTTATCTGATAATTGCTCTTATTGTGTATACTTTCACCATGTTAGAAGTGAAACTTTTCTTTTTCATTTACACAAATGGGGATAATGTTGTAGGATATTTCATCACACTGTGTAAAGATGTCTCTCTACTTTACCTCACCTGCCTAATGTACCTCTGGTTGATATAATAAATAGCTGAATGGCCAATAGAAAGCCAAGAGAGGATACACAAGATTACTCCGGGGAGAGAGAGGAATTTGAGAGTATCAGAGAGGTGGAAATTTGCCAGTGAGACGTTGGTGAGACTGAATGAGCAGTGAGGAAATGTAACGAGCCGCGTGACATATAGTAATATAAATGGGTTAATTTACATCATAAGGGCAGTTAGAAACAAAGCCTAAGCTAAGGCCATGTTTTCATGCTTAATAAAAGTCTCCCTGTCATTATTTGAGAGTAGGCAGTCCAAAGAAAGTCCAGATACATTGTTTGATTCTCAGCTCCCATGTGTGGTAGGTTATAACTGCTTGTAACTCTAAATCCAGTGCATCCAACACCATTTTACAGCCTCCTCAGACACCTGTACTCATGTGCACAAACCTCCACACCATTACATACTAACATACACATAGTTAAAAATAAAGTATATATATATATAATTTAAAAAACAATTAACTTTAAAGTCATAAAGACTTCCACAAAGAATATTAAATCATTTTCTCCATTTTACAATTGTCTTTTTTTCTCTGGTTTTTATTTGAATTGCTGTGTAGAAGCTATATAACTGGTTTTATCTCATGTATTTGTTTTTGTTTTTGTGGGTTTTGCTTTTGCAGTGATGGGCTAACATTAACTGCCTATACTAACGGAGACATGTTCTTCCCCTACCAGGAAAATGCTAATCTGATTCAACCTTACATAGATTTTTCTCATACAATGTTTTATTTTATTTAAAATTGCAATATATTGAAAAGTCAAGGTGTTAGACATTCTGTAAGCTGTCTTTGATTTCCATGAAATTAGAATGTTTTGAGGTAAACTATGTTTTACCTGAAGGGATATATATGCACATGTATTTATGAAAATTTATGATTTCTATGTTAACTAAAATTTATGATATACTTATTAAGATTATAAGTTGGGCATTATACATTTCACCCACAGTCCTACTATTCACAAAGAATGGGCATTCAAGTAAAGTCTAGTAGAGGTACTGAGTCACTGTATTCTAAGCAAAATGAAGTCAAAAAATGATAAGAAAAATAAAATAAAACTACAAAAAAGAGCAAAAGCTAAGTACCCAGTGAATATGTAGTACATGTTCCATAATAGAGAGTTTTCAGTTCGAAGAGAATACACCCAAGCACCCCAAAATGGAAGGCCCACTTCTTTGGACCAAGCTGGCAGTTTTGGTTCAGTTGGACTATAGAAGGACTTCTTGCAGAGAAATTATAAACCATCAGGCTGTGGTGACTTTTGAATGTAGGATTTGCTGACTTTTGCACGTAGGATTTGCTGAAAGACGCGGAGGCACTTCAAGACCAGACTGGGCTACACATTTAAAAAAAACTCACAGGAAGCATTCCTCTCCATTCTGTGAAATGGGTTTCTGTCTGATAAAAAGTGCCGCTTTCATTATCTTCCCTTGCTTCTTAAAAAAGACAAACAAACATATGGCTCTTCATTGACATATATCCGGGATTAGAGTTTACTCCCCTCTCCACAACTTCTCTACTCTCTTACAACAGCAAACTCTCTTTTATGCCCACCTACTATTTTCTGGCTGTTCTATATAACCCCTGCTCAGCACTATAACTTTGGCCATGGCTAGTTTTTTTCTTTTTCTCTTTGCTCTGGCCATATACCGATGCCTCTGCTTTGTTTGTTTTGTTTTGCTTTCTTGGTCATGGTCATATTTACAATAAAGACTTCCATGCTAACCATGAGGTCATCAGTTCTGGATTTATTTACTGTATGATCACTTACAGAGAGTAACTTATAGGCTGGCTTTGGGATTTGGGGCACCAAATAACATGATATCTTTCTCCCCCCAAATACATGAATTTTAAAAACTATACTTGTGAGCTATGGACCCCTAGTGATTTAATTTATTTATATGGTAGGCACTGGATCTCCTCACAACACAAGTTTGCCCGGATACAGCCTGTGACAGGTGAGCAACTGTGTGTCAAATCCTACCCAGGACTCATTGGCTGTCCTTTACTCTGTGAGGTATGTTGGTGTTTTTAAGTAACATAATAAGTTGTAATATTCTATCATTCTGTTTAATTTAGTTACTCAGTTTATTTATTTATAAGTATAAGATGGCTTTTTACATCTTAATATTTCTTTTAATACAAATATATAATACCTATAAAAAGCTTAATTTTTTAAAATTTAAACAAGATGCTACTCATCATTTAAGTATTCTACCATGATAATTTTGTAAATCATTTCACAGAATTACTCAATACATCTGTCATTTTATGGAACTGCGAAATTAATCAAGAGCAACAAGACTTCTGTATTAATAACTGAGAAAAAACTCTGAGATACTAACTTTCTATAGACTGAAAGCAAAAAGGTGTGTAGGAATATGACATTTCCCACTACTTCACTGTAAAGCCAATGTTACTTTGATTAAATTCTTTTCTATCAGATCAGTTCTAGTCAGCTCTTTTGCCCTTTTCTCCTTCAAGCCCTGTGCTTCCATGCATATATACACAGAAAAATGTACATGCATGTGCACATCTTTACACACACATGCGCACAAACACACACATCTAATATATCACTGATACTCACAAGAGAAATGTGTTTATAATCATTACCTTAGATGAAGTTAGATAGGCCTTAGGAAAACATAGACTCTCTTTGCAGAATCTTTATTATTATATGACATGTATGGAGACATTATACACATTTCTTTTGTTAATAACCAGAGCTTTGTCCATCAAAGTTTACCTAAAACTCTAGAAAAATACTGCCTTTCTGAACCTGTAGAATACAGAGAAATGTACCTCAAAATATTTTTGTGAGTACTCGAAGAAAATAGCAGCCTAAATGCACAGTGGATCCACTCTGTAAGCCTTTCCTGATGGCTCTATATAGTCACCAAGTGGGGCGTGTGGTCTTGGACATTTAGTTGCCTGACCACACTTTTCTCAGTATGTCAGGGAAGATAAATTATAACTGTTGCCTATTAGCTTGTTGGTAATTTACTCATCCATCACCACATTGTTGCTTTCTTCTACTCTGTTTATTACATTAGTATTTTCTTTTAATTTCTATAACCAAGGAGGAAAATTTGGAATAGATATTAGTCCTGGATTATCCAAGTAGAACAAATTTCAAGAATCTTTCAATGTTAAAAATTTTAATTCATGAGTAACAAGAGAAAAATTTGTGAAATAAGATCCAACAGATGGGCTAATTTATTTCTTCAAATCTCTGTGTTATCATATAGACACATTAAAAAATAATATATTTGTCATTCATATGCATGTATATGTCTTTTTGTTTGTGTCTCTCTCTATGTACATGTGTATGTGTGTATGTTTGTGTGTGTATGTGTCTTTTTGTCATCCTGATGGTTTATACACATATGAGGGACCTAGGTGGACAGAAGAGAGATTCAGACCTTTTGGATCAGGAATTATAGCCTCCTAACAAAGGTGCTGGGAATCAAGCTGCAATTCTCTACAAGAGCAGCAAACACTCTTAACTGTTGAATCATTTCTCTAGCCACATCTCACCCCAATTTTTAAAGTCAAGCAATGCCACAAACCTTTTTAGTTAGAATTTTTTTAAAAAAGCAACAGTTATTAAAATGTGTTAGAGTAGGTAGTGTGGTATATACCTCTAGTCCCAGATAAGAAGTCAAAGGTAAGAACATCACTTGAGCCTAGGATCTCAGGTCAGGACTATTCACTATATGAAAACTTATCTTGTAAATATATAATAGCCAACCATTAGGAGAATCAGAGATACAGATATGGAAGACCTTTCGAAAGGGTTGTTTTTCATGTGAAGATAGAGTATGTTGCTGGTTCTGCAGTCACACATACACACCTGTGGTCCTGAAAATCAGGTAATAGTGTTTTTATATCAACAATCAAAGTTTAGCCCATGCTTAACCTCCTGGCCACACGATGATTCCCATAGGTCCCCAATTCATAATGTGATTTTTTTAAATAAACATTTGAAGAAATAATAACCATTGCCAGATATAAATTATGTGCTTGGGCCCTGTGTTCAATAAGTTGGAAAATAAGTTTTTAGGTTCTTTTTTGGAAATATATGACTTAGTAGTAGAAATTATTTTAGGTATAGGAAAGAAGAATGTTGAAACTCTAACTCAACAAGCTATACTGCAACTCCCACACCAAGATTCTTCTTCACTTTTTTAAAAAACATTTTGTAGGTTTTTGGTGGAAGGGAATTGTGGATGGAGGTTGCAAGGGCAGAGACACAAGGGAACGGAGAATAGTGGGATCAGAATGCATGATGTGAAATCCAAAAATAATAATAAAACTTGTAAGAAAACAATGACTGTTGACAGAGATTTCTGTCTTTCCCGGTCTCACAGCTGTTGAGTGCCAAGGAAACACACAGAGGTCTACATTAATCATAAACTACTTGTCCTAGTAGCTCAGGCTTCACCTGTTATTCTTGTCTACATTAGCCATGTGGCTTGGTACCTTTTTCAGCAAGGCAGTCACTTCTTGCTTGCTCTGTGTCTGGGTGACAACTGCAGACTGAAACTTCCCTTGTCCCAGAATTCTTGTTCCCCTGCCTCTACTTCCTGCCTGGTCACCACACCTATACTTATTGCCTGGCTATTGGCCAATCAGCATTTATTTAAAATACAAGTGACAGGGCACAGACCATTGCCTCACAGCAAATGACCATAGAGTTTGTTAAATCTCACATACTCATTTTATATCTACACACTTTCATTATTTCCTTCATCACTGATTACTATGATAACAAATATTCTATGTTTCTTTTTCTTTTCCTATTGTCAAATTTTGGGGAAGAATGGTAAGTAATCCCATCTTTATTAATCAGACATTTTATCACCTCAGTGAATGCTTGACAAAACATGTGAAGAAAGAAAAGATTAATTTTACCTCAGATTTTCAGAGGGTTCAGTCACTATGGAAGGAAGGGCATGTTCACATTACATCACCCAAAAAATAAAGGGAGAAAGAGGGGACTAGGGCAACATATACCTCATAAAGGATGTCTTTAGCGACTTTTATTCTCCAGCAAGGACCTACCATCTAAGTGCCCATGACATAAAAATTAACACTACCACTAGGTGGAGACCAAGCCTTCAGTATATGAACATTGGAGATAGACTTCATATTCAAACTACAGCATTTCATCCCAAACCCCTAAAACACTTGCACATCTGAAAAAAAAATCAAAAACTAGTCCATCTTCAAGACTTTTCATAATTTTATCAATTTCAACATTATTGAGAAGTATAAATTCATAGTAACCTATGAAACTTAGGGAAAACTGTTAGCTATGAAGATCTATCTATCTATCTATCTATATATATATATATATATATATATATATATATATATATATATATATATATATATATATATATATTTTTGAGACAGGGTTTCTCTGTGGCTTTGGAGCCTGCGCTGGAACTAGCTCTTGTAGACCAGGCTGGTCTCGAACTCACAAAGATCTGCCTGCCTCTGCCTCCCGAGTGCTGGGATTAAAGGCGTGCCCCACCACCGCCTGGCTTGATCTATATATATATATTTTTTAAAGCTACATACTCTATAAATACAATGGCACATGTAAAATATTGCTGCTGCGAAGAGGATGAATGGTGCACACACATGAAGGAATAAAATCAAAATCCACACGGGTGAAATGACTGCCTTCTGGGTCTGGCTATGTTCTTGTCTGCAGTTTTTCTTGGTTGACGTTCTTGACATCGTTGTTTCTTGGTGTCGCTAGCATCTCCCTCACATCTTCAGTCACTACTCTGAAGTGGGCTGGATGAATGGATCCTACTAATGGGTCTTAGTTTGCTTTTGTCTCTTGTGATTAAACACTATGAACACAAGAAACTTGAAGAGTAAAGGGTGCATTTCATCTGATACTTCAAGGTCATAGTTCATTTTCAAAGGATATCAGGTAGGAATTCAAGGAGGAAAGTGAAGAAGAAACTGTAAAGGAGCATTGCTTACTGAATTGCTCTCTCTGGCCTTTGTTCAGCCATCTTTCTTGTACAACTCCAGTCCATTTGACTACGACAGTGCTACCCAAATTGGGTTGAGCACATTCACATTGACTATAAATCAAAACAATGTCCCGCAGACATATCAACACAGTCTAAGGGGTGTAATCCTTCAACTGATGGTTCTTACAACTGTGTCAAATAGACAGTTGAAGTTAACTAAGGGGTGATGTTGTAAATTAGATAGATTCTAAAGCCATATTTAGCCATCCATGTTCTCATAATTCTTGCTGTCTATATTCTTAAAGAACTGTAATAATTTACATGACACCAACATATTCTACTAGTCCAAGGAAGATCTGAGTCACTGGAGTAAAACTCCATAGCCCTTTGGGATTGCTTTGGTGGTTATACTCAGGAAAGTACTTTTATGTGTGGTGTTTGGCAAACAGAGAATCTTGAACCTATTTTCTGAAATTAAAGTCTTTTGAATAAGTTTAAAATATTCACATCCTTGAACCCTTGATATGGGTCTGTTGAGTTCCTGGGCCTTTGATTAACTGTGCACCCCACAATACTCAGACCTAGTCAGAGTCCCACAACCTGTACACTGCCAAGTGTGGTGAAGCTGGGAGATACTACCCTGCCTGTGCCATTACAAATCTAAAGACTTACCCTTGTTTGACAGTCCAGTGTAGTGAGTCTTCCAGAACATAACCCACCTGTGCCATACCCAATCTTCAGGCCCTGCTCAGGTCATAGGTACTCTGGCCCCTGCTACTGAGTCCAGAAATCTCACTTACCTGCAAAGTCTCAAGCTCGTAGACCTAGTTGCAGTTACCCAGCCTAGAAACCCATGGAGTATCCTAATCAGTTGAGAGCCTGAGAGCTCGTTTCACCTCTGACATCCTCACACTCTAAGGCACAGCTCAGGTAGCACAGCTTGTACTCTAGTCCAAGCATATCTAGTCATTGCTTCCATGTTCATGCTCTTTTGCTTACTATGGAATTGGAATACCCTATTTCTGTATTCCAAAATCAATACAGTATTTGAAGAATTAATCTACCGGTTCCTCATATGTATTCTGAAAACAAATCAACTAAGTGTGATCAACAAAATCAAACTAGCATTAAAAGGAGTCAATGTAACATGTCAAATCATATATATATATATATATATGCATGTGTGTGTGTATATGTGTGTGTTATATAACCAATGAAAGAAGTCCACTGTTGTGAAATTGTGAAATATTAATTTAAGATATGTTACATTTGTTTATGTTGTGAACATTTGTTTAAAAATGTAAAGATGTGTTGCATTCTTTTATGTTACATTTGTTTAACTCTGAAACTATGTTATTGTGCCTGTCTACAACACCTGAATGATCTAATGAAGAGCTAAATGACTAATAGTACAGTAGAAGAAAGAATAGGCAGGGCTGGTAGGTAAAGAGAATAAATATGAGGAGAAATCTGGAAAGAAAGAAGGAGAAGCAAGAACAAGGAAAGGAGAATGCTAAAAGCAGTCACTTAGCCACACAATCAAAAATGGAATAAGAAGGAAAGAAACACAGAAATAGAAAAAAGGTAAAATCCCAGAGGCAAAAGGTAGACTGGATAATTTAAGTTAAGAAAAGCTGGCAAGAAACAAGCCAAGTCAAGGCCAGGCATTTATTAACAAGAATAAATTTTCTTGTGATTTATTTGGTAGCTGGGTGGCAGGGCCCCCAAATAACAAGGAGCCCAAATAGCTAATGAGTAGAAAACAGCCAACAAGAGTCCACAAGCCCTGGTCTCCTTACAAAAATATAAATAATAAGAAAGGCCTATAAATATGTCTCTTCCAAGTGGACCAATTCCACAGAAATATTTATCAATGTAAATTACCTAGATGAACCTAGATACAGAACTAAATGAATAATAATAAACCCCATGAAAGGATTCAAAGTCTTTAAAGAAGACATGAGCAAGCAGCTCAATGAAATTGCAGAATGGTGACCAAGAAAACAAAAACTGTTATATAAATAAAATATAAAGACAAATCAGAATTTAAAAAATGAATTTAATGAAAAGGTAGAAAGTTGTAAAATAACTCAGACTGAAATGAAGACGAAATGAAAAATTCAATGACCCAGTTAGAAAACTCAGAAGAAAAACAGAGAGGTAGAATGGCTTATGTAGAAGATATGTTTTTCTCCTGAGTAATGTACCATATAAACAAATAATATGCAAATTAATAAATAAAGCAAAACATGCAGGTCTAGTGAGGCATCAAGAAAAATACCATCATATTTTTGACATTGAAAAAGGGGACAACTGCCAGGCCAGTGGCATAGACCAGATCTCAGAAGTCCTCATTGCCATCTGCAACCTTATGACCAAGAATTTTATATATATATATACCATTTTATATATATACCATTATATATATATATATATATATATATATATCATTGTGGTAGTTTGAATGTAATTGGCCCTTATAAACTCATAGGGAATGGTACTTTACGAAGTGTGACTTTGTTGTATTAGGTGTGGCCTCATTGAAGGATGTGTGTCTCTGTAGGAATGGGCTTTGAAGTCTCATATATGTTCAAGTCATACCGATTGTTCCAGTTTGCTTCCTATTGCCTACTGATCAGTATGCAGAATTCTCCTCAGCTTTTTCTCTAGCACTGTACCTGCCTGCATACCACAATGTCTCACCATGATGATAATGGACTAAACCTCTCACACTGCAAGCCATTCCAGTGAAAGGTTTTCCTTTATAAGGGTTATAAGATACCATGGTCATGGTGTTTCTTCACAACTGTAGAAACCCTAATCCGAAGGCCACGATGGTGATCCTGATTTCCAACCAATAGCCATTAATTTGCCTACAACATTCTAGTTATTGTCTAGGCTATATTGTCAAATGTGTTCATATTCTTCACTTAAACTGGTTCCAAATCCTTATAGTCACACCACCAGGAAAAGTCAAAGCAGAAACCCCAGTCCTAGCCCTAACGCTAGTATGTTTTATTATTAGTCATGATTTTGGCACTATGATAAAGTGCCTAATGAAACAAGTTACATAAAGGACTCACCCACACCTTCAGAGATTTTAGTAGTCTTGGAAGGGAGAAGATGGAAGAATGTGGGTTTTCACACCATAGTGTTCAAGAACAAGTGAGAGAAAGAAAGACGCCCAAGAAGTAGAAAACCTTGAAGGACCTGGTCCCAGTGCCATTCTTCCTCCTGAAGTTTTCAAAGTCTCCCAACATTACACAACTAGCAGCAACAGAAGCTCTCAGCATTTCAGATTTTTGGATA
>JAQHUG010000001.1:21718797-21733202 GCA_028555095.1 Dicrostonyx torquatus | reverse complement strand
CAGAACAAAAAGGAGAACAGAAATATATTAAGAATGTGCTCTTTGTTAAGGAAAAGAACTTCAACCAGTTTTAACGTTACAGAAATCCACACTGAAAAAGAGGCTGTATTCCTTCAAGCCCAACCTCATGCCAGAAGAGTATGACCCCAACCCTCCAAAGACTCCAAACTGTAAAAATATATTTGTAATCTAAGGAAGGAGCCTGAATCAAAAATTCCACTATGGGTTATCTGTTCCTAGAAACCAATTGCTTAGGAAATTGTTTCCCCAGATTTAGTACATTGAGCTAGGTACAATGGTTGTCAAAGGGGTCAAGGTCACAAGCTATCAGCAGAACTTGTCAGCAGCATTCACGCAGTAATGGTAATGGTTTTGTAGTCTGGAAAGGCAGTGTTGAAGAGTTCACAGTCTTGCTTTATGGCTCCAGAGAGTTTTGAAGCCAGGCAATGTGTGGCAAAAGGAACTCTCTACATTGAGAACCAGAGAATCTTCCATTGGGGCAACTGCCAAGGAAATATTTGAACATAGAGTTGAACGGACAGACAATGTCTGCTGTAGGAAGCCAAGTTAGAGAGGTGGAATTACCCAATCCCTGTGAAGTTGAGAGGATTCTATCCTGAGTCACAGATGTTGGAAATGGAGTGGCAAGATGAGGTGTTTTCTTGACTTAGTTTCAGTCTTGTTTCCATAAGACTCACTCCTTACTGTAGCCCCCATTTTTCCCTTTGAATGGGAATTTTAATTATGTGATGCAGCTGGATGGATGTAACTTGCTTTGATTTTTTAAGAGCTCATAGACTATACCCCAGAACTCTGAGCTAAAATAGATCTATTGCTCATGAAGTTACTTAAGTCAGAGTGTTTTACCACAGCAACGAAAAAAGAAGTGAGTGTGCACAACCCATGCAGTCTTACAACTTTTCTAGGAATCGAACTCCAATGTATTCCTGCCACTTCTCTGTTAAAACCGCAACACAGACCTCTGTCCCATTTAGTTCTGAGTGCCAGCTATACCCAGCATTAGCTAGAGATTTGTGAGCAAGAAAGGATGAATAAAGGATGAGAAAATACTTGGAGTACAGTATGAATAAGCATAAAGGATTTTGCATAGCTTCCTTCTGTATCTTGAAATAGAATGAGCTCCCAGCTTCTTTTTGGAAAGAAGAAATTGGGAAGACACAATGTGCCATCCTTTAGGTTGCCTTCTTGAGCCACTGGTTGCCCCTCATTTGTCTAGGACATGAGTTAAACCAGGAGAACCTCAGTGTTCTGGGAGCAAAATAAACAGAGAGAAGTTTGGAAGAATTTGATGGCATGAGGCACCCCAAGTCTCTGGCACCAGATGCCTGGTGTGTTTGTCTTTGAGTGAAAACAAACAGTGGCTATTGGTATCATGATGCAACCTTCCGTGAGGAGTATTGAAGTATTATTTAAATTAATTAAATTCTAAAATTTTGAACAACATCAGAAGTATGAACCATCATAAGTAAACAGCACCCACTTAAATTGACATTTCCTTTAAAACATACAGTGTAATCTAACATGCAAGAAGGTCAAAAACAACTAATTCAAGTTTCCTTTTAAGTCATAATAACATAGAGTGCTATTATTTAGAGTTCTGGGCTTTAATTACTATATAGTCTAGATTACAATTTATCTTGATTATGAATTATTTCTATTTATTAATTAGAAATGAAAGTAGGATAAATTTAGTAAATTATTCTGTTTCCTCAGTGGCAAAAACACAATCTAAAGTATTCTTCATTGAGATAAGAAACTATTCTGAAGTTTGGAATATATTTCATTGAACCTGGGTGATTTGGAAATGATACAACACTTAAAAATTAAGGCCCAAATAACTTCAATGAAAAAATGGCAGAAAAAATGTAAGATTCATTTCATGGCGGGGGGGAGCATTGAAAAGCAAATTTCTGGGGTTGATATCCCCTTTGCATGTTTCAACTCAACTTCCAGCAGAAGCTGTCTTTAGAGCACCTGCACAAAATCAAGGCAGACAAAATTCCACCATGGATATTGGAGATGCTAATTGGCAGCTGGTGGGTATGTTGAAGATCACTGCTCTTTGAGATGTGGCCTCTCGTACACTTCTTACATCCCAGTGGAGAGCCACACATTCATGAGTATACAAGCAATGTGAATTTCACTCAGTGAGTTATTAATAAGAACAATGAAAAAAGAAGAAGGCCTGAACTTCTTAGAAAAATTGTGTTGGTGCACTAGGGGTATGAATATGATTAATTTGTTTTGTATAAATGTATGAATCTTTCAAAGAATAAAAATAGTACATAAAATATAATGAAGGAAATCACTAAAGAGGGGGAAGTAAAAAAGCTTTGAGCCCTCTTTTAAAACAATGATACATGTTTTTCAGAAGATTATTTCCTGGCTCTTCATAGAATGGTAGACAGACCCAGGGATTTGATTAGAAGCAAGTTCTATGAATATAAATTTGTTAACCAGCACACTTAAATGCTTATCCCACTGGGAAGCCGAGGGCATTTAATGAGCCTAAGTGTGAATTCTGAGGCAGACTACTCAAATCACAGTTAAAGTTTGTTAAAGTGGGCATGGACTGGAAAATGGGTCACTACATAAAGACAGTTGAGCCAAGAAGACTCCAGTTGTATACCCGGAACTCACATGGTGTAAGGAGAGAACTGACTTCAACAAGTTGCCCTCTGACTCCCGTAAGTACGTCATGACAGGTGGATGCACACATATATGCACACGTGGATGTCAAAATAAATGTCTTTGTTTCATAATTACAAGATATTAATTTAATCCTTTCCATTCCTCAACTGCTCCAATAGTAAGTTGTAAATTAAAATGACTTTTGGTTTAATTGTTTGTAGTGGAATGCACAAGGAATATAACGAAGTACCTTGCACACAGGGACTGTGAGTATCTCTACTCAATATCATCACATGGTAAAATGTTAGTGTATTTATGTTTAAGTGCTACATAGAAACTTAAAAAGTGCAGTGCCACTATGTGATGCTTCAGTGAGTGTATCCATTGTATAATGTTTAAATCAAGGTAAACCTAATCTTTAAACATTAATCGTGCTTCAAGGTGAAAATATTAAAAATCCTCCCCCCAGTTTATTGTTCTGGTCAGCCTACTATTACTTCTTGCTCTGGTCTGATTGTAACTTCATAACTATTGCTCACCTCTCCACCCTCCCCCTTCTCTCCACAGTGGCTGTCATCAGTTCTGGATACAGCTACCTTTTGCAGATTCTATTGTGAGTGAGATTGCACAGTATGCCTTTTTTTTTAAAATGTGCTTGGCTTTTGAAAGGCCATTCTTTATGTTTGCATGAAATGCCCGTCAGTGGTAGAACTTAAATCTACACACAGTGTTAATTCAAAAACATGTTAAATGGGTAAGCGTTCAGTTACAACACTGAGTGCAGTGTACTGCTGTGCACCAGAAGGAGAAATGTTCTATGTTCCCGAGGTTCAAACAGTATCCACTCTTCTCATCTGTTTCCTTCCAACACTGATTTCTTTTCACTTTTATTATTTAAAGAAATGTCAAGTTTGGAACTTCTTCTCATCAGTGTAAGATACTCTTTTTGATATGAAAATTTCTTTTAACACTTCAAGATTTACTTTAAAAAGTATCCCCGTAAATGAATATGATATACTAGATAAGGATTTTTCTTCAACTACTAGATGTACTAGGAGAAAAATTTAACAGCCATTTATTTTGCTTTCTAACTTTTTGTCCAGATGAGCAAGGCTTTCTTAGCATTGGAGCGTTTAATGTCTATGACCATTTTCTCTCTTTTTACTGGAAGAAAATGCAGAAACTTATACCTAACATGATATATGATTATTTCCAGAACTAGTTAAGATAAGACCAAAGTAAATTTGAGATAACTGTCTTCTTCTTTCAAATACCTTACATGATAAAATTGTAGATTCTGCTGTTTCAAGAAGAAAACAAAATTCTGAGACTAATTCACATAAAGATTTAATGATTGTTAAAAATAGCTCTAGTTTGCAAACTAAGCTTGCTAAAGATGTGGGTAATTAAATCTATAGTTAAGGGTATAACATAACCTCCTCAGGGAAGGAGTTTATCATTCATCTCACTAAAAAGCAGTCAGTAAATACTCAGTTTGCCATGGAGACAAGTAAAAATTGGTTTTTTGCATTGGCATGAATGACTGATGCTGTCCTATCTCTGTGTTCATGTAATACATATAAATATACCATTCATGTTATACATAACATATATAATAGATGCAAGGATTGAGTTTTCAAAATCATTTCTTAAAATATGTTTGAAGTGAATGATTAATTTATACTAAAAACAAATCACTTAGGACAGAAAATTTCAGGAAATGATATTTAGAAAGTGGGAACTGAAGGATCACCCCTACACACACACACACACACACACACACAGAGAGAGAGAGAGAGAGAGAGAGAGAGAGAGAGAGAGAGAGAGCACTCTTTCCAGGATCTTCAAACACCTGTTTTCATGGAGAGATCCTTTATTAAGAAAGGAAGAAAAGTTAAAGTGGCTGCTTTCTGACTCATGCAGAAAAATAGCAGCAAATGACCATGTTCATGTGATTTTTATAAAGAGAAAGATGGAGAGATCTGCATGAGAATGGGCTAAGAAGCACTCGGATATTTTCATTGGACACGTTAATTAGGTGAATTAAAGGAAGATTTTGACTGTTGGACTTTAATACTTAGATTGCTGAACTTTGGTAGTCAGCCTCAGAAAGAGGAAGTAGCCAAATAAAGGAATAGACCTTGTTGGCTAGCCTTAGGAATGTACTCTAGTGGTTTTTAGCAAGGCAGAGGAAATGGGGAAGAAGGGTAAGGCATGCAGAGCCATTCTTGCAGTGCTGGACCTGGCCAGAGTCCCATCAAGAACATTGAAAATATATATAAGTACTCCAAGGATAGACTAATCAAGGAAGTCTATGTGGAAAACTACTTAGCCACCACCTTTCTTTGCCAGCTGTGCAAAGGGTGGCAATTACTGTATGAAACACCAGGAATAGAGAGTCACAGGCTTTTTCTAATTCTCCTGATAACAAAGGAAAAGAATAAAGCTGGAAACTGATGCTTCTATCAGTTACCATTATTCTTCCATCTTCTTAGGAAAAATGATTTTCTCCAGAACAGAACTGCTTCATGTGGAGCAGAGGGGTCTGCTGAAAACAAAATGAGTACATCTAATGTAATTATTTTGGGTTTGTGTATGGACTTGCTGCTTAGTCTATAATGTGAATCCCTACAGGGCAAAGACGGAAGATGTAGTTGAAATGGATATTAGTAGCAGTACAGTCCTACTCATCGCTTTATGTTTGAAACTTACCTTCCAATGAAGAAAGCAAAACAGAACACTCTTCTTTCTAATGAACAAGCGTCCCTGACTTCCTAGTGAAAATTGGAAGAAACTGTAAAGGAGTGATTGTTTAATGTAAAATACTGTCCAGAATATTTTCTTCAATCTTTATCTTTATCTGTGACAAGACTCATGCTGACTTTTATGAAACATGATTTGGTTTCTATTTCATAATAGAACATTACTAGCATCTTATCCAAAGTCAGCTCAACTCATCTCCATATCAAATTGTGCCATATTCGAACAAGCTGCCTTGGATGAGCATTTTTTTCTAAAATAACATTGTTCTGTTGATTGCTTTGCTTCATTTATGTCTAAAAATCTAATTATTGCTATAATTTCATACTCTTAGGTTATAATTCCAAATGTTCCCTTTCTTTGTACCAAACAAATCCAATGCAATCTCAATTCAGTTCTCTGCACACACACCCTGCACCAGAAGTAAAAACAAATAATCTTAAATTTCATACACAAATGTAAAAATTCCTGGGTAAAATGTCATGGGTGCAACTACCTGTCATCCACAGAAGACACTATTTTGTAGTAGAACCCCTGGTCTTCTGAGCAGTGTGATCTTTCTGTCCTTCTGCGACGTTCCATGAGCCTTAGGTTGTAGTGCTTGTATTGTAGCTGCATCATTTGAAATGAGGCACAGCATAGGTGGCTCTTCCCTGAATTTTGATCAACTGTGGATTCTTATGACAGGTCACATCTACTCCAAAATATTTTCCAAGGGTAAGGGCAATAGCCTGTATTGTTTAGTGTGCCTCTTGAAGTCCTCTGACCAAACACAACTCAAAGGGAGGTCTCCCAGGCCTGGAAAGAGGGTTTTGTTTTAAGATAATTTATAACTTCACAGGAAGCATCACATGTGTATATATGATATATATTTATGTGAGGTCATAAGGCTGTGAGGGATTGGGTGAAACATGGAAAAAGAATATGAGAGTGGAGAGGCAATATAGAAATAGAAAACTCACATATGAAATTCTCAAAAAAATAATAATCATTTGATAGTTAAAATCATGTTCAGGAAAAAAAAACAATACTGGAAGTGCAACTCTTGATTTCAAACTATACTACAGATCCATATTAATAGAAGAAGCTTTATGCTGAAATATATAAACAAAACCCCCAGAGAAATCAGACATATAGATCAACAGAATAGAACAGAGGTACAAAAAATATAACCCTATACAACTTCGGAATATCAA
Organism: Dicrostonyx torquatus; assembly: GCA_028555095.1. Lineage (NCBI taxonomy): Eukaryota > Metazoa > Chordata > Mammalia > Rodentia > Cricetidae > Dicrostonyx > Dicrostonyx torquatus. The sequence continues at coordinate 21,726,594 of JAQHUG010000001.1, read as the reverse complement.
TTTTAACAGACTGGAGTAAAGACAGCTTCTTCCTAAAAGTGGCACTTGACCTACGAGATATATAAATGGAATTAAATCCTTATCTCATCATGCACAAAAATTAGCTCTGCATCTATCAAACACCATAAAATAAAACCTAAAACTTTGAAAGGGTTAGAGGAAAAGATAGAATATTTTACAACATACAGGCAAAAGCAAAGACTTTTTATATCTTTTTAGCTTTATTTTTACTATTTACATATAGGATATGATAGAATGTTGACTCAACTATCACTTATTTCTCGGCTGCCATGAGTCTCTGCATCCACTGCCATTCACTGGAAAGTGTAGCTCCTCAGATTAAAGCTGGGAGTAACGTGTGTCTTTGGGTATAAAAATAGATATTTAAGGGGCAGCTTAATGCTGCCAATTTGTGGAACAATAGTATTCAGTTCTCCACTAGGGCTCTAATCTCCAGAACCGTGAATTTTAGACCAGATATACAGTACCATTTATGAAAACTTTAATGACCTTATTATTTTACCACTCTGATTTAGTTGAGTGTAAATAAAAATCACATCGAGGGTTTAGAGATTATTTATGCACTGGTATGAGTTTAGATTCACAGGTTTTGCAGCAATATGGTAAATGTTTTACCTCTTTTAACCAACCATAAATGCATAGTTTTCTTTAAGATTAATTTACATAATTTATGAGTAAAAACTCTGATAGTGACCTTTTTACTTAGTGGGAAAGAAAAGCAATTAATCAGAGATGGGAAAAGTTGATTTTAATTTTATGTTTATAATTTTCATTTTAGTCAATCAAGTCACACCGATATAAGCCCACTTACCTTATTTTTCTGTGGTCCTATGGACAAATATTCCACCATTATGTAATCACTCCTGCTGTATAATCAATGCCACCAGTAATGAGCACAGACAGCAAAGTAAATTTCACGCTGCAAAACACATGCAGGGAAACAATTCTTCAAGAAGCACACATTTTCTCTAATGTGCTTCTGTAGAAACTGAAATTGGATGTCAGTCTGACGCCCATAAACAGATTATTTTACAATCTGAAGACCTATGCCAGAGAAGCTATTAGTTCACATTTGCACACACATCACTCTGTATCCTGAATAGTGGGTTGCTGATATATTGGACTGGTTATTGTATTTTAGAGTTTAAAACCTATCAAACCAACTCTGTGGGTCAAATTGAATGTGTCTTTATTCAATTTCACAGAGGAGAAGTCACCTTAGTCATCAGGCAGAAACACAAATCTGAATTCCGTCACTTGTTCATCCATCATTAAGCATTCATTAAATGCCAAGTCAACATACCCTGAGGTTATTGTGACACACAGCAGGGCTTTGAACCACTCACCAAATAGAACTTTTAGTCTGCTTTAAATGGGTCTTTCATGCCAGAGAATTGCATCATCAATCATCTGCCAATAATTATGTGCGTCATTTCTGATGGGTGCTTAGGAGTATTTGTCTCAAGCTTCCGACAAACATTAAAGCAATAATTGATGCTTAGACTCTGATAAAATGACACAATAAGTTGGTATAGGATTTCATCTATTTTAAAACTCTTCACTATATTATTGAATAAGATATAATCTACAGCCTATGTTATAAATCTGAATACATGTATTAAAGGACTGCAATAAATATTTTACAGTTGATATATCCACTAAATATTTATTACTCATCAGGGCATCTGTTTGTAAGAGGGTATGTCTATTTTCATACTCTATAATATTATTATTTCATACCAATGATTCTCAATATTGAAAAAAAGAATTTCTGAATTTGTATAACATTTGTAAAATATTAATCAATGAGTAAAGTATAGGAACAAATTTAAATATGTATATAGAAAATTAATAATGAAATATTAAAGATATTTTCTCTCAAATATCAACAATTTTTCTAAAAATGTTAATATAACAGTAGAATTTGCTAATAATTTCAAATTCATAAATGCCAACTTGTTTAAACTATACAACAACATATGTCTTTTGTTTATTTTCTTGAGACAAGGTCACATTGTGTTTTCTTCTCTGGCTTGAACCTCCCTGGTCTCAAACTCATAAAGATCCACCTGCCTTTACCTCCTAATTTCTGGAATTAAAGGCATGAACTATCACACATAGCCAAATACACACACACACACACACACACACACACACACACACACACACATATATATATATATATATGTGTGTGTGTGTGTGAGGAAAATGGAGTTATGAACTTGGCTCTGGGATTTTGCACCTAAACTGATGTCTAGTTTTCACTAGACCATTTTTTGAAGTAATATACAAAGAATTTTTTTTCCTCATTTGATGAGGAGACAAGGTTATACAGTATTGAAACCAAAGGCATGGAGGAGGCAAACAGAAATCAGGAATCAGGAGACTTAACTTACAAATGAACACATTGACTATCATAACACTGTACATAGGAACTGATTTTGTATTGATCTTTCCACATGGATGAAAATGTAAATGGAATGACTGAGAGCATTTTCAAATAAATGAGAAATTGCCCAACTATTTTGTTTATTTAATTCAAGTTTTGTCACGTTTGAAGGTTATTGTTTAGGCATTTTTAATTTTTTCTTTCTTTCTTTTTTATTTATTTATTATAATAATTATTAGAATTCTCTGTAGTTTTAGAGCCTGTCCTGGAATTCACTCTCTAGGCCAGACTGGCCTCAAACTCACAGAGATCCACCTGTTTCTGTCTCCCAGTACTGGGATTAAAGGCATGTGCCACCACTGCCTGGCTAGTGTTTTTTTTCTGATTCTGTAAATTTAGGCCTCCCTTTTCTTATTTTTGTTGGTTGGGCCAGTTTATCAGTCTTGCATATAAACTCAAAAAAAAACCCAGGTCTTATATTTATTTATTTTCTTTGCTTATATTTTATTAATTTCTACTCCAATTTTTTATTAATATGCACTATCTACTATATCTCTACTTAGTTTGTTCTAGATTTTTATCTTTGAATTTAGGTTTAATCTATATATTTAATATGTTTTCATATTTTTATGTAGGCGCCTACAACTACAATGATCCATCTTGGAATTCTAGTAATGTGTTCCCAGAGACTCTGTTATGTAGTGTTTCCACATTTATTTAATTCCAGAATATTTTTAAATTTCTTTCTGACTTCTTTTTTGATGCATTCAATACCAAGTAATGTGACTTTTTTGTGATTATGGGTTTTGTGTGATTATGAGATATTAATTTGCTATTAATTTTAAGCTGTATACTATTGTAACCAAAAAGAATATAAGGAGTTACTCAATTATTTTCTTAATTTGTTAACATCTGCTTTGTGTCATATTATGTGGTGTATTTTAGAGTAGTTCATGTGGACTGCTTGGTTTTTCAATGGAACAGTCTATAAACTTTCCTAGGTCCTTTTGATGTATTACTTCTGATGATTCTCTGCTTAGTTTTTGCTCAAATGACCTGACTATTGGTGAAAGTGGGATATTGAAATGACCTACTATCACTGAATTGGTGTTAGCTTGTGTTTTTAAGTTTGAATGAGTACTTTAATGAAATTGGGTATGTCAGTGTTTAAATTTATATATATTACATATTATACAATTATATGTGGTATATATGTGTAATTATGTAATTAATCATAATATATGATTCATTATATATAAATTGTTTCAATCTTGATTAACAGTTCCCTCAATTAGAATGAAGTGTCCTTCATCTCTTCTCATTAGTTTTAGTTTGAACTGTTTTTTGGCAGGTATTGGGATTATGGCAATGCTTGCTTCCTGGTACTATTTTGTGGGAATACTTTTTGTTCCTGTATTTTCATATTTGGTGATGCCTGTATTTAAAAATTAGTTTCTTACAGAAAATGGAAATATAAATTTAGTTTCTTCGTCCATTTATCTGTATTGTGTCATTTGAAGAGTTGAGTTCATAAATACCTAACATTATTACTGTAAGTTGCATGTTGATTGATGTTGCTTTTTTGTGATTTCTGTTTTTATTCTTATTCCTATTTTGTGTTTCAGTCTTCCCTGCTTCAATATTTTTTAGTCGCTTGGTTATGTTATTTTTCTCTTCAGTCTGAAGTATTGTTTCCAGTATTCTCTGTAGACTAAGGTCAGTGCACATGGAATCTTTTATGCTTTTTATGTCCTTGGATACTTTTCTTTCTCCTTCAACTAACCAGATACTTTTACAAAGCACAGTATCATGTACTACTAGCCACAGATTTTTAGACCTTGGAGTGCACTGCTACACATTCTTTGAGTTTCCATTAGAAATCAGCTATTATTTTGACAAGTTAAGGGTGACTTCCTGATTTTCTTTTTTTCTGTCCCTTTTGTTATTCTTTATTTTATTGATTTTTATTGAACTCTACATTTTTCTCAGCTCCCCTCCTTGCCTCTCCCCTCCCTTTCAACCCTCCCGCAAGGTGCACATGTTCCCAATTTACTCAGAAGATCTTGTTTTATATTCTTAGTGTATTAATGATAATATGCTGTAAGGAGTCTCTTTTGTTTAATTATTACTTTATTTATTACGTTTTATCCTTACTCATCATCTACTGAGTCTACATTTGACTTGTTTTGGTACAATCTAATAGAAAATCTATGTGATTCTTGGGTCTATCTGGGTGTTTTTTTCCCTTAATTTGTGAAATGTTCTATGATATTCTTTCTTTCTTTTTTTTTTTTTGGTTTTTGGAGACAGGGTTTCTCTGTAGTTTGGACCCCGTCCTGGAAATAGCTCTTGTAGCCCAGGCTGGCCTTGAACTCACAGAGATCTGCCTGCCTCTGCCTCCCAAGTACTGGGATTAAAGGAGTGCGCCACTTCTATGATATTCTTAAAGAACTGCAGTATGCCATTAATATTTATTCTTCTTCTTAAACTATGCCTAAAATTAAAGTAATTTGTCTTCTCATGGTATCCCATAGTTCTTAGTTATTTCCATTGTGGTTAGTTTCTTTCCTAGTCTTTGTTTGTGTGGTTCAATTCTTCTATATTATTTTCTAATACTGAAATTCTGTCTTCTACTAGATGCATTCTACTTGCACGGTTTTCCACTGAGTTTTATAGTTGGGTTATTGTCATTTTTCAGTTCCATCACCATTTCAGCATGAGTTTTCCCCAACATTTATGTTTCTTTACTGAATGTCTTATGTTTGTGTTTTCTTGGACATGATTCAGCTGTTTATTGCTATTTTCCGCAAATTCATTAAGTTGTTTCTTTGTGTCATCATTAAAGTCCTTGAATGTTTTGATGAAATTTACTAGCTCTTTTAAGTTCTGTAGTTCATCTAGGAACTTCTCAATGAAGAACATTTCTATATGGCTTTTGAATGTACATTTTTACCTTTTATATTATTGGTGTTTGTGTTTTCTGAGACCTTGGCATGTGGATTTCTTTCATGGTTATCTGTCTGATGTGAGATTGTACACAGACTCTGTTGAGTGGAAGTTTGGTTTTGGTATTAGCTTTTGTCTAAACTTGGTTGATATCATATCTGGTATGAGAAGTTGACAGGTCAGTCTATCAGAGGCCAGTGCTGATTTCAGGTTGGAGGAGAGAAAGTGATTCCAATTCAATGATGAGCATGAAAGGAGGTGAGTAAAACAAATGTCTAGGTCTACTTAGGCTGACACGTGAGAGTGGTGTGCAGGGGCCGGGATCCTGGGCACTCACCAGGCTAGGCCTGCAGAGAGGCTGTGTAGAAAAACAAGTCCTTAAGGTAGGGTATGATGTGAGTAGGTAATGTCCCAGTGATGTTGCCCAGCTGAATCAATACCCAGGTGTGTGTCCTGAACTAGATTCTGTTTAACCTAAGTACAGCACGTGGACCTGGGAAAGACCCAGAGGTTGTCTGTGGTGAGAGCAAGCAAGGATCTAGTGAACTGAACAGATTGAGCTGGAACCCAAGATTTGAGAGTGGGCCAAGTCTGAGAGTTCAGAATAATGACTTAGGTTAACATAAATGCAATTAAAAAAACAAGTTTATATCAACAATGTACCGTGTAGAATATTTTCTCTGAATATAAATAATAATTTTATTTTAAAATATCATTTATCATCATAGAAAAACCACAAGCAGACACAAGTTAAACAGATTGTGAGCATCCCAATCATAATGGACACAGCTACATCTCAGCCCCAGCTCAGGGAACATCACAGAAGAGGAAGTGAAGAGACTTTAAAAGTTAGGGTAGCAGGAAATCTGCTGTGGAACAGTCTTTTCTAGAATTGACAGACAGAGAAATCAACAGCTGGCATAAAGTACAGCTGACAAGCAGAAAGAAGTCTTGAGCACCCACTTTGATTTTTGGAAAAGGTTGACTTGAACAGATTTTTTTTTCCAATTGACAATTTTAAAATTTTCTTTTTCCTTTAAAATGATAGTCTACTTCTCTTTCTTAGTCATTTAACTGAAACACACCATTTCCCCCCTTTTAAGTATATTTTCCAACTGTCTTTCGAGATTATATACCTAAAATAATCACTCTCTAGTCAACAGCTTTCTTTGTACAATGAAGTTTTACTTTCCTGTCTTTCGAGATTATATACCTAAAATAATCACTCTCTAGTCAACAGCTTTCTTTGTACAATGAAGTTTTACCCTAGCTCACTTGTGCATTCAGTATAGGAATGCCACCATGCTTTAGTTCCCCTATCTCTTAGACTCAAAGGGACTCTCAATGGCATCATATCATCCACAAGATATGTGAGCAAAGTGTGGCTTAACAGAAACAGAATGAGAACCCCAGCTACACTTGACCCAATATCTCTATAATCACCTCTTCCAGTCAGAATCTTGTTAATACAGATAAATATGCTGCACTTAACATTCCCCGTTATTCTATGGATAGGTGAGAGCTGGTTTTTGAGGAGATAAAGAAGCCATCTGCTGCTCCTATCAGCGGGAGTCCTCTTCAGATGAATGTGTCTTTCCACATAATTACTACTTTGAGGGTAACTAGAGAGCATAAAACTGTCTTAGTTTTGCTATTGCTTTAGTCTTGCTCTTCTTTAAAAATAGACTCAGCAATTTCCTGCTCAATTTCCTTGGTGAGATCTATTATTAATTACCTTATGACATTGCACTGAAAGTCACCTCATCCAGCCACAGGTTCGATCATTAAACCTGCGATTAACAGACACAGTTTTATCACCAAGGAGTGTAATGTTTGGAACCAAAGAACCTTTATTTGGAAAGGTGTTAAGTAGCAAGTGTCACTTTGTAGTGTTCATGTTACTAAATTTATTAGGGGTGGGTTTGAGAACTGCAACAAATGTGTATTCTTTAGGAATATGTTTTAATTTACATTTTAATATTAAAGATTCTATAAATTTTGAGCTTTTCTTGATTTGCTTTTTTGGGGCACTATTTTGCTCAAGTAATTAAACTCACAGTTACACAAATGCTTAATCCAGTATATGAAAGTATACTAGAATTCAACATCTCCCTTTTATGTTTGCTTGGTTCTTTAGTCTGTCAAGGTGATAACTGAATAATGCAGTTCACAGGAAATACTTTTTCATAATTTTTATTTTGATTGTACCTAATTTTAAGAGGCAGAATCCTCTAAAGTCCAAAGCAAAACCAACAAATCCATGATAAACAACACAAACTCATACCACACTCTAAAAGAAGTCATTTGACATTGATAGATATATGTAATTCATAATTTTATACTACCGCTTATTTTCCCCTACCTATTTATCTATTGAGTTTAACTACGGGAGAGTTCAGGTCCTTTCACAGAAATGCATATGTGATAAATGGTTAAAGTTA
>JAQHUG010000001.1:21660414-21674425 GCA_028555095.1 Dicrostonyx torquatus | reverse complement strand
AGTCTTCCTTTACATTTCTGCCCCACCTTTACTCTAGTACATATTTTATGCAGGGCAAATTGCCAATTAAAGATTTTGTGACTGTGATGGTGTTTAAGTCCCTCTACTGGAAGTTTCTCCTGATCAAAGGATACAACAGTATCTCCTATTGCTAGGAGTCTTAGCAAGGGTCACTTTCCTAGGTCCTTGAGCATTTTTATTGCACTAATTTCTAACTCAGCTTGTCCCTGAGATTCCCAGTCCCATTCCACTTGTCTCTTCCAGTACTCTTTCCCACAAAAATGTTAGTGAAATTATTCCTATTGATATTCTGCTATACATGTACATTGGTTACTAGCCTAATAGTCAGCAGAAAGATTTCTTTACCCAGAAAATAGATACAGAGACCTAAAACCAAGCAAATATTAGGCAAAGTTTGGGGAATCTGGGTAGGGGGAAGAATTGTAAGAGCTAGGGGGCATCCAACTCACCCCCAAGAAAACCCAGAGAATCAACTAACCTGGGCTCATATGGGCTCACAGAGACTGAGCCAACAACAAGAGAGCCTGTATGGGTCTGACCTAGGCAATCTTCATATATGTTACAGTGTGCCACTTGGTCTTTTGTGGGACTTCTAACAGTGGGAACAGGGACTGTGTGTGATTCTTTTGCCTGCTTTTGGGACCTGTTCCTCCTACTGGATTGTTTATTGCAGACTTAATAGGAGAGGTTTCTAGTCATAGTGTAGTTTCATATGCAATGACTAGTTGATATCCATGGAAGATCTTCCCTTTTTTGAAGAAAGGAATGGAGAAGGAGTGGGTGGGGGAGACATTGGGAAGGAGACTGGGAAGTGAGAAGAGAAAAGAAACTTACATTGGGATGTAAAAACATAACAAATAAATACAAATATAAATATATACATTATTAAATTTCTTTTTATATATTTATATATTTTTAAATATTTCTTTACTTAATCTCTGTATGAAAGTACAGATTTATCATCCCAGCACTTGGGACACTGAGTCATGAGACTTGTGATTTTGAGGCTAACCTAAACTACAGAATGGAACGGCAAAAAAGAAATTCCCCTCATAAGTATGTACATTGTAATTACCATGTTTCCAAATGAAAAAGATTCTTGTATATTTCATTCAATTTCTCATAGTAATAAGTAAATATAGAACTCTACTTAATATCTATTTGTGCTCTGACACATGTAAATTTTGAAATCTTTATTACTGTGGTTCATATGAAGCATTTTGATAGCTACCTGAAAATATTACAACATGAGTTTGTTTGAGACTATTTAATTCCAGCAAGGGAAAAGAAATGTGTGAAACTCACAAGTTAGGTTAAGCATGGATAAGATGTTGGTAAGTAGAGCCTGTGTGAATTAAACACAGAGAAGCAAAGAGCACCAATGGCACAGATTATTCATGAGACATCAAGAATGTATGAGGCACCAGAGGCACTGAATAACAGGATAAATTAAATATACATGAGACATATGAAACACTTATTATTCATGAGGTCTTAATTCAGTCACATATTGTTGACATCCATTTTGGCCCAAACAGTTCTATGCCCAGAAAACTCACATAAAACCCATTGCTGTGCAGCAAGATCATCCACAAGCTGTTGCTATTAGTTAGGCATGCTTGTCTCTGTGTTTCTCTAGTGGAGCAAGAACAGAACACTGGCCCAGGGCACTTTCTGCCATTGGGTTCTTTGCTTGAACATCAACTCTCACTCTGGCATCTCTATAATTATAGAGAAAGCAGGGACAGGAAGATTACATACTTCACCCTGAATTCACACAGTAGGCCTGGTTGAATGCACATACTGTAATAAATATGCTATTGTATTGTGTCCCCATTGCCTTATGCTCCATATATCAAGTACATGTGAAAAATCAGGTGCTTTAAACACTTTGAGTTGTTTTTTTTTTCCCTATTTGGTGACTATTGTGACTGCTTCTTTTACATTGTGCTAGAAGTTCATTGATATACTACAATAATTTTCCACATAGACTCTACTGATCCAACCAAGCATTGTCTGTCTTTGAAATTATTTCATTCATAAGGCCTTATTCATTTTACTGGATGTTGTATCTTCTAGACATAAATTTATATGGAAACAAGCTCCTGAGGATTTTTGTTTGGTGTTTGGTGAGTTTTGTGTAGTTTGTATTTTTGTCAGCAGTTCATGTCAGATGAGAGCTATAAAAGATAAGAAAAATTATTCATCATTAGTTTTAAATTTATTTTATTTAGCTTTTTGAAAATATTTACTTTTTATGTGTATATGTCAGGGTTTCAAGTGTGCTTGTGCAATATATGTGTGCCTGTTACACATGGAAGACAGAAAACTTCTACCAAAAAAAAAAAGATTTCCTAATACTGGAGTTATAGATGATTATAAGCCAACAAATGGATACTGGAAACACTACTTGGATCTTCTGCCTGAATAGTACATTTCCTTAACTGTCTGGCTGTCTTTTCTGCCCTGTCTTATTTGATGATTGGCAGCAAGTGAAGAATAAAGTAGTAAATTCATTTTAATGTTAGCATTATGAGTTTCATTTTCAAGCAAGATGACTATCAAAAATTTTAGAATTTTAACAATATAATAAATTCAATTATACTTCTTCTAAATACATTTTACTTACATGGTGATTTTTTTTGGTCTCATTAGTCAATCCACTGATGCAGTATATGTGACTAAGTCATTTATGTACTTAAGTTAAACTCAAACAAACAAGAAAAATCAATGAAGTGAATCATTACCATTACTTTACCTCTTCTGGATATTTTAAGAATTTATGCCCATGCAAATCCAAGTCTTTATTGTTTTCTGAAGCACTTAGATTACTCTCAGAGACTGGAAAGTTGCAACGTGAATGGTCCACATAAAAAAATAATGACCACCTCATCTTTCCTTGCTCTATTTATTCCTTTGTTCAAGAAGAAATCACATAATATTTGTGGCTTAAAAGTTTTTTGTTAGAACAGTTAGAATTTGTGGATGGGGCCTCAAATAGAAGATGCCAAATGAGATTATAGACTGTGGTGAACATTTGACATAGGAAAAAAAAGTTTCAAAAATTAAACATAGCAAACAGCATGCAATGATGGATAGCTCCTTTTAAAACGAATTATTTATTACTTGTTTTTGTTTGAGACAGTCTCAAGTAGACGAAGATTGTTCTGCTAATTCTCGTTTTTCCTTTTTCTAAGTTATGGCATTCAGACACTTATCTATTACATCTGAATTGTGTCTTACTTCTTAACATAGGTTATCCACCTCAATGATCTACAAAGTACCACTTTTAAAATACCTATAAAGTATTTAGCAGTTCTCACTCATACTCACATATCAATAAAAGAAGAGAACGCATTATCAACATCCAGGTATTTCTAAATGTAGAAATTTAGCTATATTTTATAGGTATGCTTCCCACTATTTCTAACCATGTTTCTTTTTACCTATTATGTGTTCATACATCCATGGATCTGTGTATCTTTCATCCTACTGTAGAGAAGGAAAATCATTTCCCTTTATCCTCCCACAGTCTTTGTCTGATCTGTAATTACATTTTTACCCAACAGATTAACATGTAAGAAGCTAGTTTAATTACACATCATGCATGAAAGTTCCAGCGTAATATGGAATTCAAAGGAAGGCCAGATTACCGAAACTGATGTGACATCTTGTGCTACAGAACAGGACAGGGTCTTGGGATTTCTCTCAAATTATGGGTATGTGAGAGAAGGAAACACAAGTTGAATCAGGTATCCTTGTTTTTCATATAACGTCTCTCAAATGCCAGTTATGGCCTGAGAGTAACTTACTTTATAATGGAGATGGGATGAATTAATGAAAGTTTTCTTTGAAAGTAATACCTCTTTTCCAGGTTTCACGGTGTGTAGAAATTCTCAAAACTGTGCAAAACATGCTGAGTAAGTTCATAGTGGAGTTGCTGCCTACGTCCATATGGTGTGAGGCTGTACCCTATCCCCTTGAAGGACTCAGAAAACTACACCCACAAAGAATAGCACTTTAGTAACTACTTCCAGTAAAGTAAGGGCCCTAGAACAATGTCCACATGACCTTCCTTCTCCTGTCTTTCCATCTTCCACTCCATTTCTTGCTAGAAACAAGACATGGAAGCTAGGATTCCTTCTTTAAAGTTTTCTCAATATGGATCATAGAAGTTTAGAAGACTCTTCCACTGAACAGGTCATGAACCTAGAAACCTTCTCCGTCCCTTCTCCCCTGAGGATTCTCTTCCCAGATGTTTCCTGCTCCCTTTCCTGTAGAAGAAATGCTAGTTCAAAAAGCTCAATGAAAATCTGAATGAATAAGCCTTTCTGAGTTTCCTTCCTCAAAATGCTATTAGTCCATATTCCTCTGAGAAATGCAAAGCAAACAAACATGCAGACAAAAAACAGAAGAGCAATACAATACATTTTAAATAAATAATAGAATCCTAAATAGATAATATTGCCTATGGTTATAAATGCTCTCAAATGAAATCAATTAGATATCTGTTAGAAGTCTGTGAAGAACTTTTACACAGAAAAGTGAACATTCACATCTATGTTAGAGAAACTTCTGTGACTAAAGACATAAATGCTTTAGTTACTCAGGTTAAATCAATGTTTAATAACAGGATCTAGAGAGAATAAGACAGTGACTGACTCTAGAGAATGTTTGGTACTGGGACTCAGTGTATGGTAAAATGGGCACACAAAGTTAATATTATGAAAATTTAATTTCTTCTCTGAGTCTAAGTTACTTTTATGTATATGTATTCCAGCAAAAATACACTGAAATCTATAATTGCAGCATAATTCTGAGTTATTAATATTCCAAATTTAGTAGGATTCTCCCATAGAAATAGAATGAATTCCGAGATATTTTTAATTATTTTTTGTGTCTATTTCAGGAGCATTGTGTAAATCAGAGAAGAAATTTGCTGGGTAAGTTCTACCCATTTAGCCTAAGGATTCTGGGATCAAACTCAGGTCATTGGATTTGGCGCAAGTATTTTACTGGCAGGGCTTCTCACTGAGCCAATATTTCTTACTGTAAGAAGTTAATTTAAAATGTTTAGTAGTGTTTGATACAAGAGAAGCCTATCAAATGTTATTTGCAAAAGTGATGTGTATTTTCCCGAAAGAAGAAACTGAGTAGATTAAAGCCATGTAACTAATTTTGGTAATAGACAAGGCAAATATAGTTCCATCAAGCAAATTCTGAGTTGAGTGGTATACTTAATATTTGAGTTAATTATCCTCAAAACAGGGAATTTCGTCTAAACTTCAGTTACCCATTCCTTGCTGACCTCCAACTAACCCTTCAGCTCTGCATGTCCGCACGTATGAGGCTGGCAATGATGATGTTTATGTAAGAACTAGCATTCTTTTATATTACACAGTTGCACTTACTAATTTTGTTTTAATATACTTCAAATACTTTATAAATATATGCATATAAACATATGTGTATATATACATAAATATGTAATTGCTTAAAATTTCAATGATTTCATTTTATGATTTCTTAGTGACTAGTCATTCTGGTCTGAGGAGCACTAAATAATCAAATGATAATTAGTTCCACATGAACCTAAGATAAATATTAAGACATTGTCTCAAAATATTAAAAGTCATATCTAAAAAGAACAAATAAAGCTGAAGCATATTAATCAGTGGAGGAAAACCCAAAGACATTACTAGTTAAGAAACAGTATAATATACACATAAGAATGTAAAACATTCCAACTTTCTATCTTCAATCTAAACAGACACATTTATTCTCATATGTGGCTAGGTATCCATACAAGCTGAACACTTCTAAATCTACTTATAAATAAATATATAATCGCTTTTAGAGATAGGCAAAAACTGAAGAGACTAAGTTATCCTTGGTGGTGAAAGAAACTCTAAAATATGATTTCAATTCTTTGTATTATTATAATTGTTATATTTTTATAAGGGCAATGAATTTTTTGGCATTATTTTTGTTACTGAATATAAAATACACCTCTTACATTAGTGCACACTCTCTACCATCTTGGGAAGATTAAATTTTATTTATTTTTAATAGCATTTTACTATTATTTTGTATGTGTGTACATGATGAAAATGAATTTTGAAAGCCCATAATTTAAAATTTGTCAAGTAACTAAGTATTATTTCTAGACGTATGTGTAAGATATGGAGTACTCAGTGAAAGTAAGACTATCCAAATACAAATTTGCTACTGAGTGGTTGCTTTGGTCGCATATCTATGTGGCTGTCTGCCTCTCTGCTTGCAGTGAGGTCGTGGTTCTTCAGCTCATCAGATATAATGAGTGCCTGTGCTGTCAAACGCAGTGAATCCTGTGGAAATTGAAGTGCATTTCCTGTGAACATTTTCTGGGGTATATTTTAAATGTCGTCTTGCCTGTGATAGGACGTGTTTTGTTTGTTTGTTTTCTGGCACTAATACATCATCATTCTGTAGTTACTCTATCACCATCATTAGTCTTTAAAAGTACAGCATATGATATATAAACAGAATCTTAGAAAAAGGTAACTGGCAATTGGGCTTTTGTAAAATAAATGGATTCTGCTTTTGTGATGAGAGTCATAATTATTATTATTGCTATTGTTGTTATTATTATATAAAAGGGCAGTTTTTCATGGAGAAGTTTGTCATGTGTGTGAATGAAATATAAATAATATCAGGTTTTATAATTTAATAAATTTCAAATGGATAGAAAATATGAACTGTCATAATCTTTAAGCTACCAAGCCTTTCTGTAAATCAATTTCTTATATTCTTATCTTACCTTATCAACTATAGTACAAGAAGGAAAAATTTTGTTAAGACCATTTAAGCTTTTTTGTTAGGGAAATTAAAGATCTTAGACATTTACTCCATGTGAGCAAATGAAAGTTCCTAGAGATGGAAGGAGATCCAAAAACACAAAAAGGAGCTTTTCCCAGCTTGCATGCGGGCATTTTATAGCCTCCTAACTCTTGTTAACCCATGGTTTTACTATGGTAAAACAAGAATCCATAATTCTCTAATATATAATATTAATATATGATATTCAGATAATATTTATAAATATTTTTTCTTGACATAGTGTTACAATTCACTGTCCCTGGAATTATCTGTTTTGATAAATAAAACATGGGTTAAGTGTATTATTTACACATTTCCAGCTAAGAGCTTTAACCCTGTGGACAGCTTATCTGTACACCACTTCCCTCTTCAGTGGGTGCAGAAGCCCAGAAACAGAGTCTGTGAGGCTAAGTCCTCAAGTGAAAGATAGACCAGAAGTCCCCAGGTCTATAAATCTCATTTTTATGGGACCTTGGGTTTATAGTAAAGATATTCTCCACAAACTGCAATGGACAAATATTTGTTCCTTTATTGTCCTTTTATATTTGAGGGTTAACGCTATGAATTTCTGTTCTCTTGCTTAATCATCTTTCTGTCTCAACTAAGGAGTCTTCTATGTGTAGACACGATTTTTAAGAGCAGCAAAGAATCATGATGTGCCTGGGTTGTAGTGCATTATAGTGCATGTTGACTGAGGGAAAGAGCATATTAATAGATACTGGGGCTATATCACAGTGGTAGAACTACATATTCATTAGGCCTGAGGATCAATTTCCAGTGCTGCAAAATAATAATAATATTAAGATCTAAATGCACATTCCATTAGCCTGCTACAGCTTGTAAAGCAAAGTGAATCACAAATGAAAATATTTAACCAACACAAAGTAGTTTAAAACACATACATACTGACTGGTCAGTTTTTGAAGTTTCATGGGATCCCAGGATTCAAACATTGGATCATTGAAACTAGGGTTAGCGATGCCTGGGCAATTGAGCTGTTTCCTGGTGTTTTTCTTCCTAGTGTCTGGCTCAGAATTGAGAATGAAGCTTTCCAGGCTATTGCAGAGAGGTTCCTGAAGTCATCTGTCACTGTCACTTCTCTGTACTATGCTTTGCTTTATCCACAGCCCAAGTGTTGACACATACACCCTTTAATCCTGTGTGGTGTGTTTCAGACAGTGGGAGAATGATGGCCACTCTTTGGAAACCTTGCTTAGTTCCGAGTTTAGCCATTCACTTCTCACTGTCACAGCGCTTTTTTGCAACCATCATCACAGTCTCCTTTCTCTTCCTCTTGCTCCTGGTGACCACAGATCTTTCTTTTCTTTTGCTTTACCTCTTAAAGGACGTATAGAAGTCTACCGTGAAGTAAGAAATCATAGATGGGTGGCTTTTTTCCAAGGGTGAGGCCTTTAGAATGCACAAGAGTCCTGTCTATTGATAGCTTGTTCTCCTTGTAGTTGGATCCATTTTATTTATTTCATTTTATTGGTACCTGAGAGTTGGCATTGCTGATTTTTGGTATTTTAAAGAGAGCTAAAATTAGTATTTTTAACAAGTCTTAATGTAGACAGATTTTTACATAAGTCATATTTCAAAATTTATTACTTATTAGTTTGTTGTTGAAGTTATTTGTCATTTGTCATTAATGCAAATCTTGTTTTTCATTTCAGTAAAGGCATAGAATATGAAAAGTTGAACAGGAAATATTCAATATATTTATTTGAGACAAATATATTGGATGTAAAATCAGTTGTAATTTAGTGATGTTGGATATCTCTTTGTATGCTGTGACTATCTTCTATTACCTTTGGTTAATAAAGAAACCAATGTACTTAGTAGCCAGGCAGGATAGAGCCAGGTAGAAAATCCATACAGATACTGGGATAAGATGGGCAGAGTCTGGGAGATGCCAACAGCAGCCAGAGAAGCAAGATATGAGGTAACAAGTCATGAGCCTCTTGGCAAACTTTAAAATAATAGAAATGGATTAATTTAAGTTGTAAGATCTACTTAATAATAAGCCCGAGCTAAAGCAGTTTTTAAAGAGTATGAAGCCTCAGAGTACTTATTTGGGAACTGGTGGGTAGGACAGAGGCCTCCAGTTACAGTTGAGAAGTTATACTTCAGAAAATTTTAGAACATTTCAGGATGTGGGTGTATTAGGCAATAAACCAAGGACAGAGAAATGGTTTAGTGGATAAAGCATTTTGCATGCAAGGACAAGGGTTTGGGTGAACATAATAAACTTGGTGTCTGACCTGAATCTTAGCATTCAGAAATCAGAAGAGGTCCTGGGCTTAAAATATAAAGTGAGGCGTGATGGAAGATTATAGTGACATCAACCTCTTTCCCCCACATTCATATGTACACATGTTCACATGAAGCTTTCATAACATGCATACCCACATATGTATGCACATACATATATACATGTACACACATCACACACATGAAAAAAGAAAATAAACCAAATAGAACTTGTAAATAAATTCTTCTGTTATAAGTTCTTGTGACAGAATTGGTGTTAAGCAATTTTCCAAGTTCTTAAACTTATATCTAAGAGAATATTTTCTAATGCTTCCAGTCCGGTAACACTATTCATTACCAACGTCTTTCCATCCCACCTTGCTAGCTGCTACATATGACTGTGATCACAGGATGCATCTGAAATTGAGTAAGTCACTTAACAAAGTGATCATCCTTAGATGTTGTCATAAATGGTGTTCTTTTGTATGACAAATGACATTGAATTAGAAATGTGTAGTATACTTAATTCTGTCTTCAGCTGATGGATATCATCACCCCTGATTTTCTGTAGTAGTAATCATCTAGAGCCATGTGCACACTACCAATGAATGACTCTCCCAGATCTTGCAGCACATTTTTAATTGAGTTATCATTTTATTCACTGTTATACTTTGGTAATTTCTTATACATTCCGGATATTAGCCTCTTGTCAAATGTATTGTTTGAAATCTTTGTGTGTATAGTAGGGCTTCTGGTTTAGTGTTTTTATGAGATCCCTGAGTGTGTGAATGAGTGGGACTCTGTGTCTATATCTATTTCATGTGCCTTTTCATGGGTTATTTTCCTTCTGTTTGTTTTGTCCCATTCCAATGTGTTAAATTTTATTTTATAGTACTAAATTTTATTTTTATCGCTTGGGTGCTTGTTTGCTTTCTAAGGATGTGCACAAATGAGTGAATCAGAACAAATGGGGAAGTGAAGAGAACCTGGGAGGAGTAGGAGGTGAAACTGTAATTACAAAATTTTCTGAAACAGCAAATTCATTTCTTTAGTCACTGCCTTCACTGCCTTTAGATGATTTTTGACAATACAGCTGTGTTAAATGAGGAGCCATGACACCAATCAAAATGCCTGTTTTACTGACCTATATCACAAACTTCTGCTTATTATAAGATAACTAAATTAACAACTACTACTGTATTCATAATATTTTTACTTTTCCGTGGCATTTTAGGAAGCAGTATATAGCCCAGGTCAACAATTTTACACTTACTGAATCTGCATTTTGGTATTAAGAATGAGGAGATATTAATTTGTCTTCTAGTATTGCTGCATTCCTACTGTGCTGCCTATATGATGAGACAACTCTAAAATTGTTCCACTATTACCACATTCTTGCTGTGGTGCATATATTTTATAAAACCCTGTAATTTGTCTTCTGATATATTAATGCAATCCTACTGTGATACCTATAAGCAAGCAAACCATATAATTTGTCTTCTAGTATTACTACTGTCATACTTTCATGGGTATATAATAAGACAGCCCTATAATCTGTCTTCTAGTGTCATTGTGGTCCTACTGTGATGCCTATAAAAGGTCATAACCATGTAATTTGTCTTCTAGTAATACAGTAGCCCTACTGTGATGCCTGAAAGGTGACACAATTCCAGTTGTATTTCATATGAAGTCACATTTGAAATTTGTTGTTGTGTGTCCCATATAAGTGATGCATTCTATACTATAAAACATCTTACATGACTTTGCTGTAGACTGTTTCCTCCAGTGTAGTAAAGATTTCATTACTACTGTACAATTTCCCAGATCATTTTTTCCTCTGACATCTAAATAAATCTCAGCATTTGAATGAAGTGGAATAGGGGAACATCATGATTAAGCTCTCAGTGACTCTGAACTAAATTTTACATACTCATGGGATTTACTGTAGAAGATAGAAAATATTTATTTGTTTTGTATGCTCATGTAAGACAATACATTTGCCAATTTTGGTCTAACCTTTGTTCATTTTAAACTCAGGTAGT
The DNA here is from genome assembly GCA_028555095.1 of Dicrostonyx torquatus. Taxonomy (NCBI): domain Eukaryota; kingdom Metazoa; phylum Chordata; class Mammalia; order Rodentia; family Cricetidae; genus Dicrostonyx; species Dicrostonyx torquatus. The sequence goes on along the minus strand of JAQHUG010000001.1, from coordinate 21,663,254 downwards.
TGGTTTCTCTTAGTTGGCTAACTTTTTTTAAATTGATTTTTATTGAGCTCTACATTTTTCTCTGCTCCCCTCCCTGCTTCTCCCCTCTCCACTTCATTCTTCCCCCAAGGTCCGCATGCTCCCAGTTTATTAAGATCTTGTCTTTTTCTACTTCCCATGTAGATTAGATCTATGTAAGTCTCTCTTAGAGTCCTCATTGTTGTCTAAGTTCTCTGGGATTGTGGTTTCTAGGCTGGTTTTCTCTGCTTTATGTTTAAAAAATACCTTGCAAGCCAAATTATTTCATTTTTCTCAGGGACTTTTGAGCTTTATGGAAAATTGTATCCTTATCTTCCACTATATTTGCAAAGATCTTAAGACATTGTTAAATTTCTTTCCTGTCCCTGCCATTCCCCGTTTCTTTCTTTCTTTCTGGGATACACACAATGTCTGAATTACAGTTTTATAAAAACTAATGTATAGTTCACTGAGGTTAACTATAACTCTCAAAGGCTTTCTCCAGAATTTCCATATCCTTCTTTTTTTATCTTACTCTGATATTTCAAAATACCTGTCATCAAATTTAGAAATTACTTTTTTCTGTCTACCTCTTTTTGTTGTTGAAGTTCTTAACTGTGCTTTTAAAAATATTTATTGAGCTATTTAGTTGAGGGATTTCCATCTGGCTTTTTTTTCTACTCTTCCTGTCCCTTGCTGATTCTCCACTCATTTCATATGGTGCCTTCTCAGCATTTCATCAAGCTGGCTATTTTTTTCCCTCTGAGTTTCTATAAAATCAATATTTTGAATTATTTGTCAGGCAATTTACTTATATCTTCCTCATGATTTGTTGTTAGATGACTATTGTCCTTGTAAAGAGAGTTGCCCACCCCTGCTGCCCCATGTTCCTTCATGATTTTTACAGCATCTTGTTATTTGTGTGCTTGGCAGGCCATTTTCAGAATACATTTTATAGTAAGATATTTTAACCTGGTGATACATTCTTAGCTTACATAGTATGTTGATTCTTGTTCTTTGTGTTGGTGATGTTGCATTATCTCACAAAGCATCATGGGATGCTTGTAGGATGGTACAACACATGCCTCAGTTGCTGACACAGCATTCATAGGAAGTGCAGATTCACTGGCAGCTCCTTTATGTGTCTCTAAATGTGAGTGTGGGGCATCTGTAAATTCCTGCTGAATATAGTGCACATGTGGTCACTCTAGTGATCTGATGCAGTAAAATGCAGACAAGGCAAAGTAGAGAAAGACCGTTCTTTCTTTTCCAAGTGCTGTGAAATATGGGGCTGCCACCATGAGCCTAAGGGAGGATGGACCAAGGTACCAAATAAGAAGAAGCACCTCTCAGTGTCTGAGGTCTTCACATGAGCATCACTGTAACAGTATTCCTATACCATGCCATGTAGTTTAAGGAATACACAGAAAATTAAGAGTTTCATCATTTGTTATCCACCTGATGAACTCTTAATGATACACTCTCTAGATCCTACACAACACTTGAAAATGGTGACTTATTACCTGATTATTCTTCTTGCTTATTTATTTCTACAGTTAATGTGGGAGGAAAAGAATACTTTAATATTACAACTATTATAAAGTTCTGGAGCAATGTTAACCTGAATCTAAAAGCTATGCCCTTTGGAAAGATAATATAGAATAATAGTTACTTACAAAGATTGGAGGTAAACCAGAAGAAAAATTTTTGTCTTTCATCTACACTAATCTTAAATACATAAAGGTATAAAGGACAGTGTTCATGTGTGTTCTCAAGTCTTAAGTGCACACACATTAAAATTAATAAACTTCCCCATTTAGTTCCCAATCCAAGTGAATACTGATCCAAAGTTCATGGGTTGCACAATTAAGGTAATTAATAGTCAACCACTGTAACTCCTTTAAAGGTTCTATAATTGCTTTTCATTTTTCATATAATTTCAATGAAAAATGACAAAATAAAAAACAAGGTCAAAGAGAGAAAGTGTTGCTAAATTTACAGAGAACCCAGGGTTCTCTGATGTTTTGAAGCAGGAAAAAAACAGAAGTAGAGGAAGTGTCCCCTGTCAGATGAAAGGCAGAACTGCGTTGTTTGATGGAATGCAGATGAGAAAACACTTCAGTGAGAAACCAGTCAGTGGTTTGTAATATTTAAGAAAAAACATACTCTGATTACAGTTATTGTCATTTTAATATTAAAAATAAAACATATTGATCACATTTACATAAGTACTTTAAATTTAGTTTTGGAGGGTGGAATCAAAGGATGAATATAAAGGAGCAAACTGGAAGAAAGTGACTTGGTAGATGAGGACAAAATAGATCTCAGCATCCTCCCTTTCTTCTTCCTACATTTCCTGCAACCTTCTTAATATCATCGTTCTTTCCTCCCTCCCTCTTATTTCCTTTCCTTTTTTTCTTCTTTTATTCTTGTTTTCTTTTCCAGAAAATTCTTAAAAATGACCATTCTATAAAACTGAAACTAGAGCAGTGAACAATGACAACACATACACAGAATATATACGAAAAAGAACAGTCAAAGGATTATCAGTTGTCATGCTTTTTATCAGAATGTATTTTCTATGGAAATTTCATTTTCTGTACAGTGGAAAGGAAGATGCATATCTGCCAGGATACTCTACTGAACATACCTTTTGAAGCAAACTCTGCAGTCAGTATTTGGTGCTTTTTTGTTAATATTTAATTTTCAACCTCTTGTAGCATGACTTTGGTATCATTGCAATTAACAGTAAAAAGTACATTTTCAATTGTATGAAGATGTAGACACATACATATAACTGAGCATATTTGAAACATAAATTTATGCTACAGTGTTTTTTAAAA
>JAQHUG010000001.1:21619712-21631833 GCA_028555095.1 Dicrostonyx torquatus | reverse complement strand
TTCATATTCTTTACTTATATTTCTTCAACTTCCATGCCATTACCCTGGTGAGAAGTATTTTTGTCAAGGCCGGTCCTCAAAATGGATACTATCAATATTGATAAAGATTACATAATCTCCTGAACAAGAAGAGCTGTTCATCTATCAGACAGCTTGGTCACTGAATCCAAACTAAATTACAAAGAATAATAAATGCCTTTCATTTTATCAGGCATGAAAAAGTAAAAATAAAAAAGAATAATATTTTTGAACAATAACTTACCAAAGATATACTTGCCTTTTGGCATGAAATAAAAAAATGGTTTTACTTAAACCATGTGTCTAATTTCCATCTTAGAATGTTAGACAATAGATTGTCACATGGCCTACACCATCTTGGACATCAACTTCTAAGTTTTTCTTAAATAAAAATGATACTTTTGCTGTTTGGTACTAAAAACACAGTTAAGAGATTAAAATGTTTTCAATAAATTGAAAGGAATACTGCAGCTCACATTTGGTTTCTATATCTCAAAGTTTTGGAGTGAATTGGAACTAAGATAAAATATTGAACATGGCAGTGGTAACCCATGCCTTTAATTCCAGAAGAGCTAGCTGGGTCTCTAATTGTCTTCTAAATTCCAGAGAAACCAGTGAACAAGGTGGTGGTTGTACACACCTTTAAACCCACCACCCAAGGGCAAATTCAAGTATAGTTCCTAAATGGTATATTTGCACACCAGAAAAATCAAATGCAATATTTACAGAGTATTGTCAAAACTATCTAAAGGGTTACTAGAAAGGCAGCTAATTTCCAATAGGGACATGAACTAAAAGCAGCCTTTGTGGGCTGCTGGTAAGCGTTTCTCTGTGCATGCAAGCCTGGCCAATATTAAACTAAATGAGACACTAATTATGGATATCATATCTATCGGTAGATTGACAACTGTAGACACTTCATAAAGGAAAAAGGAGCCCACCAACATTTGTCTGTTAGCTTCTATTGCAAATGCTTTTTATATCTGGAGAATAAATATTCTCTTATTAAGAAACAAATTTGGACATTTTATGAGGCATGGAGAATCTTATACTCAGTCAACCACCCTACCCTCGTAAATGTGTACCTTTCTATGATGGATTGATCTGTTCAAAGTCAAGGTCTTTCACAGGCTTAATAGCAGATGGAAAGGTATTTTAGTGGAAATGGTACCTATTTGAATTTCTTTGTAATCAGGATGTGATAGCAAAGGGGTTTGTGCCTTCCTGCAATGAGGAAACAGTTTAGTTGCCTATAATCCCCATCCCTGAACCACTCACCCCTACTATAAAAGAGACATGATTTGCACACTGGAGACCCATGGAATGGTCTTAGCATTTGGGTAACACATGCTTTATTGATGGCTCATTGACCATTGATGGAACCAAAACTGAATGTAAAGCAGCAGCCTGTAGACTAGAGGATGGAAAGGCTACTACTGAGGAAGGAACTACCAAATCAGCACAACATGCTGAAGTAATAGCAGCAATATTGGCTATAAGACAAACATAGGGAAGACAAAAAAAATCTATATCTTCTCCAATTTATGGTGTGTGTATAATGGTATAGTTATAAGATCATAAAAATGGGAAAATACTAACTGGCAGGTAAATGGCAAAGGTATCTGGTCTTTGGAGGCATGGATGAAAATGGCAAAATCTAACAAAACAAAGACATCAAATTTTATAGAACTTATATAAGCAATATAGACAAAATGTCTGAAAATAATGAAATAGTGGATGAACTGACAGCATATTTAATTAAGACTAAAATACTAAAATTTGTCAGGAAAAATTTTGTCAGGAAACAAATTTAGAATAAATCAGCAAGAATAGACTACACATGCAAAAAACTTGTACACTTATCCCTAACACTAAATAGTAAGGGGAAATGGAGGAGCAAACTAAACCAGGAAAACCCCATGAAAATACCGATTATAAGGAATACATAGCCAGTTTGTGACTTATACCTTTAATCCCAATACTCAGGAGGCAGAGGTAGACACATAAGAATTACAGTGATTTAAATTTATAATCTGCTTGCAAAAGGCAGGCTAAAATTCAAAGTGAATATCCTTTGTAATCTAAAAGTAAACAACTTAAACCTTGAATTTATATAAAAAGAGGAAGGAAAATATAGGCATATTTATTTACATACGCTAAGGTATATTTAGTTTCAAAATTTAATTTCAAAAATTTCAAAAAATTTAAATTGAAAGATAATATTTTTTTGTTATCAAAAAAATTTCCTTTAGGAAAGATAAAACATGGCAAAAAAAGTAGCCCACCATAGTAAAGGTTGAGACAGGGCATTTATCTTTCTAGGAGAAGAAAAACATCCAACAACGGAATCAAGAGAGCACTGGATAAGTGAACCATCTGAAGAAAAAGCATGGCTCGTCAAGAGAAAATGTCACAAGGAAAAGAGTAAAATGGCCTAGTGAAATTGCCAACCTTCAGCTAAGGGACCTGAAATCCTGACTGGGAGCCCCAGACTCCGAGTGTCACCATGCCAACCATCTCACCTAAATGGCTCTCCCTCCCCCCTGGACAACCACCCTAGGTTCTTAACAAACAGTAGACATCTTTGGGTTACTTCTGTGTTCTCCCAGTCAAGACTGCAACTGAGCTGACAAACACTACTGCACAATCAGCGTCTACAAGCTGCTACAAACTGCTCAAGACAATCAAATTTTGAGTTCATATGAAACTGACACAAACATGTTACAAAACTTTGAACTCAAAAATACTTAGCCCTAAAACTGCTAAATACAACCAAGCTGGACATTGTAAAAAGCTCAACAGAAATGGTTTCATTTTTGTAAAATTTCTTATTATGTTAGAGTTAAAACCCATCCTTTTTATATAGACAAAAGGAAGAAATGTTGTAGGATATTTTATCACTCTGTGAACCTCAAGATTGAATTATTTACTGGAAAAACCTACATTTAGCTGGGGTGCGGTTCAGCCCTAGTACATATGATTAATCCAAGAACTTTCTTCTTGGACATTGTAAACAGGATTAAATAATATCAACCACAAGTCTAGAAGTAGAGCAAGTCACCAGCTGATAAGAAAAAAAAACTTAGAAGGTCAGAGAGTCAGGAAGATGGAGAAAGATGCACAGGAAGTAGAAAGGAGGACATCTGGTTGGAGTTTTTCTTTGTAATGACACAAGACAAAGGTCTTTTTCTGGGACATCAGCAGAGGAAGGTCAACTGAGCATTTTCTCTGCCTCTCTGAGTTAGCAGGCTTTCACCCCAGCACCTGTTAAAATAATTTTCCCATGTTTCAAAAGTATCTTCCTGGGTTTTTGCTAAAATGAAGATATTTTATTAAGAATAAAATGTGTTCTAATTTTGTGAAGCAGAATAAAAAAGTAATAAATACCAAGTAAGGATTAGATATAGGAAATTATAGATAAGAGATCTATTTTTCTGATAAATAAGATTCAGGAGAAAATAAATGTGCTTTTAAAATAATACAGTATTTTAGACTGTTTTTTTTTCTAAAGTAAAAGATTGCTTTAAGATGAGAAAGTAACAAGGCTACAAACTAGAAAGCTCTGCAAACTCCAGAAGGTCCAAGAACATTCCAAAAGCTTCCTGAAAGCAAATGCAATGATGGCATGTGCATGATTAAATTTACTGTGACTACAAGTTCCTTTTCCTAGGGTTAGATGGCTGCTAGAAGCTTATTTCATTCTTCAGACTTTTGGAGAGACCTACAAAACATCTATGAGATACCAGACTCTGCAAATTAACCTTTCATTGTTGACTTTTTGTGTTTTTAACAACAGAGATAAGATACAGACAGCCTAAACTGCCTAGAGGGAAAGATTAGAGGCAAGAGACAAAGGCTATTTTTGAACTGGGTGACAGAATTTCTCAGAGAAAACCCACACCAAAGAAACAGAATTGTAAAGAAGCCGCATAACCAAGACACTAGAAAAGAGTTACCATCATCAGTGTTTTAAGAAACAGGTCCCAGCCCAACTGCAAACAAGGGAAGAATGATACACCAAGTTTCATGTATTAATTACTTGACTTATTGCTGTGATGAAATTCCTGGCAGGAAAATTGCCATAAATGGAATAGGAAGAGTCTGCTCACATTTGCATACACACTCAGCAGCAAAAGACCAATGAAAACTTGTGCTGGGACTGCTTTCAGTCTGCAATGCCAGCCCAGGGACTGGTATCACACACACTGATGGTGGTTCTTCCTACCTTAGTTACCTTAATCTAGAAAATCCCTCACACACAGGCAATCAAGAAAATGCCCAAGAGATACGTCCACAGATTAATCTGATTCAGACAATCCCTACTGAGAATTTCTCATGCAACTCCGAGCTGGATCAAGTTGAAAGCTGATGCTAACTAGTAGAATTCCAAAAGTACTTACTAATTCGAACAGTGCTTCAAAGTCCAAAGTCCAACTCTCATGTGAAACTCCTGGAAATATTTGTTAGTTCCTATACGTTACATACTTCTAAACTACAGTGACAGAGAATGAACAATCTCATTTCAGTAGGTAGTGATGGAGACACTACAAAGAAAGATTTGATCAAAGCCAGACCAAAATACAACAAGGCACAGGGCAAACACTCAGTCCTACAGCTCCATATCGGGTATCTGGAGCTCATGATGGCATTGTTTTGGCTCCAAGGGACTAGAATAGCTCCACTGCTCCAGCTATGCTGCCTGCAGTATATATGGCCTCTCTCTTTAGACCAGCCAGTTCTATTCTCTACCTGATATTCTTCTTTGATAGATGCCTCATGAAGCTGACATCGGAAATGTCTTGGGGTCTTCAACTTCATAGCTATATACAGTGGGAGTTTGACCCTGCCAGGCATGCCTGGCCTAGTAGTTCTCTGGAATCATGAACCATGATTCCATAAGCAACTCAATTTTGTATGTTTCATGTAACAAACCCAGTAGTACCATATGGATAGAATGTCACTTTAATGGCCTATAGCCCAGCTGCTGGTAGAGTTCTTGTCACCTCTCAAACCTAAAATGCAGGCATCCACTGTTTACAATATTTAAGGACTTTCCTAGCTCAGATTTCCATAGTCTCCCAAATTCCCCATCCATATCTATTTTAAATATCTAAGAATGATCATATAGTCCAGTTTATTATATCAATGGCCTGACTTCTTGGTATCAATTTTCTGTATAAAATACTTGTTTGTGGCTGAGAAAATACATGATGAAAGAACTTTGAAAAAATAGGGCTTGTTTTGGCTTACAGGTCTAGGGGATAGTCCATGCTAGCAGCAGTGGTATGGCATTTGGGACAGGGGTATCTAGTGACATTGTATCTACAATCAAGAAGCAGAGAAGAATAAATGTTTGTGCTTAGCTTGCTTTCTCCTTTCAACCCAGTCTAAGACCATAGTTAATGGAATGAAAATGTCCACAAATAGGGTGATTATTTCTCAATTATTCTAATCTAGATAATCCCTCATGAATACCCCTAGGTAGACATATTCACAATGATACTAAATCCCCAAGTTGACAATCAATGTGAGAAATCACACTTTGAAGGGAAATCAGACCTTCAGTATTGCCCTTAAATACTGAAGATGCCCAAAGTTCCCTAAAAGAAAAGGCTCAACTCAAGAAAAGGAACTACTGATGTCTACTGAGGTGTCTTTGATAGGAAAGACAAACAAATGTCATTTTTTTTTGATTTTTGAGACAGGATTTCTCTGTGCATCAGTCTTAGCTGTCCTGGAACTAGCTCTATAGACCAGTCTTGCCTCGAACTCACAGAGATTCACCTGCCTCTGCCTCCTCAATGCTGGGATTAAAGGTGTGTGCCACCACAATCCAGCTAGGAATCACTATTGCTAACCAAAGTCTTGAGAATTGTGATATGTATACATTAAAACAAGTCATGGCATTCTCAGTCTTCAGCTAAGGGCCCCAGCTACTCTTTATATGATGCTTACAAATTGTAACAACTCAGACATGCTCTAAGGCTATACACATGGCTTCTATCACTTTCTGAAAAGTAAATGTAAGCCTATTTTGTACAAAAACAATAGTGGCCACTCAACAAGGCTCTATCTAGCATGTTCAATAAGACTCTTTGGCCTATAACAAACAGACAAGAAATAAGCTAATTAATTAAAAATAAATTAAGAGGATTTATGCCTCATATAATGCAAAAAACCTATCATTAACCATTCTGTTTGTTTGTTCCTTTAAAATAATTATATAGTCCACAATCCAAAATGTTCTTAGGGTTTATCTTCCCTGCTCTTCCTCTATAAAATCCCCAAATACTCCAAACCAGGAGCTAGATTGCCCTTCCTTCAGAGGCTTTTCTGATGTGAGATGTCCTTCTGCATGCTGTAAAGATGTATTGGTTTTATTGGTTGATAAATAAAGCTATCTTGCCTATGGCAGGGCAGAATAAAGCGAAGTGGAAAAGTCAAATTGAATACAGGGAGAAAGAAGGGCAGAGTTGAAAGTGACGCCAATAACTGCAGGGGGAAAACAATGTTAGGGAATCTATGGCCAGACACAGAACATATGATATACAGATTGATAGAAATGGATTAATTTAAATGTAAGAGGTAGTGAGTAATAAGCCTGAGTCATCAGCCAAACAATTATAAGTAATATAAAGCCTCTGATCGGTTATCTTGTTAGTGGCTGAGAGATGAGGCTGGAAGCCAAAAAGCCCCCAGCTACAATTTTCCCTATATAATAAAGCCATTTTGGTTACTTATCCCCTTTTTGCCCGATGTCCTCTTAGCTGCTGCTCCTGCTTCCCCTGAGTCTCCTCTTCCTCCCCAACCCACTTCACCTCACATGGCTCAGAATCATGCCTACTCTGGAATTTCCCAGGTGTCTCTGCCTCTAAATTTCTCTCCCTTTTCTCTACAGTGAACTGTCTCCTAACCACCATACCTAGGAGCAGTCATGTCCTTCCTTTTTATTTCTTTTCGTTTTCATTTTCCAGCAGCTTCCCATAGTCACAGTAGGAGATTCCATTCCTTCCCTACATCCTTGATTCTAAAGCCTGAACTACTGACCATAGCTGTTAAGTTTTGCTCTTTGGTGGGCTTAGAACAAGGACTCCTCATTCAAAGAAGACCAGGTTGGACAGGAACTCAGAGATCAACCAGCTTCTGCCTTCCTAGAGCTGGGATTAAAGGGGTGAACCACCATTCCTGGCATTAACCTTTGTAAAATTTTCTTTTCACTTTAAAGTTTTTTTTTTTACAAGTTAGAAGTTTAGCTGTGTGGGGTCTTGCTCTGAGGTCAAGCTCTTTATTCCACTTAGCATCTGGCTTTTCTTTAATGTGTTTACACTCCCTGGTGTTTTTTATTCCTCAACTGTACATTTGTATTGTCCTTACCCAACTTGCTCCTTTTCATTATAGGCCTACATAACTGGCCATTAATAACCACATAACAGTCAACACAATTTATCTTAAAATTCTGCCTCAGGCAGACTTTTCAGACAAGGGCAAAACACATCCGAAATATTATAAAAATGATCTCTAAACCACATACTATATAATCCATTTCTCTTCTGAAACCTCTTAAGCCTGGCTCCCACAGTTCAAATCACCTTTAGCACCGCTGGTTTCTATGTTCCTTCTAGAATTGTTCATTAAGTCTTGCTTAAAATGCCCTATTGGTTTTCTAGCCCAAAGTCACAATTAATTCCAAATTCTTCTAAAAAAAATAATATGGTTCAGCCTATCACAACTTTTCCCCAGTCCCTGGTACCGATTTCTGTCACAATTAGTGTTTTGTTGCCATGATGAGTCACAGTGACCCTGGCAACTTTTATGAAGGAAACATTTAGTTGGGGTTAACTTAACTTACCATTAAGAGGTTTAATTCATTATCATCATGATGGAAAGCATGGTGTCATGCAGGCAGAAATGGTGCTGGAGATATGGATGAGAATTCTACATATGGAGCCACAGGAAGAAGGAAAAGGGAGAGACACTGAGCCTGGGATGAGCATTTGAAATCGCCACCTTCGGCGACACATTTCTAAAAAGGCTATACCTACTCCACCAGGGCCACACTTGGTAATAATTCTACCCCCTATGGGCCTATAGAGGCAATTTTCATTTAAACCACCACACGTGTCTGTCAGGACTTATACCCTTCCTTTTTTATTTTTTTATTTCTCCATTGATTTTTTTTATACTGTTCATATAACATACACTCAATTACTACAGCCTCACTCTATTTTCCTTTTAATTTACTATTGTGTTCCTTTTAAAAATTCTTATGTTTTCTATAGCACCAATATGTAACTGAGATTTTGTTATTTTTACCACACATGGAATCTCACTCAAACAGTGATGTAATGAAGACAGCTGTCTTCTGAGAACTAAAGCCTTTTCCAATTTTGACAGCAACACAGGAGGAAACTGTGTCATTGATGATGATGACACTGAAAGATATACCCCACAACCAAGGCAGTGTGCCGTAGTCTTTAAGATTTGCATACCCAGAATCAGTATGCTTAAACAACTTATTAACATCATAGTTACCAGACACCTCACAACAAAGAGTATTTCATATTTTCACCACAAATTTTAGAAGATAACAACAGTATCTTCTCTTCTAGATTTCCCTAAAATAGAAACCTTTAGAGCTCTTCATGTTTCCACTTAGATTAGACCTGATAAGAGGATATGTGCTTCTATTAAACATAAATAAGGTACTTAAAATTGAACATTATTAAGTGTTTCTTAACTTTTAAATTTTAGAGCTCAAATTTAGAGGGGTAAATTGAGATAATATGAACATAAAAAAACTAAAAAATTTATGGCAAAATAATCCCTCATCTACAGCCTCTCACCAGCTGAAATGCAAAAATCAAAACATACTTCAGATTTACTGATTATATATATATATATATACACACACACACATATATGCATATATATATATATATATAATCATGTTAAATAGCTTTGAGTCATGGAGGTAGGGTTACTGTTTATTTGATAGAGTGCTTACTAAGTATGCACTAGACCATGACTTTGATCCTATTCAATACTAGCTATAAAAAGTGGATACAGTAGTATCTATAAACCCAACACTTTGGAGGTAGAGGCTGAAAAATGACATGTTTAAGATTATTCTAGGCTACAGAGAAAGAATGATGCCAACTGTGTGTGTGTGTGTGTGTGTGTGTGTGTGTGTGTGTGTGTTAGTCTGTCTCAAGGAACAGAAAATAAAGAACCAGACTTAAGGTCTCAGTTTGGGGTAGGCCTCCTTGCTCTTGCAGCTTTTTTTGTAAATTTCACATGATACTTACTATTAACTTTGTTTACATTAAAAATATACAAACTTTCAATATTCCTGAGATGCCTATCAACTATAATACTGTCACCTATTTCTGAGAGCTACATTCTGACATCATTCAGGTTTTTATCACTTTAAAGATTATAGTTATATCTTTGTGGTGTACTACTGTAAGATATACCATGACAAAAATAACTTGGTAACCAAATGATTCACTGCATCTTACACTTCCAAGTAACACTCCATCATTGAGGGAAGTCAGGACAGAAACTCAAGCAGCACAGGAACCTGGAGGCAGGATCTGAAGCAGAGGCCATAAATGAATGCTGCTTATTGGCTTGCTCTTGCCATGATTAGCCTGCTTTCTTATACTACCTTGGACAACCTACCCAGGACTGTCATTGCCTTCAGTGATCTGGGCCATATGGAATCAGTCATCAGTCAAGAAAGTGCCCTACAAACTTAACTGTAGGCTAATCTTATGAAAGAATTTCTTTGATTACGATTTCCTCTTCTCAGATATGTCTAGGTTTATGCCAACTTGTCAGAAACGAACCAGGATAATAATGAAATGTGATTCTTTCAGATAAGCCAGTATTGTGTGATACATCTCCTTTTCATACAGATTCACCTCTGATAAATCATCACATTATTTCATATTCAATTTATGCAGCACTGTTATTAACTTGCCATCTGTCTGTTTTAGATATAAATATACATTAAACTGTTTTACTGGCTTTTCACTCGGGTGGCAGATGTGCAGCTAATTTGACCTGTTTTTTTTTTCAATGAACTAGTACATGAATCTTTAAAATATACTTGGAGAAAAAGAACAAGCAATATGGAGCCAGAGAATAAGTAGTTTGTCCACGGGTTTCTTAATATAGAGTTAAGAACAAAATTTAAATAGTCATCTAAGATAATATAAATAAGATGAATAATTTCCTGTAAATTCTATGCAATATTGAACTTGTGCATAAAGCACACGCACACACAAACACACACACACACACGTATATGGGGGCATATTTGAATTTTATCATTTAAACTGAATGAAAATTTATTTTGTCTAGACAGGGTTTCTCTGTAGCTTTGTGCCTGTCCTGGGACTAGATCTTGTAGATCAGGCTGGCCTTGAACTCACAGAGATCCACCTGCCTCTGACTCCCAAATTCTGGGATTAAAAAAGCATGCCACCACTGCCTGGCTAGGAAATATTTAAAAATATTTGCAACTTACTTTCTGAGAGATCTCAGAATACCTACTTTTTCAACATTAAACTTAAATGTTTCTCATCTCTCAAGTGGAGATAATACTATATATTTGTTAATGAGGACACATAATACATTGAAGTTGCTATTTTAACACAGCTGTTAATCACCTTCTAGGCTCTGCGTGGACAAACATTTATTATGTGTATCTGTCTGTTAATCTTGAAATCCATAGGAAATGAAAACTTAGATTTTGGGGCAGTAATATTAAAATCCTTCCACATAAGCATACTTGCACAGCTTTCTGTGACATGTCAATGACACAGCATAGATAGGTAAAACATTGAAATAACAATAGCTCGTTGAGTAGCCACTATGTTTATTTTAAAGTCATTTCCATGGAATAATTTAGTGTCAATAGTTAATAATAATAAAATAATCATTACACTGGTATTGAAGAAGCAGAAGATCCCTTTCTCTTACATACTGTAGAAATGAAGGCAGAGGAGAGCATGTATTTAGAAGTAAGCAAGGCTAAATCTCTTTTAGTGATTAATTTAAAACTGATTATTATTTCATTAGTTAAATTGTATTACTAATTTTAAAAAGTGTGCAAAAGTGTGAAGAGTTTCTCTACTTTGTCTTTTGTCAGTTTTCAAACACCAAGCACAAGTCAGTAGCCTGTTCAGACAGGTGGGAAATAATGGACTGCTGTAGTTGAGAAATATGTTTCTTTCAGTAAAAACTGTGAAATTTTTCTATCTATGCAATTATCTTATTCTTTCATTAAATTATAAAAATGATTATATTTTATATAGATGTTAGCCTGAATATTGTGTTCTAAATCAACTGTAGAAATGTGTTGTTAAAAGAAAATTTATGCTGAAAAATGTTTAAAATGTGTTGAGATTGCAGTACTAATATTCAGTCAAGGTAAAGATGCTTGCCGTCACACCTAACAATTGAGTTCCATACACAAGGATTCCCATATTAGAAGGTATTAGAAAAGAGTCCCAATTTCAAGTTATCCTGTGACCTCCATATGCATGGTAGGGCATTTCTGTGCTCATACATACAGGCATGTACGCGAGCACACGTGCACACATACACACACTATATAACTTATTTTTAAAATCAAAGCACCAAAGTATGTTCAAACCTGTAACATGAGGGGCCAGCTCGTTAGGGTTTCTGTCTCGCCCAGCACCCCACAGCCGGCAAGCCCCAAAGAAAATCACACAGAGAGTCTACATTAGGTTATAAACTGATTAGCCCATTAGCTCAGTCTTCCTACCAGCTCCCGTAACTTATATTAACCCATTGTTCCCATCCATGCCAGCCACATGGCCGGTACCTTTTCTCAACGAGCAGCTTACATCTTGCTTCATAGATGGACTGCGCAGGAATCCCAAGGGAGCTTCCTGCTTCCCAAATTCTCCCGTTCTCCCCTTTACTTCCTGTTTGGTTTTCCCGCCTATACTCCCTGCCTGGCCAATCAGCATTCATTTAAAACATGATTGACAGAATACAGACAATTCTCCCGCACCACAAACCTAAATTTTAAGTTTTTTTTTTTAGTTTTAGTTGATATTTTTATTAA
>JAQHUG010000001.1:21587767-21605056 GCA_028555095.1 Dicrostonyx torquatus | reverse complement strand
CAGAGAAAAATGTATAGCTCAATAAAATCAATTTTAAAAAGTCTATACCTCATCCTATAGTGATTCCAGATTGTATTGAGGTCCCGTATTCATTTGAAGTTGAATTTTATGTAGGGTAAAACATAAAGACTATATTTTATTTTTCTGCATGTTAAAGCCCAGATGTTTTTGAAGATGCTGGCGTTTCTTCAGTGTATACTTTTAACTCCTTTATCAAAAACTGGGTAACTTCATTTGCAAATAGTATTGTACAGGTTCTCAATTATTATACCTCATTAATATATGTGCTTGTTCTTTTACCAGTAGCATACTATTTCTAATACTGTGCATCTATACTGTAATCTGAAATCATGACATCTTCAAAAGCATTATTTCTGCTCCTCTTATGTTAGCTTGGTTTTCCTTGAATTGTGTGTGTGTGTGTGTGTGTGTGTGTATTTGTATGTGGGTATGTGTATGTGTGTGTGCCTTCCTATATATTTTTAAGATTTTTTTTAGATTTTTGTGAAGGAATTTTTACTGGAATTGCTTGAATCTGTAGAATGCCTTGTTATGGTTGACATTTTCACAAGATAAATGCTAATCCATGAATATGGCAGATGTTTTCATCTTTCATTGTCTTCAAGTTTCATACTAGAAGTCTTTTGTCTTATTGTTATGGTTATTTCAGGTTTCATGTTTTCTTTAGGTTACTGTGAGTAGGAGGTGTTATTTTATTTTTATGACTGGGAGCATGTCTTTGATTTCTGTTGTCATTGGTGTGCTTGAAATCTCCTGATTTGTGTAATTTATATCCTGCTTCTTTGATGAAAATATTTATCAGCTGTAAGAATCTTGTTGTGGAGTCTATAAGGCTGCATCTATAGGACCATTTGTGAACACAAAATGACAGAAATACTGAGGCAGAAAGGGTCAAGCCATGAAAGAGTGGGTGATGGAGAAATGAAAGGCTGTGGAAAAGTGTAACAAAAGTTATAAGTTTATAGAAAAGCTATATGTAAACTTATGACCCTACAAAGTGAGTAAAAAATATAATTAGAGGAGATAGTAGAAGATAAGTAGCATAAAAGAATGTACAGATAATGTTAAATTTTTAAATGGGGATGGAAGAATAAGGGATAGGAGATGAGAAGGTAGTTTAACCAAAACTAATTCTGTATAAAGATACCTATGGAAACCCACTATTTTGTAAGCTAATTTATAGACATAATATGAAGAAGGAATTTGATCAGAGGAATTTCTATAAGACATAATTTATTTAATGAACACCACAGTGCCTTGTGCAAGATACACATTGCTAGACAGTGAAGCTCCAGGACCACACCAAACAAAATTTTTCATTGTCATTTGCTGTCAACACTAAATAAATTGAGTTCTGTTTGTGAAGATAAAACCCACTATGCTTTCAGGACACTGAGAAATTAATATCAAACTGACAAGTAAACTTCTTCCTCGCTGGGTAGCTTTCATAGTGCTTCACAGGCTGCTAGGGGAGAAAATGCATAAATCTTCTTCCCCAGCTCTGGATCCTATATACTATAGTACCAACATAGCACAAGTCAGTGTGCCGACTGGCTCAGTAGCGGCAGCTGTGGTTGGCTACAATATGTCTGCTTATGACTGAGTCACTTAAAATCACAGAATTGATGGAGTAGGGCCTTACAGTCTACTAAGAAGCTATTGGTGGCTGGTGGCTGTTTGGGGAGAGAGTAGCTTCTCCCACGATATGGCTACTACAAGAAGAATGTGGTCAGAACTAATTGAAATCAGGGGGCAAAACAGCAATGATAATAATGATGATTAGACAAAAAAGGACATGAAACTGGGAGGCAGATGAGTTGATGACTCCCAGAAATAGACTGAAAAGAGGTAATAGGGATGAATAATATCAAAATACATTGTACACATGTATGAAATTCTAAAATAATAAATAAAACTATCATTTAAAATTTAAATGTGCCAAGACATATAACAAACGTAACAAAGGCCTATGACAGCACCAATTCTGGCATTCAAGTGTAAGATTGGGGAGTAATTTCCTTAAAAAGCAAATACCAGAATTATTCTTAAATTAAAGTAATAATAAAAGGGCATTGAATCAGGCAGAATATATGAAAGATTAATATCTATGTAGACCTAAAAAGAAAATGTTAAAAGAGTGATTTGTGGGAAAATTTTTCTTCCTTTTTTTGTTCTTAGTTCCTCAGTTTCTCTTCAATAAGTGTTTATAAATTGCTTTCAAGAGTCCCACCGTACAGTAAAGAAGTTACATAGAGTCTAGTGCCTAATTACGATGTGTTTGTGCTGATCTCAGCTAATTATGGTGCAAATACACTTACCTGGCTATGTTCTAAAGAAAGAAAGGAAAAAAAGAAAAAAAAAACAAGAATCTAGGCATGCACCAAAATTTTATAAATTCTAATTCATAGAGAATTCAGCTCAGTAGCTAATTGGATTAAGGCAATCAACCAGAGCCTTGCTGCTCAGCTAAGATGCAATAATCCTCTCTAATTAGAAGGTGGAAACATCTGGAACTGGTATAATTTTCCTTTGGCACTGGCATTTGGGCTCTGTCATGGTGGTGTAGATAGCATCAGATTTCATTGCCATGATAAACACTTATAAAATGAACAATGCTAATTAAAAAAAAAACTGCATCCAGCCTTGAGAAGTGAAAAATTCAGGACCCTGGTCCCTGGCAGATGGGAAACATATGTATTGACTGGCACTCTCACCAATTTCGTTCTTGAGAATTTTTTTATAATTTCGTTAAGGAAGGTAGAATCAAAGCAAAAAGCAGAAATTTTGACACTGGATGAAAAATAATTTGGGGGCTGACGGGTACCAGGATTCCCAAGAAAGCAAAAGCCTGCATTCTTTGGTATCTCTTCCTGAGGTTTCTGCTCAAGTCTCTGAACACACAGAAGGTGATTACAGAAGAGTATGTGAGCTTACCTAACACTGGAACAGAGGACTGACCTGAGGGGAAAGACACACTCAACACGAAGCCTCACCAGGCCAATATAAGGCTGCTGGTTGGGATACAGGTATAAAGTTTCTACAGAAAGAAAGGATGACTGGATTTAGAAGATACTACTTAATCAGTAAACTATTAAGGAATGGTGCATGGCTGGAAAATGCAGGTTACTGTTGATAGATCTTTGAATGGTATGTCTTTCCCCCACCAGTCCTTTCTGTCTCGCAAGCTTCCTGGCCACATGTCTGGTAGGGCGTTGCTCCACTATGGCCTTTAACCATAGTGTTAACTACAGTACAGGCCCTGTGTCTTGGTTAGGATTTTATTGTTGTGAAGGGATGCCATGACTATGGCAGCTCTTATTAAAAATACTTATAACAGGAGTGGCTAATTTACAGTTTCAGAAGGTCAGTCTATTATCACCATGATGGGGAGCAGAGTGGCATAAAGGCAGACGTGGTGCTGGAGCTGAGAAAGCTACATCTTGTAGGCAACTGGGATTGTACTGACGTAACACTTAGTGAAGATTGAGCAAAAGAGAATTTAAAGCACACCCCCACAGTGGTACAATTCTCCACCAAGGTCACCCCTTCTTCAACAAGCCACATTCTAATAGCACCATTCCCTTTGAGTGCCATTTTCTTTCAAACCACCACACCCTAGGAACCATTGTGGTCAGCACCTCAGGCAAGAATGTGCTTATGAGGTTTCAGACAGATACAAAAACCTTATTGTACTAGAGGCCATTCATGTCACATTCTTTCAACAATATCATCTAATTTTGTCCAATTCCTCAAACGCTGCACAAAGGCAAATGTGACAGACTAAGTAATCAGGTGCCCAAGCACTTAAGGCAGACCCACATTCTGACTGTCACACAGATATCACTGACTTCTTCAATCTTGGTTAATGATGAGAACTGGAAGAAAAATTCAGAGGATAAAAACTGATTTTTTTTTTTTAGAAAGCCTATATAACTTTGGGGCTGAGAAAGCTATGATTTGTAAAGAAACAAGTGTCAATAAAAGGAAACCAATTTTTTTGCAATGAGACAATAGAAAAATGCCTTAAGGGCATAGAGTGCCTTTCACCCAGCTAGATTTGAAAGTATCTTGGTCTAGCCCCATTCCTTCCTCTCTGCTTTCTACATAACATGAAACATACAGTCTTCCACTACCCCTGTTCACACTGCTCTGCTGTTTATCACTTCAGACCTGGAATAATCCAGCCAGTCATGATTGACTAGAGAATGCAAAATATGGGACCAAATAAATATTCTTTCCCTTAAGTTGGTTTAATCAGGTATTTGCTACAATAGTAAAAACACCTATCAACTCAATAACCCTGTTTATTCTTACTCAAAGAGTGTTCAGAGATTTTTCCCTTTTTGTATGCTATAGATATTTTCTTTGTATTCTTGAAATTAGGAACAAACATTTTCTTGACTTTATCATCTGAATATATTTTACGATATACTCTTCTAATTTTGGTTAACATTTCAAGTAGATTTTGTTTACCAAGTTTTATTTTACCAGAAAAATTTAGAAATATCAGTTTTTAGAAACGTCAAATTGTATATCACTTTTTTAACCTGTCGTGTATGTTTACTGGTTCACTGCAGAAATTCATGTGGTATCATACATTCAATACATCAAAGAGCTCTGCTCCTTCAACATACTTTTATGGTTCATCATTTGTTCTCCTTTCTTCTTCCTATTGCTAATCAGCTTGCCAGGGAGTCTCAATCCTTTCATCAACATTAATCAGCTGGTAATGAAGCCATATTAATTTGCAGACTGTCGATTTCCTAAAAGGAGCATCAAACATTCATTTGTGCACTCATATATTTTGGAAGAGGAAAAATTAAATAAGCAAAAGGATGTAATGCAGTTTATCACAAATCTTCTCTTTCTTTCCTGCAGTATACACAGGTTTTCTCCCAACTACTAACTACAGAACCGTTACAGAAACAAGTCCCTTTGTCAGAAGAATGACACCAAAGGAGAAGCTAAAACCAGAAAAGTGGGATAGGGTATCTTCTGTATCCTTATTAGAATCTGCATTAAATAGTTAGATAATATGGAGCAAAATGATTGCTATTAATATCCATTTACAATTGGAATTAGATTGTTTTGATCAGGTATTTGTTACAATTGTAGATTGCAAGGCTAAACCTGTGACTCTCAGGACCTCTAGGAAGTTCGCCTCTGCTAAGCCTTGTGAGGTAAAACAGTCGCAAGCAGAAGCAGTTTGTTTACTCTCCACAAAGCCTCATGAAGAACTGCAAGGAAGCACCGAAGGAATAAGCAACTCTGTTAGATGGTGGGCTGGTGACTCATTGTCAAGGTTGCCCAGCAGAAATGGTTATGTATGTCAATATGAGAGACTGGCTTTTTTCCTCTATGCTTTGCATGCATCTATTGTGCCTGAGATTTAAACATGTGGTAATGAAAGTATTTCTCTTGAATATAGGAAATGGTAAATGGCGCAAGCATCAGAAACAGCCCAAGCTTAGCAAAATGTTAATTTTACTACTTCTTATTAGTGCAAATTTAGAATAAAATCATAACTATAATATCATATTTATTACATCCGTTTAGCCACATTACTGTAAATATTTATATGTGTAAGTAAGTGTGTGTATGTGTGTATATCACGTAGAATATGACTGAACAACAGAAAAGCATTATAGTTTTAAACTTATTTATTAATATTGTTTGTTAATTATGGATTCATGGAGGCTACACAATAATTAGTAGGAGGCAGTTTTTTCCATTACTGTGGGATTTAAAGATTAAACTCAGGTTGTCAGACTTGTGTGAACATTTTTACCTGCTCAACCAACTCACTGGATTGCATTCTAGTTTTAATAAACAAGTAAGAGTAATGCTGGGGAGATGATGACTCAGTGGGTAGAGCACATATTGAGAAAGTGAGAGAACCCTAAATCAAAACTCCAGCTTCTACTTAAAGTCTATGCATGGCTCAGAACATCCAAGGCAAAATGGTAAGCTTCAGAGTTACTGGAAGACTTTGTCTCAGCAAAAATGTATGAAAAATTCAGGTGGAAATCTACTATTTTGTAAGCCAAAGATTTTGTAAAACATTTTAAAAATCATTGAGGTTTAGAGGTTCAGAGAAAATGCAGCATCCACACTGAAAAGCTAATTAAAAATTGGAATTGGCCATGGTTTTGAAAGTCTTATTTGACTTTAGGGACACGTTTAGCCTGCCTAATTAAATTAATGTTAGGAAACTGTATGCTAGACACAGGAAGTCTAATATCTTCTTTTCAAGTGGAATCTAAAACATTGGAAACCACAGAAACAAAGTGTAAAGAATTTATTAGAACCATGGCAATTCGGAGAATAGTGTAAGAGAAACTCAAAGTCTCCATATCACATCTCGCATTGCTACTGAGTTTAAAAATTTTTGATACTATATATTGTCAACATAATATTTAAATGATCCGATGGCTATAATCACCATATGTAGGAAGCTATGTGTGTATCATATAATTGTATAACTATATGAAAGTTTTTCTTGTGTTGGCCAGCTCTGTGTGTGGTATTCTACTTATTGTATTCCCTTTTTCTTTTATTTGACCCCTTTATTTAAATAAGAGAAAATATGAAGGAATATGTTGACTAAGATTAAGATTTCAAGTTTTGTCTTACTGGGACAAAAATATCTGGGAAAGAAACTTACAGCAGACATTTTTTCTATTATCCTCTTCTCTGTAGATTCTGTGTCTCTGGTGAGGAGAGCATCATGGCAGAAGGAACATAGGGCAGAGGTTTCTCACATCATGGCACACAGGAAGTAGTCAGAACAGTTAAGAGGAGGGTCCAGGACAAGTTATAGATACCAAAGCAGAAGTCCTGCTTTCTCAAACATTCAACAGGTTTCCCACCCAATGGGAGTCTATTCAAATATAGAATCCATCAAAGTATTAATGCATTCTTTGAAGAAAAAACTGTTACAATCTAATCACTTACTAAAAGCCTACCAGTTGTGTTCCAAGCCTTCAAGACATGAGCTTGGAGTGGGCACTTTCTGTAGAAATACAGCAACTTTCAGCAAGTATGGATAGGTGAATGCAGGACATAATACAGGATGATAACACTAACAAATGTGCTTTTGAAACTAAAGTATAGGTTTTATATCTAATATATAAATATATATATGTATATATGATATATATCCTCATGATAAAAAGTATGATATACTAATAATAAATATTAAGTACCTGAATTGAATATTACAGATTGTATATATAGTTGAAAGCATTACATTTTACATTCCATGATTATATATAGTTACTTATCACCCATATTTTATTAAAAACTATGGTTTATGAAACAACCTTAAAAGTTATCTTTGTTAGAAAGCCAAGAGTCCTTCCAGCAGCATGTCTATCATTAAATTGATCAAGTAATTCTTCAGGAATAAAGAATTCAATGGATGCTCTTGAAGGTTAGTATGATATACACAAAACCATTTTTCAAGTTGAAATTTTGTGGAAATGCACATCAACACTGCTGAATAGGGTTTAATGTTCAGGAGAAGTGTGGATGGAGAACTAAGTTACTTATAGTGAGAATGGGAATTTGGGGACTGTTTCTTAATCTGGTATGAAAACTGCTGTGTGGCAAACCTATTCTATTCAAGACAGCATTGGTATTGAAGGCTATTCTCAGCCCATGGGCAAGCTATATCTGAAAGAGTATACTCCTTTCTGTGTACACATAATACACTGAGTTCCACCGTGTTTCAATCTTTTCTTAGAATATAACATAGCCTATAACTTTTTTAACTCCTACATGAAATCAAAAATGTTTTAGTTTTACTGCTTTTTGCCAACTGTATAGAAATATATAGAAAATTTCAGTAATTATCAAATGAATGATACTTAAATCAACCATCCACAGGGCAACCAAGATCTCACAGTTTTAGAGGAAAGAGTCCTGAGATCATTTGTGTAAACTTAATCAATGAAATAAAACTAGTGGGCCTCAGGTTTGTAGATTATGGGGAGTGGACTATGTAGGTGGCTGGGCCATGAAAAATTGCCAAGTCTCCATGCCAGCCAAAATATTTGCAGTTTCCTTCCAAAGATTTAGCTCAGCTGCAGAGGATTTTTAAGCCACATGGGCAGGGTAGGAGAAATCTGCAGACCTTTTGATCCGGCTGGGACTTGTGCTCCACCCTGCCCCACATTGGGCGCCATTCTTTTGTAGATTATAATAAAATAGTTTCACACTAGCCCAGAATGGGGTATAATAAAAATTTCTTTATTTAGGGGTATACTCACAGATCAGAAGCACTCTGCATGAGTGGGCAACTGGAAATAAATCCAGGAGCCTAAAGGCCATGAATGATTTTACATCTGTATATATAGTACATATGACCATGCCCAAAGTAGGCCAGTATCTTAAAAGCTATTGGCTAAAGGAATTCCCACAGCACTCAAGAGAAGAAAGTTGAGCAATAAAAGAACAGACAGCTGGAATAAGTTTATCTAGTGAGATCTCAAGCCAAGTTATACAAGCACCCTTTCTACACAATATGGTGAGGAGTCTGAGAAACAGTTGAGTAAAGTACTGCCAAGCAAAGGAAGGAAAGCTTTCCAAAGGTAATGCTAACCAAATTATCCAAATAAAAATGGCAGCTTTATAAAACAAAAACTTTATTTATACAGTGTTATCTACCTTTGCATTTTGAAGCCAAACATGTTTTACTTTTCTTTCTGTTATTGTGATAAAAAAAAAAACACTGTTCAAAACCAACTTATGAAGAAAGAGTTGATTTGACTTACAGGTTATATCCATCATCATCAAATGAAATCAAAGTAGGAACTCAGGGCAACAACATAAAGACAAGAATTGAAGCAAGGACCATTGAGGAATATTGCATTTTTTAGCTATATATAGCCTCAGTCCACCTGCTTAGTGATAGTACTATCCTCAGCGAGATACCTACCACATGAATTAGTAATCAAGAAAATACACAGACAACGACCATGGACCAATCTGGTTGTGCCAATTCCTTTCTCAACATGTCACATTGACAACTGAAGCTAACTATGACCAAATATATCATTTAAGAATTAATTGAACATGAAAAACTTGTAGATGAATGAATAGCAAAGATCTGTAAAGGGCAAAAAGAGAACTTAGTGAAGAATGTCAGTGTGCTTGATAGTAGATAACTCTAGCAAACATGTAATAGGCACCATTTATCATGAATCATTTATTTTAATATTCTCAATCAGGACTCTGCCTAAGAATTCTAAATACAGAAAATGGTCTTTTGATAATTAGCAGTTTAATGAATAAATGAATTTTATTATCTTTTAAACTCACTATTTGATGTTTATTACAATATATTTCAATATTGATGTGTAGGATCTAAAATTGCTATCTTGAATTATATTTCATGTTTGTTACTAAGATTAAAAAAAAAGCAACTGTTATTGATTTTACTCCCGACAAAAGACATTACAGGAAACTTGATATAATTGCTCTGTCAATAAAAGAGAGTTATACAACTGCCAAACCAGCCCTGCTTAAAGTGGTCTTTGTAGGAATTGTTTATGGAGTGCTCATGTCTAGAGGCTACAAAAGATTTGTCAGCCTGACAGTGTCTACTCAGTCAGGTCTGCTCTTACCTTTGCAACAACACTAAACTGTGTTATGGAAATGAGCATGGTCTCTACCAGGGATAATTACACTTAAAATAAGAAGTAAATTGCTGTAATTGAATTAAATAATCTTCAGTACTCATTTACATCCAAAGTCCACACATTGTCAAAATAGTGGAATCTACACACATTAAAATAAGCAGTTGGTTAATTGGCAATCACTATGAAGGAAGTGTAGAAAGTGAAGGGAGTATTTACATCATTTAGTGTGATATCAAGTTCTGCTGCATGGATGACTTACCCAAATTCAAACACCAGGTGAGGCTATGAAATGATAGAACTGAGATTCATCTGGTTCATTGTTGATAATGCACCATTGCCTTTGTTTATTATTTGTTTGGTTTTTAGAGACAGAGTTTTAGCTGTAGCTTTGGAGCCCGTCCTGGAACTAGCTCTTATAGACCAGGCTGACCTCAAACTCATATAACTGCCTCTGCCTGGGATTAAATGTGTGGGCCACCACCACCCAGCTTGCTTTTATTTTTTTCCTTAATTTGTCACTCTCACACATACAAAGTAAACAGCCCACAAAGCAGAGCTTACAGTTGTGTTCTTTACCTACTCACAGTGTGTCAATTTTGTATGTTGTTTTAAATTATTAACCATGAAAAATTCAAGTGACTTTGTTCCACAAATCTAGAATACATTTCGTTATTTACCACTAAATGCTGAGTTCACACATTTAGTTCTAATTATTTTGCCACTACTTCCTAATTATTGAATGATTTCCATTAGTCTGTTAGTTATTTGATAGATTTATAGTTTTATTTAGAAAGGACCCTATAAGTACATATTTTCATTAATGTATATTTATAGCCCATATTATTGGAGTTCAATGTGATATTTCAATATATGTATTCATCATTGACTCATGAATCCAGCTTCCCTTTTCCAAAAATGTTCTCAAATCTTAGTGATCACTATTCTGTGTTCAGATTGACATTTTGTTTAAAAATTTCTATCTATGAAATAGAGCATATAGCACTTATCTTTCTGTACTTGGCTTGTTTCACTTGGCATGCTATCCTCTATAGTACACTGTCAGTTACTTTTCTGTAGAACTGATAAAATATTATGACAAAAGTCACTTAAAGAAGTTTATTCTGACTCACAATTTGAGGGTCATCGTGGCAGGGAAGTCATTATGGCTGGAGCTTGAGGAGTTTATCACATTATGTCCTGATCAGAAAAAAGACAGAGATGAATGAGATTGCTCAACAAGCATTTTCCTTTTAATGAAGTGGAGGGCCCAAATTTAGGGGATGCTGTTGTTAACTCTTCCTTCCTCAATTAACCTAATCAAGATAATCCTTTCCATGCATTGCCAGAGATTACTGTGGTCCACATAATCCCTCCCAGGTAGGCCCAGGGTTTAACCATTTCAAGATAATCCCTCATAGGAATGCTAGTTGCTGTAAATTGAATACTATCACAATTCACCCCTAATCAACTTGACATATCACTTTTAAGATGTAATGTTCTATCCTTGCTCCCATAAAATGGTTAAGTCATAATGTAAAATCATTCAGTCTAACTTCAAATGTTCCATAGCCCTTAGGAATCCTAATGTGACTTAAAAGTCCAGGGTTTCCTCTGAGACTCAAGGTAGTCTGTACAACTAAAAAGCAAGTTACATACTTCTAACATACAATGCCATGGAGTAGGCATTCTCATTCCAAAAGCGAGTGGTCATACCAAAACAAGTCTCAAACGCAGCATGGCAGATTGAAGGTTCGTTCAAGGCAGGTGCTGAGAAATCAGTTGGAATTATTTAAAAGATAGCACCAATAAAGAGAAACTTATTGCCCTTACCTTGCTGAATGTGAATGAAAGGTGACCACCAGCTAGCTATCATTCCCTTCTTCTTACCACAAGGGATTGGATTGTACTCTCAAACTGTGAGCCAAAATAAAACCTTCTTTAAGTTGCCTTTGTTAGGGATCTTGTCAAAGCAATTAGACAATTCACCTTGGTAGATTCCTCACCTTGTCTGTTGTGAAGTGTAATGAAACCTCCTTGGTATGATGATTTTACTGCCTTTGGATAGAAATTCAGAAAGAAGAGGGCTGCCCTCACTCTTTCTTAAATGATAGCAGCAAATGTATTCCAAAGTGTGATCTATAGAATTTGTACTTTAAATGCTTTTGAATAATGAAGATATTACAGCAAAATGGCAAAGATAAAAAATACAGTTAGATTTAAAAATCAATTAATGGCATTGCTTCCAGGAAAGTTCCCCCACTCTGCATCAGTATCCAGGTGGAACACTTTCATTAATTTCCTAAAGAAAAATGTTATGACAAATGGCTTTGCATGCAGAGATACACTATGAGGATGGATCCCAATGTAACTGGACTTACAGATAATGGTGAGCTCCTATGTGAATGCTGGGAATCAAACCCCCACCCCTGGACAAGTAGTCATTGCTCTTAAACTCTGAGGCATCCTTCCGATACCCTCCATTCTTCTTTTAATAAATTTTATTTTTAAGGTGATTTTGTGTGGCCATCTTCCTATAAGAAATAGATCCCGTTAAAAATTGAAACATAAAATGAGGATAAAGACTCATTTGCAAGTTCTTCATCTCAACCAACCCTTAAACCCTCATAATTTGCATTAAGCAATATTTTTTATTTATTTTTTCCTCTATACCCCATTCTGTGTATATTTAATGACTTTGAAATAGCATTTTGGTAGGAGTAGTAATTCTTATGTAAGTTATGTTACTCCATTTACCTTTGGAGAACTTTCTTATCCTTGTCAACTTGTGTTAGATGATAACACCAACATATATACAGTTGCTGAACTTCAAAAAACTTAAAATTATGTTAAACTTTATAATTGAGTTTCAGATAAGAATGTTCAAAGTATTCATAATTTCACATCCCCAAAATTACAAGTTTTATCACCCCAGGCTTCCTCATTTTATTCTTCTAAACATATATGCCTCTCACATGGTAATTGCTATATCCCAAACTCCATCATCATATGCCAGTGTTGTCTTTCTAAACATCCCATACATGTTGTTTCGGTTTGTCATCATTTGGGCATGAATTCATACTATTCAATTCTAATGGCATTATTTTTTAATCTTTAAAAGTATTAATTTGTTAAATGTATGATATTTTAGAAATCTATTCTATTCTAGATTTTCTATTATATTTTATTTTCCTTATTAGTGTTGAATTTGTTTAAGTCAAGTATTTGTTTATTTTCTGATTGAAATAAATATATACTAATCATTACTTTCTTACATGTCTAGGAGTATAATTGCTAGCATATATGGCTGGTATGTTAATCTCTTGTCAACTTGGCACAAGCTAGAGTAACCAGGGAAGAGAAAAACTCAATTGACAAATTGCCTCCATCAGATTGGCCTGAAGCCAATTCTGTAGGAAAGTTTCTTTTCTAATTATTGATGGAAAAGGGTACAGTCTACTGGGGTGGTACCTCCTTGAATGTGTTCCTGGGTTGTATAAGAAGCCAGGCTTGGAAAGCAAGCCTGTAAAAAAACATTCCCTCAGTGTTTCTGCTTTAGTTCTTGCTTCTAGGTTCCTGCCTTGCTTGAGATATTGTCCATTCTTTGCCCACGGATAGGCTGGTATCAGGATGTGTAAGGCAAATAATGCACTCTTCCCTCCCCAGGTTGCCTTTGGTCATTGGTGTTTATCACAGCAAAAGGAAACCAAACTAGGACAGCATGTTTAGCTTTTGTAATACCTAATATTTCTCACAAAGATTATATGATTTATACATGAATTAGCAATGCATAAAAAATCCATTTTTATACTTCAATTCTTAGTATTTTCTCGTTGCTACTTTTATAGATATTTATGAATATGTCAGTGTTATGCTTTTTATTTTTCTGATGAATGATGTTAATTTTTCTCAGTGCCTTGTTGTCCATTTATCAATCCTCTTAGTGCCTGTTCAAGCATTTTGCTTCATTAAAAACTTTTTATAATCTCATTTATTTATAGAGCATTTTAAATATAAATATATAGTGAGATTTATTTGCATGTCTTTTCCATATATGTGATCTTTCAAACTTTGTAAAAATTTTTCAAAAACTAGAAGGCGTTAATATTAATTAAATTCACAGAATCAATCTTATATGCTTAATGGTTTTAAAAGGAATCTTTATTCACCTCAAATTCATGAATATAATTCCATATTTCTGCTAGGAGAATTTTCATTTTTTATAGTAAGATGGATTATGAATTATGTTTACTTGAATAATATGCTACAAACCACAGTTCATATTTCCCATATGTTTATTTTATTTTGCAATCATTTTTCTTTCTAAAACAAGCTACTGGACATAGAAATCTGCTTTACAATTTTGTGCTATACTACTGATATACATTACTTTAAACCAGAATTAATTTCTTTCCACTAATATTTCTGTCTTTTATTATCTTAGCTTAACTTCATCCAACTGATTTCTTAATATTATAGCTTATCATATTTTCATGTGGATTTTAAAATGTAATAGAAAATTTCCATAAAAATAGTTGTTATGTTTCTGAGTAGAATATCAATTGGACCGTATACCATGTTTGGAAATGCAAACTAATTTACATATTAAATTTTAAATGCCCTCACATATATTTCTTCATTAGTTCTAGTTTTCTATCTCTTTCACTGAAATTTTCTAGCTATTATAGAGGTGATCTTGAGTACACTTAGTTAGCTATATGATACGTGCAATGTTGTTTGATGCCATTATAAAGGGAAACTAAGTCTGTAGCTCAAATTTTCATTTCTAGGTGCATAAAAATACTTCCACTCTCACTATATTTCACATGTAAGTGAGACAATAGCAGTCAATATCTTTAAAAGAATGTTTTTATTGAAAGGCTGGAGAGATGGCTCAGTGGTTAAGAGCACTTCAGGATCTTTCACAGGCCTGGATTTAGTTCCCAGCAACCACATAATCATTCAGAAGCATCTGTAACTACAGCTCCAGGTGATCTGTGGATATTCTCTTTTGACCTTGGTGGGAATAAGTCTTGCAAGTGGCATACAGACATATGTGCAGAAAAACACTAATACACATAAAATAAAAGTGAATAAATGCTTGAACAATTTTTATTAATTCTTTGAGAATTTCATACATTGCAGTTTGATCATATTCACCATTCATGCCCTTCTTCGTTCATTTCTGATCTATACGTGATTTCATATTTATTCAACTTTTGTGTCCTCATTTTTTTTTAAGCTCACCAAGTCCAATTTGTGGTGCTCATGTATTCTTGTGTATGTGGACATCCAGCAGAGTATTGTAAACCTATCAGCGACCACACCCTTAAAGAAAAATTAACCTCCCTTTCCTAGCAACTATGAGTTACCAATAGATTCTCAGCTGCACAAGATTCAATTCTAAATGGATCAAGAACCTCAACATAAGGCCTAATACCTTGAACCCGACAGAAGATAAAGTAGGGGATATGCTTGAAATCATTCACACAGGGAGTTTATTTATTCATTTTTTTATAAATCATTGGTTGTGCAGGCATCAAAACAATTGAAAAATGGACGTTCTTGAAACTAAATTGTTTTTATACAGAAAAGAATACCATCACTCATGTGAAGAGGCTGTCCACAGAATAAAAAAAATTCTTTAGTAGCTGCACTTTTGATAGAAGATTAAAATGTGTAAAACACACACACCAAGAAAAAAATTCAAGAAAAATAAACCATTTAAAAACTAGGGCCTGAAACTAAATGAATCTTCAAAAAGATCATAGGAGGCCGGACAACAGGGGCACACCCCTTTAATCCCAGCAGTCAGGAGGCAAAGGCAGGAAGATCTCTGTGAGTTCAAAGCCAGCCTGGTCTACAAGAGCTAGTTCCAGGACAGGCTCCAAAGCTATACAGAGAAACCCTGTCTTGAAAAACCAGTGTGTGTGTGTGTGTGTGTGTGTGTGTGTGTGTGTGTGTGTGTGTATGGAAAAATCTGCTTGACAATATGGGCCTGTAGGCAGATTATGGATGCCCCAATATTACAGATAATGTTGGGTGACTGTCCAGGCTTATATATATATATATATATATATATAAGCATAGAAGAAATCTTCCCCACACTAAAGAAAACCAAACTCACACAGATAAAGGAAGCACACAGAATATCAAACAGACAAGACCAGGCAAGAGCATTACCACAAGAAGCTGGTTGTGGTGGCACTTTTCTTTAAAATCAGCACTAGAGAGAAGCAGTAAGATCTCTGAGTTCTAGGCTAGTCTGGTCTATAGAACTAATTTCAGGGCAGCCAGGAATATACAGAATATCTCTTTCTTTGAAAAAAAAAGAAAACAAATACCACAACACAGTATAGTGACACTGAGGAGACATAACAAAGAAAGTGTATTTAAAGCTGCAAGAGGGGGGGGGGAAGCACAAGTCATATATATATAAAACAGCAGAAGGGCCTAGAACAGTTATCTAAGCTCTAACCTATGAGGTCAGTCTAGAATAATACACCCAGCAAAGCTATCTACCATAATTGAAGATGAAAAAGAGATTTTTCACAACATAAGAATTGTATCCCAAATGGAAAACAGTGTCTAATATAACAGAGCTCACTGTCTAATAGCAACATTCCAGAGAAGTTATAACCTAGGCACTTTGTAAAATCTTTTGTACCATATGTTGCTTAGTCTGATTTAAAACATTGTGTATTACAGAATACTAATTGAAATCCATTTATAATATGTTTCTGTAGCTAAGCTAAGCTATATGCAAACCCATAAGCTGCTGCTTCTAAATGACTAGAATGATTGTGTTAGAGTGGGTATCTGATGAACTTTTGTGTCCTACAGTTTCACTCAAGGTATAATCTTCTGATTTACATAGAGAAAAACTTTAAGAAAAACAACCTTATGCTACATATTTCTATCTGCTACACAAAATATTTCTCAATTTGTAAAATATTGCCCCAGAGACTTTTAAAAGAATTTTAAAATTCATAGATCTTAGTTAATTAGTTAGTTAATTATTTTAATTAGTTGAAAATTAATATAAAATGAAGTTAAGGCAAAAAAAAGACTCAGAAAATTACCTCAAGGTGTTTTTAGAATTAAATCTAATCAAGGAAAGTTATAAAGAGTTATTATCTGCATTTTAACTTTAATTATATAATAAAATTGAAATTGGTATAATAAAATAATGATTCACTTTAATGTTATCCTCTTCAGCCTTGTTAACTTGAGACAACCTAGACTCATATGAGAAGTTCAACTGAGGTGTGAAGACGGATGCTAAAAAGAAATCCCACACTAGCTCAGAATTAAGTAAACAAGGGTTTTTTTTATTTAAGAGTAGACTCACAGATCACAGTCCTCTGCACAAACAGGGAACAGGAACCACATCCAACAGCCTGAAGAGAGGCTGGATGCGTGCTTTACATCAGCATTTATATTGTAAGTGGCCATGCGCGAGTGGGTGGGTAACTTAAAGGCTACTGGCTGTAGGAATTCCTACAGTGCCTCCCCCTTGTTGTTTAAATAAGAGAATTATAAGCCTAATACAAAATAATATACAATAAGAACAAATATCAGGTATAAAAATTAGAATTACAACCAGCATAAACAATTTCAAGCAAGAAAC
>JAQHUG010000001.1:21549636-21584332 GCA_028555095.1 Dicrostonyx torquatus | reverse complement strand
CAGTCCTCTGTACAAACAGGGAACAGGAATCGAATCCAGCAGCTGGAAGAGAGAGGGAATATGTGCTTTATATTATCATTTATAGTATAAGAGGCCACGCCCAAGTGGGCAGGTAACTTAAAGGCTACTGATGGTAGAAATTCCTACAGCAGAGGAACAGCCTACATCAGTTGGTCTGTGGGAGTTTTTGTGAGGATTGTCTTTACTAGTCATGGCCCTAGGAGGGCCTGACTTACTGTTCTTTCCCCATGGTTTCTACTTCAAGCTTCTACTTCTGTTCTTTCTCTGATTCCTCTTAATGATAAATTGTGACCTGGAAATATAAGCCAAATAAGCCCTGTCTCTGCCAATTTGCTTTGGGATCAGTGTGTTTTATTACAGCAAAAGAAAGCAAATTAGAACAATTGGTAATGGCTATGGATCTAGAAGATAAAATTTCTGGTAGTGTTTATTAATTCAGTTATATGTCAGTAGAAAGCTGTCATCATGATGTATATACATTGGTTTTATGGAAAAAAACACATATATTTTTAGTTATTGGTCTTCATCACAGACCTATGGTCAAATAGATCGTTGGGGCTTACACTTGGGAAATTTCTGACTAGAGAGGGCATCTATACACTCAATAATGAGGAAGGAGCTACATTTTTAACCTTGACAAAGAGACTGTACTAGTCTATTAAGACACAGTGTAAGGATTTATAGTAAGCCCACAAGTATTATATAATAAATATATAGATGATGGACCAATAGACTAATCCACAGGAAGTGTATACTACACATCTAGTAATGGAGTAACCCATTTCAGCAGAGTGTTATAGGAGGCTGCTTATTCGTTTCTGGCTGCCCAGACTCAAAATAACCACACAGTAACTGTATTAATTAAATCACTGCTTGGCCTATTCTAGCTTCTTATTGGCTAGCTCCTATATCTTAATTTAACCCATTTCTATTCATCTGTACATCACTATGTGGCAGTGGCTAACCAGCAAGTTTCTGTCTTGTCTGTTCCCTGTGGTGGCTACATGGCATCTGTGACTCCTCCTTTTTGCTCCCAGTATTCAGCTTAGTTTTCTTCACCTAGCTCTATTCTACCCTATCACAATCCAAGACAGCTCTTTTATTTATTAACACATACAGAGGACTTCCCATACTAGCAGAGCTGTGGGGACACCTGTCTTTTGGATAAGTCACAAACAATTCTGTAAAAATCTTGTGAAATCATGGCATTTCTCCCTTCTATAATGTCTCAGCAGTGTATAAAACTGGCTTTTCCTGTAGGGCAACTAGATACCTTTCCCACACAGTGAAGCCCTGGTGTGAAGGCATTCACTCAGTCAAGCCTTTGTTCTCACAGCCAAAATCTACATAAAAGTAGCCCCACACAAACTGTTTTTATTAACAGTACTCACTGATTAGAAAGGAGCCCCATACAGGAGGAAATATGTCTACTCAAACAGCAGACTCAGGAAGGTGTATAATTTACTGGTCTGCTCGACTTAACAGGCTACTAATATTCTGTTATTACACTTTACCGTGGTTTCAACTAACATAAGATCATAGCCCAGGAAATTAACTGTTTAAAACTGTAAAAAGACAGAAAAATGTCACTGTCCCCTCATTGGTCAGAGATAATGTGCATCCCCTAATTTTGTCACTGTTTCCATCTCCATACTACATTGAAAGATAATTGACTGTGTCTACAGAAAAACAAATGCCAGCCTTTGTAACAATTGTCAGGAAAGTCACTTACTCGTTAAAGACTGATTCCTCAATTCTGCCATAAAGAGAAATTTACCACTGACTATAGTGGACTCAGCTATAACGCTTCTTGTATTCACCATAAGCTTCCAGAAACACAATGAAAAACAATTATAAAAACACTTGACCATGCAAATTGTATACAATATATTTATTTGAAGCATTAAATGGCATCATTAAATGCAATAATATTTTTAATTCCAGGGATAACATGGAGGATATGATTTGGCTATAGCATAGAATATAATAATTAATAATAATAATACATAAATAACAATAACATTGTCATTTTCAGATAATCTATTACTCAGCAGTTGTAAAATCCTGTCCAGGGATGAAGATAAATGAGATAAATGCAATTTCTTAAGTCACCTAGCAAAAAAAAAATTATAATTTTCAGACCTTCACAGAGAGGATCGCATCCTTAGTCTTCTGAAAAGAGGACTTCGTTCAAAATATTCTTTAACAATCCTCTCTCTTGGGACTGAGAATCTCTGCAGGCATTCACAAAGCTAGCTCTCCACTGCTATTACCCTCATGTCAGTTGTAAATTGTCTTGCAAATGCCTTCTTCATCGTGTTTATGTAGTTCTCTGCTGCTCTTTAAGTATGCTATTCATAAACTATGGTGTGACATAACAAATAACACTCATAAATTTTCAGTTGCTTTGCAGTCTTATGCATCTGATACACATGCTTCAAAAATACAATAGGGTTTACACAGCAGCTTGGATGCTTCCAAGCTAGAATCATGATGATAATTCTTGTATGCATTGTTGAACAGAAAGGTAAATTATGGTATTCTTGTAAAGTGTCTTCTTTTTTATTCAAACTCAGTGTCTTTCCATCATCCACATGTGAAATTGAGACAATGTCTCTGCCTTTTAAATCCACACCCTGGGGAAAGAGGAACTGAATATAACAATTTCCAGTGCGTTTTTTTTTTTGTCTTGCACTTATGTTTACTTTCTGATTTTTTCCTTTTACTTAGACATTTCCATATAAATATAACAGTTACTTTCTTCAACAAAGTATTGTGTTTATTCCAATCAACATTAGAATTGATTCAGAAATAATTGATTAAATGACTAGAAAGTTGTGGGAAACAAATATTAGGAGAGACTATGAGCTTTCATTCGTGAATAGGGATCACTGATTTCAAGAGTTATTAGCATGCATTTTGTTAACATGGTTTTGATCAGTGGCCCCTCAGACATTAATGGTTAGGAGTGAGCAAAAGAAGGTGCTTCTCATAAGATGAAGAAGAACTGTGAATGAGATAATGCAGGTGATAATTTTTCTCATGAAAATTTCCGTGAAGAATTTGAAAAAACTATTTCAACTATTGTAACTGTTGTTATTTACACAGCAGTTATCTTAGACTCCCGCGATGCTCAGAGAAAAACAGAAGGGTCATTGAAACTTAGTAAAATATCAAATATAGGTGTGGTCTTACCTGGCCACAAGCCATGAAAATGGGATCAGTAAGAACCCCATCCTCTATCCCCTACCTCTCCCACAAATACAGTGACATTTCACAGAAAAGACGAGAGTGAAAGGGATTGGAATGATGACTATGTTCATAACAAGCAAAACTCAGAAGACAAATGTTTCTCTCCAGAGTACTTCAAAATGTTTTTATGAACATTATCTAATTTGTTTCTTTAATAGTCTTCTACTTTAAGACATGAAATTCCAAGCCAGGTCAATGTAATTCAGCCTCACTATGCTTCATTAAAATTCCCTATCCTAAGTCAAAAGTTCAATTTCCAGTCAAACGAAAGAGGGGCTAAAATACACGGCTCTTGGGGTTCTCACTTGCTAAAGGCAGCATCTCAGGGAAAGCTGCCCTCCCAGTGATTAGAAAATTGAATGCAGCTCTTAATCTTCGATCTTCGCATATTGCTGCTCAATTTAATGTTCTGTGTAGGAATTCCTGTGGAGCCCTATCACTGCACAAACACTCAGAAAACTCCCAGAGTGACAATTAGTCATTGAGAAAGAGTCAGTGTGAGGAGAACACAAGGGGCAACTTCAATAGTAGGAGATTAAAGAATACATAATCAACAAGATTTTTCTTAAATTGATTTCTTAATGTAGCATGACCTGGCTCAGTATTAAAAACATGATCAAACAAGCACTATGTAATTTTTATTTTTAAATATCTAGTTATAAAAAGAAATTCACAGAATGCTTTAAAAGCAGTCACTGTCACCAAGGAACTGATAAAGCAAAGAAAAACACCACGCGACTTTGAAGCCTTTAACATATTTTTCAAGTTTAAGAGATGTGGTCATGTGTAATCATGATATGAAATATTTTCAGCAGTTTAAAATAAAAGTTAAAGAATATAGTTATGCTTTTAAAAATTATTTTAATTAATATATTTAATTTTCTGAATATTTTTATTTAAATTAATAAACTTATATTTTGTCTAAAAATAAATAGAAAAATGAAGTAAACTACCATATACAAGAAACGCTTCAATTTTTATGCCTCAGCTAAGGAACACAGTATGAGAAAGCTATTGCTTTGACTGTAGCATGTGGCATGGTATAATAGGTGAAAATTCACAGACAGGAACATATCCTAAGTGTAGGAAGTAAGTTTGTGAAACATAGCAGATCTTTAAAGCAGGAAAAGCATTCTATGCGATGCTGTAAGGATATAGACACACACCACACACACACACACACACACACACATACACACACATACACACACATACACATACACACACAAACACACACACATACACACACACACACACACACACACACACACACACACACACACTCAGTGTGGTACAGCTATTCCAGAGACCAGGACAGGAAGATGACAAGTTCAAAGCTTGCTTGGGTAACTTTCTTTTCTTTTTTCTTCTTTTCTTTTCCTTTCCTTTTTTTCCTTTCCTTTCCTTTTCATAATTTTACATTCTGACCCTAGTTTTCTCTCCTTCCTCTCCTCTCATTCCCTCCCTCCTCCTGTCCCTCAGCCCCACCTGCATTCCCTTTCTACTCCTCCTCTGTTTCTGTTCAAAAAGGGGCAGGCCTCCTGTGGGTATCAAAAAAGTATGAAATATCAAGTTGCAGTAAGACTAAGCATCTCACCTTGTATTAAGGATGGGCAGGCACTCCAGTATAAGGAATAGATTCCCAAGAGCCAGTCAAAGCATTAGGGACAGCCCCTGCTTCCAATGTTAGCAGTCCCACAAACAAACAAAGCTACACAACTGTCACATATATGTAGAGGACTTTGGTCAGTTCAACACAGGCTCCCTGGTTGTTGGTTAAGACTTTGTGAGCCCCTATAAGCCCAGGTTGGTTGTTTCTGTGGTTTTCTTTTTTTCTTTCTTTCTTTCTTTCTTTCTTTCTTTCTTTCTTTCTTTCTTTCTTTCTTGCTTTCTTTCTTTCTTTCTTTCTGTCCTTGATCCCTCTGGCTCTGATAATCCTTGGTCCCTTTCTTCAGTAGGATATCCAGAGCTTGATCTAATATTTGTGGCTGTGAGTCTCTATATCTGTTTCTATCAGATACTGGATGAAGGTTCTCTGATGACTATTGGGGTCTCAGGCAAGCAAGGGAAATCATTGCAAAATTGATATGAGATTCCCTTTTGAAGGAATGGGAAGCTCTAGAATTCATGATGATTTTAGTACAACACTATAAACGTTCTTAATATCATTGAATTGCATGCTGTAATGTCTCTTAAGTGGTCATTTTACGTGTTTTTTAAAATAATATTTGAATTTTGTTTTTCCCACAAAGCTAATACTCTTTGATATACGTGGTGCACCCAGATTGCTCAAGGTGAATGACAGCAGTCACAGAGCATCGCACATGGACCAGATATTGAGTGCTCTTCTCGGAAGCAGGGGTATCAATGTTAGCAGAGCTTATAGAGGAAACAATTACTTGGCTTTATGAATATTTTCTTGAGTAATTATTATTTGGCAAGTTTTGTAAGTAAAATGCAGTTGTTTTAAATGGCCTTTCGTTGGAGAACACAGCTTCTAGCAATGACCCCTTTAAGTGCTGTTGTTTGGTAAGTTTCTTTGAATTGTACATTTGCTCCAGGCTGTGCCTCCGGAGGTTAAAAAAAAATGGTCACAAGTCTGGAAAGGCCTGGGAGCATTTTATCACCAAGTCAGCAGTATAAAAAACAGAAAGCACTTGTTAGGGGTAGAGGTGCTGATGAGCTAAACTTCAGAAAGAGAGAGACTCTCACCACGGAGGAAACAGCCTGCAAGCTGTTGCTTGGAGAGTTCCAGGGTTGCGGTTTTTGGAAGTCATCTCCCATGCCAGGGCTGGCCTTCTGAGGATGCAGTTTTGTCTGAGTTGTTCCTACTCTTTGAAGTAACCCTTTACCTGTAACTCTCCAAGTAACATAAAAACTCATTGGTTCACCAAAT
The DNA here is from genome assembly GCA_028555095.1 of Dicrostonyx torquatus. Taxonomy (NCBI): domain Eukaryota; kingdom Metazoa; phylum Chordata; class Mammalia; order Rodentia; family Cricetidae; genus Dicrostonyx; species Dicrostonyx torquatus. Next base: position 21,578,163 of record JAQHUG010000001.1, on the reverse strand, counting down.
TGGGCGTTGGTACAGTGGTACTTTAATTTGTTGTTGGCTACCTTTCTGGAAGGGTAGATGTGTGTGTAGTGTCGCTCCAGGAAAAGTCTGCCACAAAACAGTTGGTTATGAACTCTACGAAATCTAACTTTAATAAAGACAATTTAAGTGATGAAAACATTCTAAGAATCACCCCTTCGCTGTCTTTGTTGGTAGCACACATGACCTGAACAAGTGCTTGTGTATTATATATGAGTCAGTGGAGTAACTCATCTTCTTTCCAGGCTTGTAATGCATGCTTTTCATTGTGTCTCTTTGTTAGTTTCCTGAACACTAATTACTAAACCTGGCCGCTTGCTTTGGAGTGTATCACAAGCTTCCCACAATCTTCAGTGCCCTGGAAATTTCTTTTTAAACCTGATGCTGAGGCTCTGAATTCTGACTTAACATCTTACAGCCTGCTAAAACTCTGGCTATAAAATGGCTCTTTTGAAATGTGATAAATTTTAAGAAACAAATCATCTGTTTACTGCTTGTACTTCAAAGCCTTATTTTCTTTGCAAAGTAAAAATTGAGTTAAGGACACAGGAAGCAGTTACCTTTCATGGCATTTTTTAAGAGGCAGCTTAGTGGTACTATTATGACAACTAAGTTTTAACTTGAAAAAAAAGGATTCGTGAAATTATTTATATTCTTCTTGAAAATACAAATGCATTTCTATCCTGATGTTCTCAACAAAGAAGAAACCTTGAAGGAGAAATATGTTATAGTTCGTTAGGATAATACGCATCTGAAAGAGTCAAACTATTGCCTTATACCATGAAAGCTAAAAAATGAGTTAAAAGTTACATCTAACATAGTTAAGATAAAATATGCTGAATTCTGATCTCATTCTTGCTGGCTTCAGCTGAAACCCACTGTCTTGGGAAGGCTAACACTGGTGAAAGCTGCCTCTTAAAACAGATGTGCTGCGAGAACTGCCCTTATCAATTCTCCTTCTGTAGACATGTTTAACCATGACAGAATGTCCCCTTGGTGGCCATGAAATGCAGAGACCATCTGCAGGTGTCTAGACAGCGGAGAAATTCATCATAGTCCTTTAGCCTCTAAAACCGGGAAGAAATTGCAGATAGTAGCTGGTCTTTGCAGAATAGTAATTCAGCCCTCCATGGCCCCCTCCCATCCCCACCTTGTGTTAAGTGAGCCTGGCTTACCTAGCTCTCTGTGTGCTCTGTTGGTTCCTCATACTTCAATTTACAATCTCGCCATAAAGACCTCTGTCAATGAAAACAAGTTCACTAACAAATTCAAAATTTACGTATTTTGATTTTTCTATGTGAAATCAAGTACTTCTACTTTCTTTTCAGATGCTGATATTTGTTCTTCCAAGAAATCTTTACCATGATGTTTGATGTATGATAGAAGTTCTCTTTAACTACTTTGTTACCATTTTCCACCTCTGTTTCAAAATATTTGCCTTACTGAAAGTATCAAATGGAGTTGATATTGAAATTATCTCTTAGAGTTGATATCCCTACACTTTCTTTGAGAATGTGTACTCTCAGAAATGAAGAATGATACTCACTGGATTTATCAATAATATATTTTCATAATGTCTCAAAACTTTTCCAGTAGTCATTGAAGACTAAATTGTATTTTGTTGCAAGTTTGACATTATCCATTTACTGGTATGTGTTTGCTGAATATTTATAGAAATTTTCTTATAGGTTCATAAACTGTACTTTTGTTTTCTTAAAAAAGAAGGTATTATATTAAATATCTGAATCATGGGCAAAAATACTCATTATTCTTTGGCTTTCCAAGGGCTTTTCTACAGGTGCAGTTAAGCAGAAGCACAAGTTAGAGCCCACAGGTGACAAAGTGAAGTAGCATTGGTCACGTAAAGGCCAACATTCTTCGAGAGTATGTGTGTTTTTCTGTGCCGAAATGACCCATGGACTCACATGCTCTCTCATCAGCACATCTACCAGCTTATTCTGTGAAGGGATTTGTGAGACAATACCCTTCAACAAGAGTTTTTACCTGGAGGAAATTGCCTAGTTTTTGTCAAGTGATTGAGATTGAGGAAGTAGATTATGACCTGATGGCAAAAGCTCTATGGTATCTAGCTCTTGGTGATGAAAATCCCACCTTCCTTTTGATAATGTTATTCGTGGGGAAGGAAAAAGAGTCTGGATTTGTATATTACTGTGTTTTCTTTGAATTTTTTGACTATGAGGAGCTAAGTACAGAGTGACATTTCATTGTATGGGCTGCTAAGCTAAACCAGCATCTATATTACAAAGGAATCATGACTTTCAAATTTGGGTCTCAGGATATGTTGCTTTGGAAAAGTTATTCTCTTGTTTCCATAGAAGATGAGAACCTGTGGATTGCTTCTAGAGCAATATGCTTTCATGGAACAAGACCTCCTGAAAGGTTGCCTTGAATACCCTCAAAAATACACCCCTCAAAAAATTACTTTCCCCAATAAATGGAGGAAAGAGTTTGGACAAAACTGTGCCCATATTCCCAAATATTGTCTATAAACGTTTGTTTACATTTAAAGGTGGATATGCTATAGAGATGAATAATTTGCTTTGGTATAGATTTTGGTTTATTGATACAAATTTAAGGTTAACCTTGTTATATATATATATATATATATATATATTTCTGTTCTTGATTAAGATATTGTGATTATGAAGCTCATTTAATGTAATGTATAATTAAGAAATAGAATATAATGTAAAGTGTAATGTATAATTAAGAAATATATGTTAATAGATAATCATCTATAATAGTTAAGTTTGTAGTCCTGTTAGTTAGATTTTCTAGATGTATAGAGATATACTTCAGTTAGATAGATATTCCTCAAATCATTCAGAGACCTTCAGAATATGGCATTTAAAATGTTTAAGAACTAAAGACTTTTCCTGACAGTGAGACTCATCTGTTCCTGGCAGCACCAATTACATTGAGGGGAAGAAGGGCATTCAAGAGGCTCCTTATGGAGTTTGCTAGCCATTTGGGCAAGAAACTGCGGCTTCCTGGACTGCTTCACTAGACATGGAGGACCTGCAGAGAAATGAGTGCTGAATTTGCCTAAATGTGAGGTGATCCTTTGGGGTTCCTGCTTCATGTGTCTATGAGACATTCTGCAGGATACAGAAGAAAGTGACTGAACTGTCTTTGAAATTTCCTGCTTCTTGGAAATGTCTGCCAGATACTATGTGCCTGTGGGCTGAAGATGGATGCCCCAAGGGTACAGAAAATTTTGGGTGACTGTCTAGGTAGAGAGATATCTCTGTCATCTCTAGAGTTTTGGAAATTGCTTACAATGCACTTCCTGTTTAATTAGGTAATATTATATTCTTCTGGAGTCTTTGATGGAGTTGAAAAATTTATAGTTATAGTTTTTCTTAGTTATGATAAAAGATAAAGTAGATATTAATATTGTAACTGCAATTCTTATTTGATACCTGTTTTGTTATATGTAATTTTATTATGTTAAAGTTAAAGCCTTCCATTTTGTTTAAACAGAAAAAAAAGGAAATGATGTAGTAGGTCCTTCTGTCTATGTGTTGCTTTCATTGGTTAATAAAGAAAGTGCTTTGGGCCTATAGAAGAGCTGTAGAGCAACAGAACTAGGCAGGGAAAACTAAGCTTAAGGCTGTGGAGAAGAGACAGAGAGAGATGCCATGAAGCCGCCAGAGACAGATGCAGAACCTTGCCAGTGATACACAGGATTAGTAGACGCACAACCACATGGCGTTACACAGATTAGGAGAAATGGGTTAAATTAAGATGTAAGAGTTAGCAAATAAGAATCTAGAGCTAATGGGCCAAGCAGTAATTTAATTAATACAATTTCTGTGTGGTTATTTTGGTTCTGGGTGGCTGGGACAAACACGTGGCCACCCGCTGCAACATATGCATTTTGCACCAATGTTTTCAAGTAACTTTTGTCTTTTGTTGTCTGGTTTTTGTTGATGTTGTTTTTTAGAAGTCCATGGCTTCCTAATATATTAGCACATACTCACCCCTCAGTTCTCTTATTAATCTTTAGTTGATGTATTTTCCATATTCTTAAGAGACCAGAAATATTCATGGTCAATTTCTTTTATCAACTTGCTGAAATTAAGACTCCTCTGGAAGAGGAGCTCTGAGCAGCCTAGTAGGGGTTATTTTAGTTAGGTTGAGATAGGAAAACCTGAGAGACTTAGTGGGACTCAGGACCCCCAACATCTAGTTCTCAGTAGAAAGAAAATTTATATGCCCCAGAGAGAGACAAAGGACAGGTAGTAATAGGCAAATACAGGAGACAGAGGCTGAGGGAGAAGGCGAAGGGAAAAAGGGAGAATGGAAAGGAGTATTTGTCCCAGGACTGCCTCTGGATAGAGAGGAGACAGACAGACATGGCCTATAGAAAAATGGCAATTTATAAAGATAAAAAGAGAAACCCAAGTTAGAATGAGGTGTTTAATTTTAACTGAGTATGTTAGGTGAGCCAACGGAAACTTTGACTGCTGGACTTCATGACTAGATGGCTGGACCTTGGTAGTCAGCCTCAAGAGGAGGAAATGTGCAAATAAAGAAATAAACTTTGTGCCTAGGAATGCAGTCTTTGTATTTTCAAGACAGGGTTTCTCTGTGGCTTTAGAGCCTGATCTGATACTAGCTTTCGTAGAACAGGCTGTCGTTGAACTCATAGAGATCTGCCTGCCTCTACCTCCCAAGTGCTGTGTTTAAAGGTGTGTGCCACCACTGCCCAGCAATCTAATAGTTTTTAGTAAGGTAGAGAGAATGAGGGAGAAGGGCAAGGTCTGCCTGAGCCATGTTTGCAATGTTTGAGCTGGCTAGAGTCCCTTCAAAACCCACAATTGAACCATTCTCTTTGCCAGGGTTTTGGAAAATGAAAAAGTCTCTCTGCTCCTTTTTCTATGCATAAACTGACCAATCTGAACTGAGGAGAAGGACCATATTCTAAGATACAAAAATAACTTGAAACTCTCAGTCTTCATGAGGTGAGGACAGCATGCACTTTAGTTTTCAGATTGTCTTCACACATTGTGGTGAATCTTTTTGGGGTCTCTCACTGTTTCTTGTGGGATCTCTTTTTCATGTTTGTGTGCAGGTGTCTATGTGTTTGTGTACTTCTTCACTTTAAAAGTTGTTACTTTTGGATTCATGGTATGTAAGATTTGCCTGCTTTTTAGTTATTTAATTTGTAGAGAAAAATTATGATCAGGATGGTAATAATGTTGGCAATACAAAAACATTTATATCAGGTCCTTGAAACACAAGAGAAGGATATTTGTCGTAGTGTTGATTTCCACAGCATGACTGAGCTTCCCCGAAGTACTCATATGGGGGCAGGTGTATGTGCTCTGGCAAACCTAAGGTTTTTGTCGATATTTCTTTCAGGACATGGATTGTTAAATGAAGTGAGGAAGTTCTCAGATATGACAAGCATTGCAAATGGTAAAAAGACTAGATGGGAGTTATATAGAAGTTTCCTCTGAGGTAAAATCTTCCATATTTGAGGGAACCTTCTTAAGACATAGGACTTAAAGGGAAATTGAAACAGCAGCATATTTTAGGACAGAATGTTTACAAGAAGGTGAAAAAACAGGATATTCTAGGCAATGAAACACTCCACCCAGTAGGAAAGCTCTATTAAGGTAAGCAATAAATAATTCAAGTAACTACATGAAGTCTTTGAGACTAACCAAATTCACTAGTTCCTGCCATTTCAAAGAGAATATAAACAGTAAAGATTGCTGAGAATCATGCCAGCCCAAGCGCAGACACCTCAAAGGAGAAACCAAGCAAACTGCTTAAGAGAAACAGAGACCAACTGAGTTCCTTTGAAAAGTCTCCGACCCATTGAGACACATAGAAAGGACACCCTCCAAACTGTCGAAACTATAGAACTTCCTTCATGCTGTCCAGTATTCTCCTGCTCAGCTGGCTTTGAATCACTTCACCCATATTTTTGTAAGTAAACACAGTAAAATGCATTGTCTCACCAAATTGGAGCTGGATAGTGTCTGGACATTGTTCTGTTCTCTGTCCCTGTCTAGAATGAATAGGCATTTGTTCGCATCTCCTTTGGAATAGCATCTCACAGCAATGGGTGATATTGGTGCTCATTTTCTGAACTGTGTTTTCCTGTAAGAGAAATAATATCACCTCCTTTTCTCACCTCCCAGTACTCAGATTTCACAGTCTAGAAATTCTATTATTCAATAACTTTGCTATAGTAGAATCATAGCAAACTATATAGATTAGGATGCTCCTCTACTGCATCTGTTTATGCTTGATTTTCCTCATTGCATTAGCAGCCAAGTAGAAAAATCAGCTCAGCGATGGGAGGTAGAAGTTCTTCTATCATTTATCTGGATCTTCCTCATTATTTCACTAAATTCTAGTAGTTGACATCCATTTCTAATCACAAAATTGTGGCTTGATTCTTTCTTCCACCGTCAAACACCAACTACATAATATACACAGCATGGCAAGCTAGAGTTTTTTCCTTGTTATCCTGGTCCATTGTATTATCTAGATTAGAGGCTTAAGGAGAGGTAGACAAACAAATGTCTCTTTCAAGTTGTAAGACTTTTTTCTTTTTTAATTCTTTTAGCATTTCTGTAGAAAAAATGAGTATCAGCCGACAGTCAAGCAAATAGCACCGAGAAATGGCCATCCCATCACATTGTCTGAAGTAACACTTTACTAGTGCAGTGGACTAAAAGATTCTCAGTGCCATCCATTGTAAACCATGCATTGACCACAAAAGATGGCATATGGACTACATTTTCCAGATAGTTATATGGCCAACTTAGAATAGCATATGTGATAGCTTCCTTCTCTTTGTTTGTATCTTTGGCATTCTTACTGACTTATCAGCTATTCCAGAAAAATTAATTTTTGCATATGAGAACCGCCCCTGAGGTGACATGGTTTTGCTAATTTGTAGTATACTGAAAAGTTACATAAAAAATGAAACCGCAGTTATCCAGAGATAGTCATGGTGGTTAACACACAAGATAGCTGCTGCCATGCCAACCAGATCACTAGATTGCTGTTCTGTCACTGTTTAAGTAGTCTCTGAACAGTGAAAACTAGATGGTCACATAGTAAACAGTAAATTAATGTGAAGTGTTTCACCCATGTTGAATGGTCTGTTAAAAATGGAAAGCAGTGAATTTTTTTCTTGACCACGGTCTAATCCTATTTTTCTACATATTGGTAATGTGTCTTAATTGTTCTCCACCTAGTTGAAGCATTTGTCTAAATTGTTCTATTATTAAAAGATCTGTTGGAATTCAAAATCTGCTAAAAAAAAAATAACCTGATAGATCAAGAAAGAGGCAGAGGCATGACTAGTTGACCCTCTCTCTATACGTATCAGATCAAAAAGAACATGTGAATTCCAAGTCCCTCCCTTCTCCTTCCTGTCTGTCTTTCCTATCCTTATTCTACTGGCTTCTCTATGGTTAACTCCCATCAACTAGTTACTTCCTCTGACCCTGATTAAAGGCTACATTTATTAATAATCTTAAAGTGTCAGAGTATGATCAAATATTCTGTAACTTTTTTGTCTAAAAAAAGGAAAAGCTCATAACTCTAACATAATAAAACAATATACAATAAGAAACATTATCAGGCATTGTCTAAATAAAAAGGAAAAAATTTAACTCTAACATAGTAAAACTATAAATAATAATAACAATTATTGCATAAAAATTACATTAATAATATCTAGTAAATTTGTACTTGGCAAATTTGGAGAAAATGCTCTATTATCTATCCTATTTGTTAAGTAGAAATTTTGAAAGGCTTTTCTACCTTGTCTTAGCAAAGTTTGGTGGTCACTTTCTTTTGTGTCCTCCTTGTCAGATTTAGACACTGGACTGTCAACAGTCAAGGTGAAAGAAGTTTCTTGTCCAGTGATTAACTTTGCTACAATGAAGGCAAACTCCATATGGAACTTTACTGATGCCCGTCATCTTCTCTGAAGTAGATTGATGCTACCAGAAGCAGACATATCTAACTACCATGAAAAGCATTACGTTATTTAAAAAATGTTAAATGCCATATTTTAAAGATCTCTGAGGTGATTGAAGACCACCCATTTATCTAAATTTTATGCTTAACCTTGAAAACATACCGAACAGGACTTCAAGTTTGATGGCTATAAATGACTAACTACTAGCAAGGCTCAAAAGAAGCCTTCACTATTTATTTTTGCTAAGATTGATGTTAGCTGTAAATACAATAATACCATATCCAGAAGTTAGACAAATATTAATTGAACAACTGACTTTTGAAAAATAATAATCAGGATGGAAAAGGATGGTAAATATCCTTTAAGGGAAAGATCAACACCCATAGAATAATACATCAGGAACCCTTGACCTCACACTGACAATGTGACTTTGATAGGAGAAATTATGTCCAAATGCTTTAGATAAAGTTTGTCAAATGTTTTAATTGTGGTAAACAAGGTCATCTGGAAAGTGATTGTAGGCAAATCCTAGAAATTCCTAGAAACAATGTTTTATTCTAGAAAAAATCCAAACATAAGCCCTCACCTGCTGTAGTATACAGGAGGTGTGACAAAGGCTCACAGTAACCTAATAAATGCAGATCAACAAAGGACAGGCAAGGTAACCCTTTGTCATCAGGAAGCACCTGGTGGGGACTCTATCAAGCCCATATACCAATTTTTGTTCAATCATTCCCTATTGGCCTCAGAGAAACTCATCCACAAAGTAATTAAAGGATTTAATGCCTGTTGTTTAAAAAAAAAAACATACGTTGTTTATATATATATATATATATATATATATATATATATATATATATATATATATAGCTTTTTTCAGTACATAAAACAAAGTTTTCAGACTAGAACATAAAACAAGTATTTTGTCAAACTTCTATAAATGATTAAAAATATCAAAGCTTAAAAATACAAATAAATGGCATTGCAATTTCAGGGTTGGTAGACACGGGGGGAATATAACAACAATTTCACCAAATCTTGGCACCCAGATTGGCCTCTTCAGGAGGTAAACATTCAGCTTCTAGAGATTGGATTTTGTCTCATATAAAACAAAGTTCAAGATGGGTTGAGTGTATAGGACTAGAAAGACAGACTAAAGCCATATGTGGCTAACATAGCAATGAGTTTGTGGGGGCGTGACTTATTATAACAATGGAAAATACAGATTGATATTCCTCCAATATATAAAGAGTAATTAAAGAACAACAGAATGCTCCTGGAAACAGACAAGAATTCACAATGAATACTGTTCTAAGCTTAGCCACATATAAATTTATTGGAATATTAGTACAATAGTAAGTACGAAAAACACATGCCTATTAATAACAAAATATTGAACTTTAGATAATATTCCAGAACCAGTAATTGGCTCAAAATTAAAATAAACTCTGGTAAATACAATAGGGCTGCTTGAAGAAATCTAGGTTATTCTAGAGAACATTCATGTTCTTAATCATACCATCATGCATGTAATTTGCTTAAAATTATCATTGACCAAATGTTTCTAACATAGGATGGCACTAGGGTGGCTTGGAGCATCTCACTTATGCATTTTTGGCTGAATACTGTGGTGTAATTATGTCATAACTTATTTATTATGGAATTCTATTTATTGCTTAAGGAAGTCCTAAAGAAAGCATCAGGTTACTTCCTGTTCTCTCTTGTGTGGACAAGCTTTAAGCTTTATGCTCTAAGATAGGAGCTACAGTAAGACCATGTTATCATGAGAAGCTGGAGAAGAATCACAGTACCAAGACCTTTAACAGGCCCTTCAAAACAATTCTTTTTCATTTTCCCACAGTTTATATGCCAAGTTCATTCTCTGTAATAACAACAAATGTTAGATGGCATGATCACAAAAATTGTTTTATACTTTTTAATACTAAGAACTGTGCTTGAGTAGTGATAAAAATGCCAAGGTTTGTACAATTATGACATTTTATTTTATAATGTAGAGATTCAATTATTATTATTATTTTTCAATTTTATGTATGTGTGCTACATACATTCGGGTATCTGTATTGGATCTGGATAAATTACAATATCTGCAAGAGCAGGTATTCTTAACCTATGTGTCATCTCTACAGCCCCAAGATTCAGAATGATTAATAGTAAAAACATTTTTAAATGAAAGTTCAAGAATAGTAAGTCTTTCTCTGTCTTTCCAGCCAGCTCCAAATGATACCAAATGAATATTTCTTATTAATTATGAAATCTTGGCCTATAGCTTAGGTTTATTCCTAAATAGTTCTTATAATTTAACCCATTTATATTAATCTACTTTCTATCATGTGGTGTTACTTCTCTTCCATCTTTTACTTCTTTCCTTTCCATGCCTCCTGGTGTCTCCTGTGTTCATAGATTCTCCTCCTCTTCCTTTCTCTCCCTGGATATCCTAACTATACCTGCTGCATATTCATCCTTTATTACACCAATCACAACAAATACATCTTCAGACAGCATACAATTATCAACAACATTCAAGTAGAGCCTGTCTCATTTAATATATGATAAAAATGCAATGATACTATAGCTAAATGATTAAATTTAATTTCTGAAGTATTTTGCAAAACCTGACTTAGACTTACTCTACTGACTATGTCTCTATGAATCCTCAGACTGAGTCTCTCTCTACAAAACCTCAGATTGCATCCCTCTCTATGAAAACTGAGACTCCATCTAAGCTCTTGTCTCCTCCCATCTCATATCCCTCACTCTGCCCAGCGATATTGCCACTGTCTCTACCTCCCTAGTGCTGGGATTAAAGACATGTGATCCCAAGTGCTGGGATCACTTTTGTGTGAGCTCTGTTTCTCTTTTAGACAGATTCAATCTTGTGTAACCCAAGGTGAACTTGAACTCACAAAGATCTATTTGCCTCATTCTCCTGAGTCCTGGAATTAAAGATAAGTGCCACAACTGCCTGGCCTCTATGGCTAATTAATAGCTTATGTCTGTACTCTGATCTTCAGGCAAGCTTCTTTTGTTATATTACAAACAAAATATCACTACAATGTTAAATACATATATATTCATATCTTTATTAACACTCTATCCCTAGTTCATTTATTGCTCAGAACTGAAGTTGCATGCCTTCTTCATACTCCCTGCAAACATTTGCCACCTCAAACTGTAATTTGAATATTCTAAGGACCTTATAAAAATGGAATCTCACAGGATATGTCTCCTTCTGCCTGACAGTCACTTAGCATCATGCCTTCAATACACCTATGCTCCTGAATATCATAAAATGTCCTTCTTTTTCAAAGGTAGACAATATTCCATTATATGTGTATATCACATTTAGTGTAACCTGACGTCTTTCAATTGATAGTTGGTGTGCTCCTAATTTTGGCTATTGTAAGAAATGCAATTGTTAACACCAGTTGCAAATATTTTCTCCAGGTATTGCCTCAATTCTCTCAGATGCATATATATACAAAATGCAATTATTGTATTTTTTGGTAATATTATTTGTATTTTAAGGAATTTTCGTTTCCCAATTGGCTGCACCATATTTTATATTTACACTGGCGGTCCACAGAGCTTTCAGTAACCCCATGTATAGGCAACTATCTATTCTTCCATGTATTTTGCTATTTTCAATCATAAGCAGTTGGAAGGGTAGCTCATTATACTTTTCAGGTGCACTTACCCAATGTTTAGTAAGTGGAGTTACCTTTACTTTTCTATGTACTTTTGACCCTTCATGTATTTTGGAGATAAACCTGTTTAAGTATTTTGATTATTTTTGAAAAATTTTGTTTAACTTTTATTGCTGAGTCTTAGGGATTCTTAACATAATTTTGACATTGATATTTATCAGGTGTGCATAATTAATATCATGATTTTATATTTCAGCATTGGAAATTTTCTGAGGGAGATACAACATATAACCATGTTCATTGTCCTCATCAAAGAATATTATGACAGAACAACATAATGATTACACCAAAGTCTAACATGGTGAAATGTTGCATTTTTATTGGGGTTACTAGCAGGAGCATGCGTGAGAAGGTTAAAGGATCAGGAATGACTCAAAGATGGCTGCATGACCAAGAGGATGAAGACTCTCAAAAGTGGCAACTGAAGCTGTCTGTATAGCCTGCAGGCAGATGGGAAGTTGGAATATTTCACCTTTCCGCAGTTCTGCTCGGCAGATCTGCTCCATCAGCTACTGTGTAATCCTTCTTATACTCCTTAGTATAAGAGGCCCTCAATAATCTTCTAGGCTTGTTTCCTAGACATGTGGCTTTCATTTTTGCCTCCGGAGCCTTTCTTTCTCATGGAGGAAATGTTTCAATTCACAGTAAAGTGTTATACAAGTGGAATGTTTTAAATAAAATGCATTGAAGTTGTAGCAGTGGGTCTCAATCTTCCTAATGTTGTGAGCTTTTAATACAATTCTTCATGTTGTGGTGACCCCCAATGACTAAATTGTTTTCACTGACATATCATACTGTTTTGCTACTATTATGAATCATATTGTAAATATCAGTGTTTTCTGATGAACAGTCTCAGGCAACCCCCGAGAAAAGGTTGTTCGACCTCTAAAAGGATCGCGACCCACAGGTTGAGAACCACTGTTATAGAGGGTTTGTTTTTATTATAACATTCAATTTCCAATATATAACAGTAGGGTGCTGTGCTTTATTTTCATTATCAGTAGTATTTGTAGGTTTTCTCCATCTAATATTTTACCTACTTGCTTCACTACCAGTTTAATCTCTTCTAATTTTTTTCTTAAATTTCTGTTTAGATTCTTCCATTTTAGTTAATATAAGACTTTTAGCTAATATGAAACTTTTGAGCATTGACTTCTCTTGTTTCCATGAATTCATTCATTAGTTCAAAAGGTTTATATGTGTGTGGATATATGTGTGTATAAGTGTATGTCCCAGTGTGAGTGTGTGTACATGTGTGTGTGTGTGTGAACTTTTAATAGTTTTTAGGTATAATGATTTTTAGGTATAAGACCATTTGATCTGTGCATAGGGTGTTTGCAAATAGTTTCAAATTGTAGAGTCATTACTATCACAATTGTCTTGGTAAGAAGACACATGTCAGAATCCAATGAGAAGGAACAGTAGTGATGGCAGGAATGTGAAAATCAAAAAAAGGAAGCTGGTACTTTACAGGAGCAGATTGTCTTTTGCTTGAACAATGAAGGGCAAAGGTCTCTCTGTGGGAACAGAGACCTGTGAGGCTCAGGGGGCTTGAGGATTTTATAGGTCAGAAAAAGGAACTTTTAGGATGGAAAAATCTCATCTGCAGATCTCTTCCTCTGCAGTCTCCAACTCTGAAGATAGAGGGATGTTGGTATGTTGACCTTCTTATGGGAAGCTAACTGGATCCTAACTGTTTCCAGATATTATCAGTAGATCTACTTTCCCATTTGGAGTTCTCGGTTTACAGTCACAGACCTTTCATATGGTGTTTCTAGAATGCTCCTCTAAAGTCATCCTTGAGAGGTGGCTATCTACTGGGGTCCTGTGTTTCTACAATATTGCTGACTAAATATCTCTGAGGCATTTGTTGATAGGTGCACAGGATATGAGAGGAAATATTCTTGAGAGTATGACAAAGACAAGACAAGGATGGGGTTCAGATTGTCATGGCAGAAGAGCTGGGACCTTACTATCTATGTTGCCTGTTTCTGGCAGTCTTTATGTGTACTTATGCTTCTGAAAATATGTAAATAATTTCACAATCATTCTGATGTCAGCACTTAAGTTCACACAAATTCACCTTTCCTCTTTATAAGAAATCACATAAAAAGTGAAAAAAATAATAAGTTTCTTTGAATCTGTCAGAGAACTGAAACTGAGCAATAAAGTAAATATTTGGCAGATGGCAGAACCTAGGTTCCTCAGTGTTAAAGTAGGGAGGTTAGGTCAAGCTTGGGGGAAGTCTTAATGATCCACGTGATAATACATTAGAGATGGAGACTTCAGTATGGACTCATGCTGATCTTAATGCAGATGCAGATGGAAAAATGTAATTATATAAATACATGTACACACGGATTAGGGTGTACACATACGTACTCTGTCATTTGAGAACATATGACCTTTCAGAACAAGAAAATCATGATAGTGTTGAGGCAAAAAATGTTAATTCATGCCTTAAGGAGAATAAGAGATATTTATTCTGGGGCCATATTTGAGTTACCATGGCCTAGAAACAAAGATTGAAGTTAAGTCGTTACATTGGAAAGCCAGTAAGATGGGGGAAGATTATCTATAGAATCGCATACTGTCTAATGAGAAGCTTAGCTTTGGGTTGGAGAAAGCTTGGGATTTGCTAATGGACTCCAAAAGGGTTTTCATCTACTTGTCATAGGATGTTAGTTCCAATCACGTAGGTAAGCAAAGACCTGTCATTCAGAAGGTCAAAGCTAGCCCAAGATTGGCATTTAGCCTCTGGATATGCAACATTCCAAACTCTTCACATCACTGCAGTTCTGATCAGTGAGTCTTTGTAAATGCAGCTTCTTTCTGGCAATTTTCATTGACAATAGTAAAGCATACCTGGCAATTGCATCCTGTTGACCTTGATACAGAACGCCATTCTTCAAAAAGAGGGACCAAGATTCTATTTAAAATGGCCCATTCTGACTCTGAGGGTGAAAGCATGCCGTATGAGCTGAGGAAATCACACAATGCCCCAAAATAAGGAAATGCTGCCAAGAACAAGCTGTAGATGATTTTCTAGTGTCCTCCTTGCTGTTGAATAGATAACGCTAATGGTTTCCCGTTCTTGCTGCTTTCAGGAACTGTAGATTTCTGAAAACTTCAGAAACTAAAATGTGTCTGTAATCAACATTCACAATGTAGTCATTAGAGAATTCCAGCAGATCATAAGAACACAGCAGTATAAATATGAAAACTCCTTTAAAATGGTTTATAGTGAGTGATTGCTTCTAAAGCTGTTAAGTTCATAAAGTTGTTTTATAAAGTTATGAATACTTCAAAATTCTGACAGAGAACAAAAGAAGAAAGCTCACACTGAAAACTGGATTTTTTTATTAAGTATTATGCTGGTAAAAAGCTTGCAGTTTAATTTCACTCAGTGTAAAAATGGTTTTTGAAACGTATGCATTTCATTCTTGCTTGCAGAATAATGCATGTTTAGAGCCAATTGTGAATTCTGTGTGCATCACAGGCAATCAAAAGCACATTTCTCATCGCTTTTGTATGCAATTTATTAAGAAAACTGTGTAATTTGAAATAATGTTTATTTCAAAACTATTTCTAGGAATGTTTGGTAGATTTAACAGGGTCTTATTGTTGGAAAGAATATAGCAAAAGCTTAGAGAAAAATGAAAGCAACACATTCTCTAACACAACTCTGTGAAATGGATACCTACATATAGACAAAAGCCAAAAATGTCCAGCTGATGTGCCAATTTGAAACAAGCCAGTGATTTTTAAAACACCTTTATTTTAATAGTAAACCCTGAAAACATACATGTTATTAACATTATATAGGCTGAGTAGGTAGTACATATATATATATATACATACATATATATATATAATGCACATATAGTAACAATTTAAAAAGGAGGCCATCATGAATTTGAAAAAAAAAAAGAATTGGTATAAGAGAGATATTGGAGGGATTTAAAAAAAGAGAAATTAAAATAATGCAATTGTACTATAATCTTAAATGTATATATATTTATGTGTATATATTTTAGATAATAATATAATTACATAAATATGTGTGAATATATATGCACATATGTATGAATATATATATTATTAAAGTAGATGACATAGTGGTAGAATGGGGTATACACCCAAGAGTGGTATAGGTAGATCTTGAGGTAGATTAATTCCCATTTTCTGAGAAACTGCCATATTGATTTACATAGTTTGCATTCCCACAAGCAATGGAGGAGTGTTCCCCTTGTTCGACATCTATGGCCACATGAGCTGTCACTTGTGTTATTGATATTAGCCATTTAACCACTGTAAGATGGACTCTCAGTTTTGTTTGATTTGCATTTTCAGGAGGGCTAAGGATGTTGAACATTTCTTTATTGGTTTCTTAGCCATTTCAGATACCTCTAACGAGAATTCTCTGTTTCTGACTGTACCCAATTTTTTAATTAGATTGCTTAGTTTATTGATGTCTAATTTCTTGAGTTCTTTACATATTTTGGATGTGTAGTTGGTGAAAATCTTTTCCCAATTTGTAGGCTGCCATTTGGTGTCCTTTGCCTTAGGTAAACTTTTCAGTACTGTCAGTGTTCTGTTTAAGAAATTGTCTCCAGTACTGATGTGTTCAAGATATTCCCCATTTTCTCTTCTAACAAGTTCAATGTATCTGGCTTCATGTTGAGGTCTTTGATCCACTTGCACTTTAGTTTTATGCAGGGTAATAAGTAGGAATCTCTTTGTATGCTTCTACATGCCAACATCCAGATACACCAGCACCATTTGTTCAAGACCCTTTTGTTGTTGTTGTTGTTATATCTTTTTGGTTTCTTTATCAAAAAGTCAGGTGTCCATAAGTCTGTGAATTTATGTTTGGGTCCTTGATTAGTTTTCATTGGTTCACCTGTTTTCATATTAATACCTATTTTCATATCAATACATGTTTTCATATCAATACTCTCTAGAGCTTGAAATCAAGAATGGTAATGCCTCCAGAAGTTCTTTTATTATTCAGGAATGTTTTAGTTATTCTGCTGTTTGTTTTGTTTTTCCATATGAAATTGAACATTGTCCTTCAAGGTCTGTAAGGAAATGTATTAGGATTTTAATAGGGATTTCATTGAATCTATATATTGCTTTTGGTAAGATAACCATTTCTCCCATGTAAATTCTACCAATCTATGATGTACCTTGCCTGTAAGATGCACTGTGTCATTGGGGACTCAAGCTTAGAGGCGTGACCAACCAATCACTGGTGTAGCATGATGCCTACATCATGAGAGGGATCTCATTCCAGACACTGCTTGAACAGTCAGGATCTAGAAGCTGGATGTCTCACAGACCTAGGGTAAAACCAAGCACGACTGACAAGAAAAAAAAAAGTCAGTGAAATGATTCCTAATGATAATCTTTTTTACTCATAGGCTAGGCCAGTCATTATCAGAGAGTTTTCCTATGACAGCTGATGGAAGCAGCTAAAAAGACTCACAGCCAAACATTAGGCAGAGCTTGGGGAACTCAGCAGAAAAGGGGATGGAAGGATTGTAGGAGCCAGAGGGACACCAGGAAAACATGGCCCACAGACTTAACTAAGCAAGGCTCTTAGGGGCTCACAGAGACTGAAGTGGCAATCATAGAAACTGTGTGGAACTGTTTACATGCTCTGTATACATGCTGTGGTTGTTTAGTTTGGTGTTTTGTTAGACTCTTAACAATAGAAATGTGTGGTCACTAACTCTGTTGCCTATGGAGGAAGAAAAATGTAGGCCCATTTCCACCTTGTATGACAGTCAGAGAATTTTGGAGACTGACAGGCTTAATTGCACCTACTAACTGAGGGTGGTTGTCTGTAGTAGGAAGGCCATTTGTTCATTTCCCGGCTGCCCAGACTCCTGAAATAACCACACAGAAACTGTATTAATTAAATCACTGCTTGGCCAGTTACTTAAGTGTATTGCTATTAACCCATATCCCTTATTTTATATTTTACCACGAGTCTCATGGCCTCACAGCAAGGATTCAGCTTGTCTGTCTCTGGTAGCAGCTCCATGACTTCTCCCTGACTCTGCCTTCCTTCTTCCAGCCTTTAGTTTAACTTTCTCCACCTAGCTCTGTTCTACCCTACCAGCCCAAGCCAGTTCCTTTACTAACAAATGGTATTCACAGTATACAGACGGGAATCCCACATCAGTTGTCTGGCTCTTTTGAAGTTAAAATAGCTCAATGCCATCCTGACTGGTGGTCAGTATTTGCAAATGTACTTCTGCTCCTTTTATTGTCACTATGAGGTCACCTAGGGAAGGGTGGTCTTCATTGTAGGTGACTTAGGGTACCTTAGTTACCCAAACGACAGAATGCTAAGGATTTGATGTCTCGGAGTGATAAGGCCATAGACTGTGTGATTTATACTTTGTATCATGTTAATAAAGTCTTTTGTTACATTCTCCCCAAGTTTACAGTGGGAATAAAAGCTGTGGAAAAATAAATGCAGGTGATTTCACGGTTTCAGTAATCCCTAGAATGCCTTCCCAATACTTTCTACATTTTCTGTCTTATTATTTTTATGTGTCTTCATATTCTTTACTTACGTTTCTTCAATTTCCACGCCCCCTACCCTGGTTAGAAGTATTTTTGTCGAGGCCGGTCCTTGACAGTTGCCCATTCATGGGATGTTTCCCTCCTACTAGGTTGCCTCATCCAGCCTTACTAGGAGAATAGATGCCTAGTCTTATTGCACTTTTTAATACTGAATTTCGTTGATATCAATGGGAGTCCTAATTATTTCTGGAAGAAAAGGGAGGCAGTGACTCTGGGGAAGAGGAGAGTTGGGAGTAGGGGAGAGGAAAGGGAGGCTGAGGTTTAAATATATAGTAAGAAAAAACAATAAATAAAAAATGGATCATACTAGTTTAACATATTAATATTAATAGTAATATTAGTTTTTAAGTTTTAATCCAGGCTTGATTGCAGAAAGATGCTCTGTGTGTTAAGATTTCAGATGTGGCCATTCTACCATGTTATGTATTAAAAAGAATTCTATAAATATTACTGCTTCAAATTGATTTTAAAATCCAAATAAGAAAACTTCAGATATTATGATTTACTTTTAAGCTGTTCTTTTAAAATACAATGCTTTACATTTGAATGTCCATTTATTGCAGACAGTATTGATCACCTTTTTAAATGAATTGTTCCATAACAAATATTTGGAATCAAACCACATCTCTAAATCACAAAACAGGAGAAGAGGATGACATAGGAAATAAAAGTCAATGAAGTTAAAATAAAACACATCAAGATGAAAATAGAACTTTTGACATATAGAGATAATTGTCACATATATTATGTATTATACACTAGGTATAATACACACCTAATGCATACATATACATGTGTATAATACATAGGTATTATACACACCCTGTACAACAGAGTAAGCATTTTAACTCACAATGTGCAGCCTGTGAAGTATGACTCTATATATTACTACATACCATATAAACAAGCACAACTTACTCTTTTCAGTCAATCATGTTTAGGCTAGAAGAACTGAAGTAAACTATTTGTAAAGAAAAACAAGATAAAATTCCACTTAACCTGTTTATACAGTAAAAAAGAAACAATTGCTTATAATCACAATATGTTTCCTATCTCATCTGCATTTAGTTTGAATCTTAAATAACTCATTATAGCGTATATAATTATTTGTCATATGGGTATATATTATGTTATTCATCATTAGTTATATATAAGTATATAATAGATAGAAATAAATATATAAGATTTCAGCTCATTTTATTCTACTTATCAATACATTCTTGAAATTTTATGAGTCATTTATTTTAAGTATTAGACTATTTATGAAATCACATATTACTATTCTATGTTGAAATAGTTATCCCATCCTTTTCAAATCAACTTAATTTTGATTCATGTTATGTAATATTGTTTGTCAAAAATATATTTTTTACTTGTTTTAAAGACTAAAATATTCAGACATGTATTATTTATTTGCTGTACTAACCCATTAGTTTCTGCGAGACATGAGAGGACAATCAAGGTCTTTATTAGTCAGATGATTTCTTAAAAGACAAAGTAAATTACAAAGAGTTGCAACAGTTTTCTCTAGTTAAAGCCACACATTTATGGAAGAAGTGTAGCATCGGTTAATATTGCACAGTGTGTGTCGCTTGATAGCCTTACAGTGTTGTAGTTGTGTAGGATTATTACCATCTAAGGAGAAGTCTTTGTGTCTTCCCATACTCAACATATTCCTCATGATGTAAATTAAGAACTTCAGTGTGCATCTGAACAGGGACTGGAAGTGTCTGAACAAAGAAATACTGAGGTTCAGGACTGATGCCATACAGAGCACAGTTGGTGATGAAACTCCTGAGTGTTATTCAGTGAGAAGACAGTATTTCTCAAAGAACACTTTTCTAGAGGGCATGTCCACATGTGTGACATCTACAGCAATAGGGCATCCTATGTAACAACCTTGTAGGTAAAGGTAAAGAGACTTTTATAGCAAAGGAATGATGATAGCCTTTTATAGTGTATCAATTTAGTTGTAGTGACTGACAGCTTTACTCTCTTGAATTTGACTTCCTGAATATGACCTAGAACTTAAACATAAAACTTTTGCACTGTATGATAGTTCAGAGGTAAGTGCTATTTATCATTTGTCTGTATACAAATACAGATTATTTCTTTAGAATTTTCTCTCTTCCAAAGAAGTTGAGGTCAGCTATCAATCTTTATTTTCATAACCATTTACCTCTTTCTTCCATATTTTACTATTGTGTTCTTCTGTATCCTTTCTTTCTTTTCTTTTTTTTATTGACAGTTACATTTACTGTCTAGTCTTAATCCATCAACCTTGATTTTACAAGATGAAGAATCCCTTGCCTCTGCAAAGGTGCATTCTCTATACTGTCCTTGCTCATATTCCCTAGCTGGGCAGTCATTTTCAGGCCCAGTGATTGATATTCCAGTCTAAGTGATAATCACTAAGGAGCTTCCTGTGATTTGCTTGTGGTTGGCATTTGATGATTAAAGTCTGAGGAATCACACCCCTGGCAGTAATGTGGTCATTACAGACATTATAGTTTGATAACAGAATCTGCTTGACATTGCTCTTGTTCTTCCAAATGATAAACCCACAGGAACACAATGATACTTTCTCCACTTGACTGAAAAGTGAAATGCCTAGATTACATTTTATACCATGTGTTGTTAAATATCTGGTTTCTGTTTCTCTCCTTTGATTTTAAATTCCTGAAAATTTATATGAATTAAATTAGGTAGTGTAGACTCTGTGTTATTGGCTCTATTCATTCAAAAATAATGATTTTGAAGTCTGCCTAGCTTTCACAATATAAATTTCTCATTCTTGTTCTTGGTGAAAATTACTCCATTATAACAATAAATCACACATAGTTTACCTGTCATCTGTGTTTGGACTCTTGATACTTTGAGTTATTGCTTTATAGATTCAGCTTCCTACATTCCTCCTGACGAGGCCCTCAGATAAATGCTAACTAACATGGGAGCATAAAAACTATTTTGTGAGTTCATATTATTCCATACTTTTAAAACAGGTTGGCATGGTCAGACTTTTCAAATTTCGATTTCCTAATGAGCCTCTTTTTACTGTTTTAATGGTGTCTTTTCACATTATTCTTCATATTTTTTTAGAAAAAAATGCTCAGATAGTTTTTATTATATTACTCCAGACTGAAAACTTTTAATCATGTTTTTCATTTCAATTTTTTTATAGTTTGAATAACTTTAGGAAATATTTTTTCACAAATCTAGAGTCTTATCTGTAGGTCCAGCCATGTGTCTGATAACATCATCAAAGAGTTACATGAGTTTACTTTTCTGATGTAGTTAATTTTTATTCCACAAGTTTGGTACCAATGCGATTTATATTTTCCATGATCTTTTTTAAGCGGAATCACATAGTAGTTATGTTCAGTTTTAGCAACCATATAAAACATAGAGAATTTGTATGATAGTAAATTTCTTTTCTGTTAGAATCATAGTTGAGAGTAGAATTAAAGCATTATGCAAGGTTTGAAGAAACTGGAAACCATTTTCCCTATAAATGGTAGCATCATTTGTGTCTGACAGGAAGTGTGTGAAAGTTTAAATTCTGTGCATTACCAGCAGCACTTGGCATAAGGAAGGGGTCAGTATTGGGGGCTGTTATGTCTTTGTGACTTGTTTTGCTTTTTACACCCCATTGATTATTCATGACTGTACACTTGTGTGTTGTTGAGAATGTCTTTGCCTGACAGTGAATTTGACAGAATATGTACAAAACAAGTGTAAATACAGAAGGATTTATTTGGGTTTAGAGTTGGAGGGTACTGTCTACAATGGTAGAGAAGACATAGCACCATAAGTGTGAAGTGGCTTTGTCACATTGTATCTGATCATCAGGAAGTAAAGAGTGATGAGTAGTGGTGCTTAGCTCAGTTTTGCCTTTTTATTCAGTTTAGAGCCTGAATCTTTAGAATTTGTACTGTCTATAGTTGGAGTGGATCTTCCAATCACATTTAAACTAATTTAAAAACTGTCTCCTATCCCATTATTTAAAGGTCAAATGCCCAAGGTCTTTTCTGAGACTGAAGACAATTGCTTAACTATGATTTTCTATAATGTTGAAGAAGCAATACCTTTCCAACATACGGTGGCACAGAGTCAATAAATAATTCTATTCACAAAGGGTGAATTGTGGATTATAGATTGGAACCAGAACAAATAGTAACATAAGCAAACAAAAAACTATAGCTCTATACCCAGCATCTGGAACTCTTGATGGAATTACCAGGGACATAGGGGTTTGATGGCTTTATAATTCTAGATCTGCCATCTGTATCACACATAGTGTCTTTCTAAGGCAATCACAACTTTGTGAATTCCATTTTCCTAGACAGATGTCCTGTGGTTCTCCAGTATCCTGGGGTCTCTATTTCAATGTAGACTTTAACTTCGCATCTTTAATCTATAGTTTCTCAGGACTTCCTTCCATACATTCTAATTCTACCACACAGTGGCCTCAACACCTCTCAGGAACCATGGTGCAAGACCCAATAACCCTTTCATTCTTTTATCCTTCATGTCAGAAAAATAAGAACCATGTGGATGATACTGTTAAGTTAAACATCAAATTGTGATGGAGCCTCATATCTTGCATAACAAAAATACCTGCTTTTGTGTTCTGATTCTGGAGAACCGTTGTGCTATGAAATTAATGTTGAATACAGAGCCCATTCATCTGCCTTCTCTGTTTAAGTTCCCTTCTTACAAATAACTTTGCATGTTCATGAGATGGAGATTTTGGTGGATTGGGTCTTGTCTTCAGAACATCTTTTTTATTCTCCTTGTCAGAATATGAAGTTTCTCTTTAATGGTGCTAAGCACTTCTGAAAATATAGTTGATTTTAATATCACCTTGTCTGTAAGGTTAAAGTCAGTCACATCATTTTCCTTTCCAAACTGTGCAATCATATCTTACTGCTCCAAATTTTCCTTTGGATTTATCATTTTAGAACTGGATAAGAGTGTTAGGCAGTTTCCATGCCACAGCCTGAGTGGTAGCCTATCTTGAAACTTCATCCCAAACACATTAGTCCATTGCCTCACTCATGTTCTCAGGGCATGAACAGAATGCAGTTAGGTTCTTTGCCAAATGTCTCACAATTATCATTAGTCCAGTTTCTATATAGCCCTGTTCCCCATTGAATATTTATTATTATGTCTACATTTCCTTCTGAAGTCTTGTTTTAAGAGATTCCATCTGAACGGTACATCAAGTTCTCCTTAGCAGAAGGCTAAGACTTTCTGGCTCAAAGTTCCTAATTCTTCTGTGTTCCTCACACAAACTAACTCCAAAATTCTAAAAGCCTACTATCAGGTTTATCACAGAAATATCCCATGGTTTGGTCCCAATTTTATGCATGTTTCTTTTCCTGTTGCTGCCCTAGAATGCCTGACAACAGCAATTGGGGAAGGTAGATTTCATTTGGTTCCCAGTCTCATGTGGAAAAATCTGTTCTATACGTGTGACACTTAATAGCAGTTGCACTCTTCATGGAAGTTGAAAGCATCATGGAAATAAACATCTGAGTATTTCTCTAAGAGACTTTCTAGACAGTGCAAACAATGAAATTTAGATTTAATGTATTGCATTTTGTATTATTAGATGATCATGAGTCTATAAGAAGAAAGACTAGAGAAGTTATGTCTTAAAATAGATATTTTCAGTCGAGTTCTTAAGGGATTATTTGTAAAAAAGTTTTATTGATTGTTACCTTGACCGGATTTAGAATCATCCTGTACATGAAGTTCTCAACATGCCCGTGAGGTTTTCTTGACTCAATCTTTCAGAACATGAATTGAGTCAATGATCCAATCCACCACACCATATCTAGCCCAAGTCTGCTTAATTACGTACATCCTTTCACCCTGCCCAAATTTCTGTTTAGACCTAGAATTATTGTTATCACAGATGCCTGGGCATTGGTAGCCTAAACAAGCCGGCTTAGTCATCCATAACCAACCTTGCAGTTAAAAGACACATAAGATTCCAAAGTAGAGAAAGGAGTTTTACTCAATGTGATCACATTGAAGACACAGTGGTCATTAAGTCTGTGTTTGAGATACTAACTCAAAACTTAGGTTTAAATAGGAGGAAAGAGGTATGCATTATTAAGGAATACTAGGCAAGGTGTGGTCCAGGCCATCATTGGTCCATCACCGTGTAGGCTCCATTTTCTCTGCAACATAGTTTGTTAAGGCAAATACCTAGAAGAAAAGTTCCTCCTGTCATACAAAAGAGCTTATACCTCTCCCTTCCCTAATGTGGTATTCTTGGGAAGTTCCAGTTCCTTGGAAATCACTGTACAAAGGTTGTTACAGTCAAAGGGAAGGGTCCAAATATCTCTCTTTAGAAGATCTTTACTTTTGATGGCTGGTTGTGATGTCAGTGTTCCAAAGTACACTTAGAGTACCAGGCAGCCTTTATGTTGCTTCCCAGTGTTTCATATTGGTTAAAATGTCCATCTTTGCCTTTCAAAAACAATCACTTTAATGAGCAGATTAGGATGTCCTACCAAGTCTACTCCTTTGAGCCTCATGAGGCTGAGGCTTTTGCCCTCAAACTCTTGAAATATGAGCTCCAGAGCTGTGAGAAAACACACTTTCTTTCAGCTAAAAAAGTTTCCAGTAATGTGTCAACAACAGCAAGAAGAAATACAGATTTCCAATGGTCTAATCTATACAATTTTATCTGAAAGAGTCACCTATTTTATGCATCGGTTTTCATAGTTATAAACATACCCGTATTTTTTTTATCTGATGAAGAATTACTCTTTATAAGGTGTTCACAAAATTGTTTGACAAAGAGAAAGATCTCTATGCTATCATAAATTACATGGAAAATTCTTAACTATTTGGTATGCTCTGCGGTTTTTGTAATGGATGGACAAGAACTCAGATATGAGATAATCACGGAAAATTACAACCAGATTTGGTAGCTGCCTATGGTGGTGAGGCAGGAAGTTATATATGAAGGACCAAGAAAAATGCAGCTTTGTGTTTTTGTCCTGAAGTTGGAGCTAGTTCCTTCCACTCTCTCAGGAACTTAGGGACTAAAAGCTTCCTCATTTGCCCAATAGGCACAACAACTGTGGTTCTCCATCCTCAAAAGATCCAGCACTAATTATAATATCATTCAGATTGTGGATTTGATTTTCATTCTGGGTTTTTCTAGAGTACCATGGAAAGAATGAGCTAAAAGGAGGATGCAACGAACCATCCATGATTTAGGAGGAAAAGAAGGATAATTTTGCCCTCATGAATACTAATCCACCTCATAAATAGTTACAAAATCATCTCTAAAACTCACCACGTGGAAGCTAGTAGGTTGTTATCATCCCACTATTTTTATGTACTGCAATTTGCTTTGCTAATTAAACTTCTTAAATTAAATATATGTCTTGACTAAATTCTTCCCTTAGTAAAGATTCAAATAAATCTTAAACATAATTACAGAAGGTGAATGCTTTCCTAATCTTGAATGAAGCTGACAGTAAAATTGTATTTCATTAATTGTGGCACATCTAAAGAACTCCTAATTGGACCAGCTCTATGTTCTTAGAAATAGAAATGATGGTGATGGTGTGGAGTAGAAAGATCCTTCAGTAGTTAAGAGGGTATAATACTCTTGTAGAAGACCTGAGTTTGATTTGCAGCACCCACAATAGGGATGGATGGCTCATGGCAGCCTGTTAATTCCAATTCCAGGAGGATCCAATGCCTCTATTTTTGCAAGCACCTAAACTCATAGAGCTAAACACCCACATATACATACTAATATAATTAAAATGAGCATTAAAACAAATAGAAATGATGGGATATGAGTGTGTAAATATTGGTCTTTTATACATAGACATAATTTTAAGTTATTCATTAATAAGAAATAATGCAAAATATTGTATGTCAATTGTATGTTGGTGACACTCAAAAACTATTCTCTTCCTTTCATTTCTCCTTGTGTACCTTCATGTTTGCTTGCCTTTCCTTAGTCTTTCTCTGAGACCTCTTTCTTCTCTAACCAGCATCCTTCCTTCCTCTCCCTTTTCCTAGACTTTCTTAGAGGAAGTTTGTTCTCTTGCAGTTCTAGACATCATATTATAGGAGCTGAGGCACAAAAGCCTCAGATCTATAAGTACCGGAAGTCTTGTCCTCTTCTATCTTTATTTCTGCTATGAAAACATTTGCACATTGTATTAGAGGGCATGAGTCACAAATATTGGCAAATATATGGCAAGGGCTCTAAGATGGTCAGAGGTGGTTGGCCAAAGAGATCAGTAGAGAAAGGGATACATTAATCAGAATATTTAAGCAACTTCAGTTAAAGATATAAGTACAATTGAGCCAGGTAGAAAAATAAAAATAGTAAGAGACATTTATGAAGTATTTAATTAAAAAATTGCATAAGCTCATGTATCAGCAAGGCCATTCAATGAGTATATACTGTCCTGGTCTGCATTTCATGTATATAAAAAACACAGTAAACACATCTGAATAAAAACCATTATTTTGTTAATATATTAAAGATAAATGTCAGTCCATCTAAAACATTATATTTACCTGTTTGATTTATAATACTTCTTGTATTAAAGTTTAATTTTTCTGTGCAAAGGAAAAATGTCATATTTATTTTGTATGCTAATCTAATAATCAACTATCTGAAATATTTATTTGCCATTGTTTAACTAACTATACATTGTAGAAGATTTTTAACTAATAAAAATACTCATTCTAGTAGGGATAATCTTACTTGAGGTTAAAATAATTGCAAAAACTTACATCTTACATTTCTTGAGTTTAGATTAACTATTTTATGGTTTATCTAAAAAATTTTTTAAATGTAACTTTGTTAATGTGTAAATAAGAAGTGGAAATAATTACCCATCCTGAGGGGGTAATAAAGTGGGATTGATTATGCAAAAATCTCAGGAATCAACTAAAATGTTTCCTTGTCTATAGAAATAAAAAAAAAAGAAAGAAAGAAAACCATCTGACTTTGCTGCTATTCTTCCAGGATCTAAAATACTTCACTTTAATTTCAACTCCTATATTCTTGCTGAACACTGTCTCATCCCTACTAGTTCAGTACTCTTTGCTCACATATCGGTGTTTAATAGTGCTCCAATTTCCCACTGCTCTCTAGGCCCTAATTGTTCTGATTGTGACTTTTCTCTCAGTTCCTCAAAATATGCAATCTGTCAACATATTTTCAAGTTTAATGATTCTTTTTTCTACAACTTTAAATCTACACTCAAACCTCTCTGGAGAATTTTAGAGAATTTCCATTTAGTTCCTGATTTTCAATAAATCTTCATAGGTTCTGCAATTTTATATTATTTGCTTGATAAAATGGATACAATATCCTCCTTTGGTTATTTAAAAAGTGTTTCTAGGCAGTTTCTTCTCTCTCTCTCTCTTTAATGCAACTCACTCATTTGTGTGTATGTGTGTGTGTGTGTGTGTGTGTGTGTGTTCGCATGTGTTATACTTTTCTTTGGATTAGCCTTTTTATACTTTTCATTGAAAATTTGGGCTAAAGTTTAGGCACTATATTGTAGCAATTACAGACACATTTTTTTAAGATTGTTATTGGCCTGACTAAGGATTTAATGTCTATTTTCTTTTAACTCTAAATTATGTGCAGCACACATCATTGTCTTGGAAATGAACTCTAGAAAGACAGTGTTGCTTAAATGGGGTTCTGTTAGATTATCCGACTGTCTCTATTAATGTCATACTCAGCTGTCAAGACTTAATCTTGTTAAGAATGGGATATTTTATTTTACTGTATATAATTTTGTAGTAGGTTTAGAACTTTCTTACTTAAACAAAAGGGGGAGGTGCTGCGGAAGATCTCTATCCCTCCTTCATCCAATGGCTTTTAAGATACCAGCCCACTGGGGCATTATTTTCATTTTAAAAGCGGCGGCAGCTCTCTGCTAGCTCTCTCTTGCTTCTGGCTCTTGTTCTGACTGCTAGACTCTGTTTCCTTTTGCGACCAGAGGACTGTGGTTTGGGAAATTGATCTGTAAGTTTTATCCCCTCTAAATATAAACAATTTACAAGTATACATTGCAATATGGTAAATATATATATCAACACATAAACAATATATAAGTATCTTAATCAGAGGTAGAAGTGTACACTGTAAAATAGTAAGTATATATCAACGTATATATATATAAATATATATATATATCAATACAT
>JAQHUG010000001.1:21474007-21488671 GCA_028555095.1 Dicrostonyx torquatus | reverse complement strand
ACTAATGAATGCAGATCAACAAGAGACAGCAAGGTGACCCTTTGTCATAGGGAAATACCTTAGGGGACATTGTCTCTCAGGCCCCATTATCAAATTTGGTTAAATTATTCCCTGCCAGAATCAGATAAACTCATTTACAGAGCAATTAAGAAACTTAATGCATTTTGTTAACAACAACATTGCCCTAGATGTGATCAAGGACAGAACACCTTCAATACATAAAAGAGAAAATTCAGGAGAGACCAAAAAACAAGTATATTGACAAACTTCTATAAATGTTCAGAGATCAAAACTAAATATATAATTAAATGTCAATGAAATTAAAGGCTTATTCTACACAGGTACAGATTTAATAATAATTTTACCAAAATCTTGGTGTTCCTGTCAGCCTCTTGAGGAGGTAAATGTTCAGCTTCTGAGAATTGGAATTCTATCTCAAATAAAATAAAGTACAAGAGTGGTCTAGTGTATAGAACCAGAAAGATAGATGGAGAAATTAAAATATATGTGACTAAAATAGCAATGATTTTATGAGGAAGTAATTTGTTGCTGCAATGGAAAACACATATTAACATTCTTCCAATCTCAGAAACAAGCTATAAAATAAAAAAAGGCTTCTGAGAAAATATCAAAAAGGTTTTATCAAGAATAGTCACACACCATTCAGTTTGTACATAAGCAGAATGCAACAGCTATTGACCTTCCAAAGGTGCCTACAGCCCTACCTTTAAAATGGCTAACTGACAAACCTGTGTGTGTGGGATAATGTCCTCTCAGATCAGAAAGCTTTTAGGCACTAGAACAGTTGGTAAAGGAGCAGCTAAATACACAACAATTTAAGAATTGACTTATCCTTGAATCTCTCCTGTATTTGTTATTTAAAAGATTGGAAAATGAAGAAAGATAATAGATTTTAGAGACATAAATAAGGTGATTGAGTCAATGGGCTCTTTACAGTATGGAATTCCTTTGCCTCATTAATTACCTAATGTCTATTATAGCAATTGATTTAAAAGACTGCTGGTTTACTATCACTTTACAAGAATTGGATAGAGAAAAATTAGCCTACACAGTGCTTACCAATAATTCTTAGTCTCTTAAAAGGTATCATTGGAAAGCTCTTCCATAAGGAAAGTTTGACAGTCCTTTCTTATCTCTGTATTTTATAAAACAGCCATTAAAATAATTCATAAATAATTTCTTTAATTAATAACTTACCATTGTATGGATGCTATCTTACTGGTTGATTCACATGCAGATACCTTAAAAAATATTTGATGAATTGAAGATAATTTTGCCTTGTTGGGGATTACAAATTGATCCTGAAAAATAATAGATAGAGGAGAATTGATTAATTATCTAGGATATAAGATAAGTTTACAGAAAATCCAACCACAGAAAGTACAAGTCAAGAGAGATCAATTAATAACTCTTAATGATTTTCAAATTTTTCTGGGAGATAGTAACTGGCTATGACCCCAGATTGAGTTAAATACTCAATAGTTAAGCAAATTATTTCAAACCTTACAAGGTGATAAGGATGTGAATAGCCCAAGAGACTATTTAAAGAGTCCTAAGACTCTTTATTTTATTTACTAAATTGTCCATTATCAGTTGAGATTGAGGGAGAATTTTCTCTGGCATTGCACGAGGAGGAGCAGGTTGCGGGGAGAGCCCCAGGCTTCTGGCTCCTTGCTCCTGGCCACAGGCCTGCTTTTGGTCCTGGCTAATTTATACCTGAAATAATTACACACAAACTGTATTCATTTAAACTCTGCCTGGCCAATTAGTTTTAGCCTCTTGTTGGCTAACTCTTACATCTTGAATCAACCCATTTCTAATAGTCTGTAAGTCACCACAAGGTAGTGATCTTACCGGGAAAGATTCAGCATGTTTTACTCTAGCGATTTCATGGCGGCTCTCCCTGAGCCTTCCCTATCCCAGAATTCTGTTCTGTCCTCCCTGCCTATCAAAGATTTTGCCCTATCAAAGGGCCAACACAGTTTCTTTATTAACCAATGAAAGCAATCAAAATACAGAAGGACCCTCCTACACCAGCTCTGGTAGAAAAGAAATTACAGGATGCACCTATAGATCATTTAGATCCAGAATTCAATTGCATTCTAGTTATCTATCTTCTCATTCTCCCACAAGAATTCTTATTCAGAGAGAAGATAATACCTTAGAATGAATATTTTAGCACACAATGGAGTAAAATATTAAAGGCCTAGGTAGAATAAGTTTCTTAATTGATTCTGAAAGGAAAAAATTAAACTTCATCAATTAACAAGAATATACCAAACAGAAATTGCAGTAACTTTTAGTCACATTGAAACTGCCCCTTAATTGGCAGAAGTTGATGAACATTGGCAAAGAGCTTGCAGAAATTTGGGGGCTGTAAGAGATTAGCAAAGATACCCCAAAGCAAGAGACCAGTTTATAAAAAGCACTAATTGGATTCTCTGCCATATATTAAGAAAAGCTCCAATTTCTGGAGCACCTATGTTATACACTGTTGGAATTAGATCAGGAAAAGCAGGTTATAAGTCAGAAAAAAATAAGAAAAGTGCCTCAAAGTCTTTATGATTCAGTTCAAAATCAGAGTTAGATGCTATTATCGTGGTATTATTAGATTTACCACAACTTCTTAATGTAGTTACTGACTGTTAATATGTACAAAAATTTGAAACTCCTAAACTTATTCCAGATGATTCAGAATTAACTTTGTTATTTATTCAATTACAAACAATAATCAGCAATAGAAATAATCCTTTGTATATAACACATATCCAATTCATACAGGTCTACCAGGCCATCTAACACAAGGCAATGATGAAACTGATCATCTATTAATAGAAAATGTGCTATAAGCCTTAGAATTTCATAAGAACTACCATGTTAATGGCAATGATTTGAAGCAATAATTTTTCCATCATTTGGCAAGGAAATTATAAGGAAATGCTCTCTTTGTTCTTTGCATAATCAAATTCCATTACATGCAGGAAGTAATTCAAAAGGTGCCCAAAGAAATGATATGTTGCAATTTCATTTAGCATTTCAATGAAATATGTTTCTGTTTTGCAGAGTATGTGAAATTAATGTATATGCATCATACTATAGATATACATTCAGGATTTCAATGAGCAATTGCTTTAAGTCCTGAAAAGGCTAACTGTAGTACATATTTACTATAAGTTATTGCTATTATGGGGATACCTGTATAAATTAATACTGACAATGTTTTGCATATGTCTCTAGTAAATTTTTTTATATTATAATATAAATCATATTACAGGTGCACTACACAATCCTAGAGAAAGATCTATTGTACTATAAAAGATATGTTTCATAAACAGAAAGGAGCAATAAAGACCTCCAGAGAGAGATTACACAGTGCTTTATTTGCTGGAGGAATTCCTATCGCCAATAGCCTTTAGGTTACCAGCCCACATGGGCTTGGCCTCTTATACAATTTATGCTGATGTAAAGCATGCATCCTGCCACTTTTCCAGCTGTGGGATTCGGTTGCTGTTCCCCATTCCAGCAGAGGATTGTAATCTGTGATTACCCCTAAATAAATAACCCTCTATTATACTCAATTCTGAGTTAGTGTAGGATTTTTTAAAGAGTCTTTCTTCATTTATTAATTTTAAATTTTTAAATGATAATGACAAAAGAATGACAGCTGTAGAGAGAAAATGGACAGTAGAACAAAACTTCTGAATTTTGCCAGGAATTTGTTTGCTCTGTAATTCCTGTTTGCTTAGGTAATATTTTAATCCTTATTGAGTCTCTGATGTGTATTAAGGACTAGATAGTTTTACTGTTTTCTTTGCTACCAAATTCAGAAAAGAAACTTATACACTGATGGAAAGTTTATAAGGTTTAGAGAGATAAAAGCTTAAGTTGTTTATCTAAGAATATGTTTTAAAGTCTAAAAGATATTTTTAGATGGGTAATACACATTATGATAGAAATAATTTTTTAAAAAATATTTATTTATTTATTATGTATACAATATTCTCTCTCTCTCTCTCTCTCTCTCTCTGTGTGTGTGTGTGTGTGTGTGTGTATGCCTGCAGGCCAGAAGAGGGCGCCATACCTCATTACCGATTGTTGTAAGCCACCATGAGGTTGCCGGGAATTGAACTCAAGACCTTTGGAAGAGCAGGCAAGGCTCCCAACCACTGAGCCATCTCTCCAGCCCTGATAGAAAGAGATTTAAGTATAGAACTTTGGATTCATGAAAGTATGATAGATAATAGAGTACTTTGATTTTTTTAAATACTAATGGACTAGATATTTTGAATGTGATTTTTAACTTGTTCTTATTATATGAAGTTTTACTGTGTTAGAGTTCAAACTTTTCCTTTTTATTTAGACAATAAGGGGAAATGTTGTAAGACATTTGGTCATACTGTGAAACCTAAGACTGTGTTAATTAAAGAAAATCTACCTTAGGCCAAGAAGTGGAGTCTGCAACTACTTGACAGAAGTAGCCATAGAGAGGAAGAAGGAGTCTGGAAAATAGATAGAAAAATGTACAGGAAGGAGTGAGGAGGGAAATTGGAGTTTGACGTTTTGTTTGGATTTTGGTTTGGGATGGTGAAAGACAGCCCTCTCTCTTCTTATTTTAGAGAATTAAACATTATTATTCTTTTTTTAATTTATAAAATTATTTTACATATCAGCCACAGTTTCCCCTCCTTTCTCTCCTATTTAGTCCCCTTACCTCTTTTGCTCCTCCCCCATTCACTCCTGAGAAAGAATAAGGTCTCCCATGGGGTATCAAAAAACCCTAACATATCAAGTTAAGGCAAGACCAAGATACTCCCCACTGCATCAAGGCTGAACAAGTTATCCCACCATAGGGAATAGGTTCCGAAAAGCCAGGAGAGCCTTCTTTCTGATATTTCTGCTGAGGAAGAAATTCAGCTGATTGCTCAACATTCTCTCTGAGCTAGCAGGTTTTTACTCAAACATTTGACTCCCAATTCTTTATTAGTAAATTTGTAATATTAGGATATAGTATAAAACATCCCCTATTTCATTTTCCTCCTGAGACTGTGGTTGCAACTACAGAAGTTGGGTCCTGTTGAGTGTAGATGACATGAGGAGAGCTCTGACAGAACCATAGCCCTTGAAAAGAGTCACCAAGTTGCTCTCCACTTCCTTACCTAGTGTGTCCATTTCACCAGCCAATCTTTTCTTTTTTTCTTTATCTTCATCCTGCCACTTTTCCCAGTGTGCTTGGAAAAATGGGGCAAGTGTCTATGGGAATGATGATAATGGCCTGACAGCATATAGTCTCATCTTTCCCACCATTCTCTTTTATTCTAGAATTCCTCAGACAATAGAAACTCAACTATTGGGCATCGTTTTCCCAGTGTCCAGAAACCAAGATCTGAAGAAAGATATGAGAGTCAGAGAATTGGTAAGAAAGTACCCTTGTCTCTTGTAGGTACCAACAGCCACCTCATTAGCCCTTCTAAAATGTCCCAAATATCTAAGCTCTTACTATGAATTCAAAGACCCAGGTGTACAGGCAAGAGAATAACCCAGACACACTTGAATCCTTGCCCAGTATGTAAAGGCAAAGAGGCTTAACACTGAAACACAACTATCCCTATCTCCAGAGTTGAAAGGGACCAATCCTTGAAAAGACTGAGACTACCCAAGAAAATTTACTGTCAGAGAAATCACAGAGACAGACTTATAAATCCCCAGAGAGTTAATTCTTTCCCTCTATTGGGAAATAGAAATAAAAATTTCTACTTTGTTTTTAGTAAATATGCTCTGATTTAATGTAATTGTGTTACTTGTATTGTCAATAAGTGCTTTCAAATAAATATTTTTATGTCACTTTGTATCCATGACAGATCTATGCTTGGGAATTTCTCAAAGCTTGCCCAAAGCAAGACACAACATATAGACTCCTAATTTAAAGGACTGGGAGCACCCATGAAGACCCATAGCTTACCTCTCTTATTAGAATCTTCAATGTAGGGATAACTTGATTGCTATAAACTATAATAGCTAAATAATGCTGATAGATGAGCCTTGTCAAAGATATAAATTGAGTTTGACATTACCAACAGCTTCTCCAGGTGGATAAATGCCTATGCATGCTAACTTTTTAAATTAATTAAATTAATTAATTTAAATTAATTTAAAAAGTTACTCTCTTTTACATATTTGAGTCTCTACATCCCTAAGAACATCTTAAAGTTTATATCTATAATTTTTTTAAACCCTAAATAAAAATTTTTCTTCAAGTAACAAAGGCATTCTTAACATTCTAAATATAAATATTAAGTCTTTTTCTTAAATCCTCCAATAGTTAAAGCCTTAGTTTACGCTTTGCTTTCTTGATTGCTTTTACCATTGTTGGTATTAGTGGCTACCACCTCACATTATTTTCCTTTAAGTTTATTTCATCTTGGATTCCAAATTAAAACTGTTTTCTTATTTTATCATATTCTCAAAATATGACTATCAGCATTTTTTAAAACCAAAACTGAAAATGTGTATAAACACCCCAGGAACAAGCTACACAAATATGGGTCTCTGAAGTGAAATCATGGTGTGTACTTTCTTAGGATCACTTACTTTCTGTGAACATTGGTTATTTAATTATGTATCATTATTTAGACCTAGATGTCAACAAGATTCAACCAGAAGTTTCACAGCTATTAACGTAGTTCATGGTGTTGGACGTTATTCTACATGCTACAAGGTGAGAAAAGTAATCATCAACACAGCTACAAACCCTATGACAAACAGCAATGACCTGTGAGTAACATACACATGTACAACAGTGGCACTACATTTACTTGGATTTGTAGCTCACCCCATAAGACAGAATCCATACCTGACACTGCTAAAGTAGACAATAATCTGACACAACAGAGGTCAATGAGATCTATGAAAAACCCACTGTTATTATGTTAAAATAAAATAAAAATAAAATGATTCCTAATGACATATTGCTATAACCATAGGTCAGTCCCTTGCACAGCCATCATCAGAGAAGCCTCTTCTTGCATTTTGTAGTAATTACATGGATAAACACAACTGAATAATGCAGAGACCGAGAGACTTTGGCACACTCATCACTAAATGGGTTGTCTTCACTGAATCCCTCCACAATTCATAGAGACCTTAAATATGGAAGAGGAAGCAGAAATATTATAAAAGCCAAAATTGTTGAATGACTTCAAAAAAGTCATCTTACATACATACAGGACTGAAACAAAGGAAGCTATCACTGAAATTGTGACAGTACACAGAGGAGCTCTCAGTACAGACAAAATCCAGGCATTTGAAGTGGATGTAGAAACAAAATCCCACCTTAATTAAGAGATTAGTTGCAATTGATGTATGCTGGGAAAAGAGAAAATGAGTTCTGTCTCTAACAGAGTGTCCCTGGGTATATCAATGACAGTCCAGGTCAGGCTCCATTTCCAGGAGTTGCTGTCCTAGTCAAAGTGAACTTCTTTATTTTGGGGGGCTTTTATTTTAATTTTGAAATTTTTACTTATTTTTTTGTTTTGGTTTGCTTTTGAGACTGAGAGGGAGTGAGAGAAAAAAAACTTGAAGTTCGGTGAGTAGGGAAGTAGAAAGGACCTGAGATATATTGGGTAATGAGAAAGAATATGAAAAAAAAATTATTAAAAATTAAATTAAAAATAAGCCTAAATATTTTAAATAAGTATCACTATATATTGAGTTTGGTCTGCATGAACTGCTCATTGTGATAATTTTAAAATAACATCTCTTACCCACAGTTGGGCTCCCTTCAGACTCAATCAGAAAATAGCCATTTAAGTGTCTTAAATAATTTCTGTCAGAATTAATGAACATAAAGGGTTTTATTTTTATGAAGACTCATTTATATTCTAGGTTTTTCTTTTTCAATTGAAAAATTATGAGTTTTCTTTTCTTATTAAGGTTAGTTTAGCAAAAGAAACAGATTGCTGGTGGAGTTCTCTTCAGTAAGATACTTATATATATGAACCAATTACATTTGGCTCATGCAATACTAATAAATGACTTTATATTGCTACATAACTCCAAGTTATTTATAAAATTTGTATAGCATTTTCAATTTACTCACTATAAAGGTAGATTAAAATTGTGCTTAAAAATAATTTCTTATCCTTAGGATAAAAAACAATTAAGCAAATACTATGCAAATATGTACTTAATAATTAAACATCTGCTTGCTTTAATTATATAAGACTCTAATTCTACTTCTAAGGTATTTTATATGACAAGAATATAGTATATTAATTTTGTCATATATTTTGCACAAAATCATAGAGCCCATTTTTACTAAGAGAAAATATTGTTAGCAAAGATAATTAAATGTCAATTTACTGCTCCTTTACCTGGAGAAAGAATGATAACATGTCTCATGGTCAAGTCTTACTACAGGGCACAACAAAGCTTACCTTACTCAACAGGTTCACCTGCCACCTCCAGCAATAAACTCACACCATTTTAGACTAAGTCTAAAAAATAATTTCTATAAAATCACTTTGTGATAAGACTGTCATTCCACCACAGAGCTGGATCATTACATCAGTCATTCACTCATATATTCATTTGTAACTTATTGATCATTCATTAAAAATATTTTGAGCATTATTTTATAAAATTCCCTCAACTAATTACTATATAAAATACTGGTTTTTAGTGTGCTTATACCTTTCTTTTCATTTGCCTAATGATTTTGTTGTTACAGCTACTTGTGTTTCTCACATATATTTTGCAGTGCTCCATCTCTCAACATTTTTAAAAATACCCTTTTCTCTACTTTAAGTAATTTTTTCTTTCCCTCAAAACATATTTAAAAAATCTTCAAATCTATACAAAACTATACAATTTTGTAGATCGTGTAAAATTTTCAGGGGTGGGAAATACATATTCATTTAAATTATATAACTAATTTAATTAGCACATTCCTTAGTTAGTCAATTGGATCTACATTTTTCAGGTTAATATGAGGAGATTCTTTCCATAGGCTATTAGGAAACATCAAACTGCTGCTTAGAACTTTTTCACAGTTTTGAGAATTGCATGTGAGTGCTCTATTTGCCTTATTTTCCCCACACT
Source organism: Dicrostonyx torquatus (assembly GCA_028555095.1). Lineage (NCBI taxonomy): Eukaryota > Metazoa > Chordata > Mammalia > Rodentia > Cricetidae > Dicrostonyx > Dicrostonyx torquatus. The sequence continues at coordinate 21,479,554 of JAQHUG010000001.1, read as the reverse complement.
CTACCCTTCAACAAAAGTGCCATTATTGCATCATTGGGTATATTTTGTCTAGTAAATCATTAATGTTTTGTAGACTTTATTAAGGGACATTTTTAGAAAATGAAGTAAGCAGGTAATTGGGAAGGGAATTTCATTAAATAAAAGAGTAAATAAAATAGTTAAATTTGTTTATAAAATGGCACTCTTTATTTGGAAGTAAGCAGAAAGCTAAAAAAATAATTAAGGATTTATACTAAATGTGCCACCAATTTTATGATTCCCTCATAACCAAATGTATTTCTTTAAGTCATGACTGCATAGTTGCTGTGTCTTAGTAGAATCTTCAGGCAGTCAGTTTTTAGGCCAATATCCAACCTACACTATATTCTCCAGGGGAGTATATAAAAGTAAGTTTCACTAAGTGCTGTATTGAGTAAAGGATATTCATTTATTTTCTAAGAATTGATAAATCCAATTTTTTCCAAAAGACTTGAAAGTGTCCATTCCATAAATGATGGATTAAAGTAAAACAGGGTGAATTTTAATAATGATTTTGCTATTTTTCAAGAAATAGTTGTATGAGTGCAGTTATTTGAAATGAATATACAATTATAGAAAGACATACATATAGATCATATATAAAATCACACTTTATGTGATTTTGACACTTAGTTATCTTGTTGAGGACAGAGATGAGTAGAACTTAATTATTGAACAGTATAGATATTTATGTTCCTTATTATTCAAATATAAGATTTATGTTGTACATTAGAGATCTAGAAATGACTTAAGATCTTGGCTGGGATATAGTAAGAAAGCTAACACCTTGTTGTTTTCTGATATTAGCTATATCACCTTCCTAAATTCAGCCACAATCTTGTTTCAGACAAAGTTTCAAAAAAATCAAACATATTTCATGTTCTAGGATTGTATAAACTTAAGAGTATTTCTTCCATAAGCACTCGTGTGTGTGTGTGTGACTTGTTATTGATATATACTCAGTTCTGAAATTTTATAAATTGTCATCTTGTTTCCACAGAAAACTTGCAAATTGCATTTAGGTAGGCAATCAAATATTACATTCAGTTCCTCTTCAAAAGAACATTTTATTATGAAACTTGAGAGTAACAGAACAGTCACACAGGAAGTATCTAGCACTTGTCTTCATTTTAAGTCTCCATTAAATTTGAGGGCTATGTTAGAAAAAGTAAATTGGCAGCTAGTTGGCCTGGATGTATTCCAATTGTTCAGCAAAGTTAAGCAGATGAGAATTATCATTCCATGTTGCCTGAATGGCAATTGTGCAAACTAGCATGACTTTGGGGAAAGATTTATGCTTCAATATTCAGGATTTACTGATACATTAACATCTAGAAAGCAACATATAATTGGCTACCTTAGTTAATAAAATTATAGTTGAAAAGTCAACAAAAGATTATTTTATTTCTTTTTCCAGTGATTTGGAAAAACATATTTGTTTATGTATATCAACATAAAAATTGATAAAATGGCAGATACCATGTGACAATAAAGACCAAAATAGACTTTCATTAGACAATAAGGCATGCCTGATAAATAACCCCAGTCCCGTTAACAAGCACCTACCTCTATTTTGACCCAATGAACTGCATTGACACATGAAAAGAAACATACTTCTGACAATTCCTGCAGTCTTTTCATTTATTATCGCTTTATTTGTAGCAAAATGATAGATCTCAGGTTTACATCTTTTCTGTATTGTCTGTAATTTTCTTAACATTTTGAGCTATTATAATGCTGTAAGAAGGAATATTATACACTGATCATTTTCATCATACTGACTCAAATCATTCTTGCTTCATTTCCCTGAACTCTCAGACCAGGAATAAGGGATAATAAAGGCAAACATTTGTGTACTTGCATCAGATTATGCATCCTTATTCATTTCTTAGTTGGGTCTTCATCTGAATCTTCTTTGCTCAGCAAATTCAATAAGACAAATGATATCACTGTTGTTTTTCTAGCAGTTTACATAAACTTGTTAGTAACAACAACAAATCATAAAAAGCATTGATTATTGTATCCTATGATTCTACATTGTCTCAACCATATGCTAGCCCTAGGATTAGCAAAACAAAATCTTATTCCATGTTAATTCATCCTTTAAAGAATAAAACAGAAAGACAATTTAACTATGTACCATTTAAGACTACATTATTGAGCCAGTGAAATGGTTCTGCAAGCAAAAGTGCTTGCTACTAGCCATAACCACCTGAGTTTGATTCCCCAGAAGTTTGATTCATCCACAAGGTGGAAGAAATAAGCTACCTCCTGCAAAGCTGTCCTCTGACCTGTAGATGCAGAAATTCCATATGTGCCCCACAATAAATAAATGCAAAAATATTAAAACTGAATTATTAATTGAGGGAAATAAAATGATGTGGCAATGTATTGTAATATTATATAACATGTGTTGTTTAATATTTGTTTATGTGCTCAATAAATGCATATGAAAAATATTTAACTTTTATCATTAGCATGTTTCAAAGTACTGATAAATAGTATCACTATTATACCATACTAAAAAAATATTCCTGGAACTTATTCTTGATATCAAGGAACATTTTCTGAGTATTGTCTCCATTGCTTTATGTATATGTATAATTTTTTATTTTACAATTAATGCACAACTGATACACATTTTTCTTGGTTTTTCCAAGTACATTTATTGCTTGTAAAAAAGAAAAAATAGAACCAAAGTTTCTATCTTAACCTTTGCCTACTTTGTTTTAAATATAGATCTTGTAAGGAGAAATTGAAACCTTCAGGCAGTGGTGGGACCTTATTTCTTCAAAGCTGTAGATAGCACTCAGGAAACCACTGTACAGAAGGAATGGACTTATGTCACACAATGGTCTTCTCAGAGGTCAGAAATATCAGTCATATTCCATTTCTTTGATATTTGCTTTAAAATCTTACAATAAATATGTACTACATCATTATAATACAATCACATTTTTGTTATGTATATGTTAGATATAAGCCAGAAAATAATTATGAGACTCTAAAATTATTGATCTTATGTAGGCAGGCATGTTTTGTTTTTGCAGATTCTTATGTGGGCATTCTCTTATGCACATATTTGTTTCAAGTTGCTGGATAAACAGGGAAGTTATAGCAAGGCTTGGGATGGAATTATAACACTGCAAGAGTGATGTTTATGGGATATCCACCTGGGTCTTTATCAAATGAGCGTCATTGACATAATTACACTTAGGTCTCTGTAGCATTACATTTCACATCTTTCTAGACCCCATTGACCTTCCCAGTGGTGCTAAAGTTGCAATTTATGCAGACTTGTATTTGAATCATCCCACTGTGAACAAGGCAAAGCCCTTTTAAATCAAGAATTGCCTTAGTATGTTGCCAAATTCAGCTTCCCTTTCCCATCCCACACATATGCAACCACTGTCATTTAGCACTTATTTGGTCTGACATTTTTATTCCAAACTGACAAGTAAATCCCTTCAATCAAAAACAAGCTGCAATTTCTTTAAAGGACAGATGGCACCCCACCTCTGAACTTACAGTTCATGGTTCCTTCATAACCCACTGTGCTCTCTTTGTGATTTCCACAGGCAAACAGAACACAGCCAAATACAGCAGCCTTTTTGAAAATGTAGGCAAGTGACATACTTCAGATTTCATATAAAATTCCACTGTGCGCTGTGTTAGAGAATTACTAAAAGGTCACAGTCATCCTGACAACTTCACTGTAACATTTAGAAGCTTTCTAATTAGTATTGCCAACCCTGACTTGTTCCCTGTACACCTTTCTTAATTAGCGTGAGAGGCAAACCCAGACACGTGGATTGTATTTACCATCACATACACTTGAAAACATGTTAATGAAGACCCACAGAAGAAGATATCAATAACTATACTTTATTAGTCAAGACAAAGGCGTATGGCATTGTTGGTTAACTTTTAACTCATCAGAATTATGATGGCAGACAGCATCCTGCTTCATCTGACTGCAGTGGGTCATTCCTGGAACAGAGACTTACCCTTAAAAAGACTCATAGACAAAGGTGCGAGTCCTCTGTCCACCTCTCAGTGACCGGGTCCCAGTGTTCAGAAACCTCTAGGGAAGTGAAGGAACACTCAGACCCATGGCCTGACAACTTGACTTTGTGTTTAAATATTGAAGGTCAGGTTGATACCATGGATAGAGCAACCTTTTTTTTCTGAGAACCGCATGGTGTTTGTCAGCTGATTCTGTTGCTTGCTGCCATTGCAACTGTGGAAATTTCTCCAGAATTAATTCTTGCTCTCTCCTCTTGACCACGACAGAAATTCACCTTCAACGATCCCTTACATTTATGTATTCATCGTCTGCTCATTGCTGATGTCTCAGCACTTAGCCTGATGTCTGGGAATCAGGCTGGTAAATTTGACAGTTTCCTGAGAAGTTGAGATCATCCTAGAGTCACAAAGAGGACAGGCATCATATTTAGAGAAATAGCCGTGAAGCCAATTGCATCTCTCATCTACAGAGAAAGTTACCTGAAGGCAGGAGCTTTCCAGATAATGCAATTCATAAGTTGATGTATTCAGAGTCAGACTTTTGCTAACTGCAACCCAACCCTGTGGGCTTCACTATTGGTGCTTATCAAAATCCTTAACCTATGGTTTTTCTTCCCTTGTTTTACTTGAAACTGTTAACACACAAGCACAACTCTCACCTCAGCAGGGTTAGGAGAGAGTTTCATCTAGAGGAAAGTAGGCGTGACCATGGTCCAGGAGTAGACTCCAGCTGTTCTAACTTTCTTGTCCATAGAGGTACCAGTTTCATGCAGTATTCATAGTAACAGAAAAGAAAATTTTAAAACCAAGGCAGTCTTCAAAATCTTTAGGAGAGATATTGGGTAAGTAGGTTCTCCAAAACTTGGAAAGTTCAAGGGCACTTTGATTGCATTGTTAGCCTTTTGATGAGGGAATCTGGTTCTCTGTCTGTACTTTCCAAAGGATTTTGCTAACAGGCACAAGCATGTTAGGTGACATACAGAGAAGGACAATGCATGGCTATTAAGGGAGCTAACAATTCTTTGCCTCTTGACTCGAAACTCCCCAAAGTCTCTACAAATATCAAAGTCCTAACCAGTTAATCAGCCTCTTATTCACAGAACAAAGGCTTCCAACAAGTTTTGCTCAGCATGGAATCACAGTGGCTTTGAAGAAATATAGGAATTATAATGAGTATAAATTCTTACTTTAATTAGGCTCAATCTGACTTCTTTTTTCCCCCCAGTAATGGTCTCTGTGTGCACTCAAAGGGACCTTAACCTGCCAAGCCTGTAAACGACATTCCATTAGAGCCCCCACACTGCCTTTCCTATGCAGAAAGCAAATTGCTTTTAATTTTGGGTTATTTTCCTAAAATTAAAAAAAATTTAAATAAACAAGATTTCACCATTCCCCATATTAAAATTGACACTCCACTCAACATTTACTTCCTTATGAACTTGAAAATTCTTTTTTTATGGTTAAAAGAAAAATTTACATTTACTCCCCTTGTCCCAGGCCCTC
>JAQHUG010000001.1:21414326-21431023 GCA_028555095.1 Dicrostonyx torquatus | reverse complement strand
TTTTTTATTAACAAATGAAAGCAACACACAGATAGAAGACCCCCTACATCAATACTTTCAGGCAAAACATTAGCATAGTTAGTGTCTTAATTTTTTTTTAATGTAGACCTTAAGCCAAAATGAATCTGAAGCAATACAGAAAGCTAGTCTTTGTTCTTCTGAGCAAGAAAACAACCTACCAAGAGGATGTTAGAATTCTAAACCTGTACACATTTGAATTAGAAATATTGAAAAAAGGAACAGATTAACCACAACAAAATCAAAGTAGATTATTTCAAAATCCACTTTTACCAATAGAAAGTCCATTCAGACAAAACTGAAGGGAGCCATGGGAGTTAAATGACATCATTAGTCAGATGAACCTAGCGGATATTTAAAGAATATTCATCAAAACACAATCAAAAACTGATTCTTTTCAGCAACCCATGCAAGTTTCTCCAAAATAGATCACTTATCTTTGCACAAAGCAAGTCTGTAATTCCCATCAATACATTCTGGCTGAGAAGGTTATAGTGGAGAAATGTATTCCTATCACTGAGCTAAATAAATATAACATCAAATGGCCTTCTTAGTCTCTATGTTCATACTCACAGAGAAATTCCATTCTTGCATTAATCAGATAATTCTACCTGTGTAGCAAATGGCAATGCATGTAGCAATCCATGGCTGCTAAGGATGTTGAAAACAATGAACAGATGAGCCTTCAGCTTTAAACAGGATATTCATACTCCCACTGATGCTCAGAGAACAACACAGAAGAGGAAGTAAAAAGAGTATAAAAGCTATGAAATAAGAAGAAGGTTCAGACAAATGCTATTTGGGGGGCATAGAGATACCATTGCAAGTGTGATCTCACAGTAGATGTGGTGGCATAAAGTGCGCTTGCACATCATGGAGTCTGATGACAGCTAAGCATGTACTGGGGAGATGCACATGGAGCCCAATTTCTTGTTGAGCTTTTGGATTTTAACAAATTATGGAAGGGACCTTCCATAAGAAGGAGATTAACAGAAACAAGAAAGAGTAGGGTAGAAAGTGAATATTGTATATTCAGAACATAGTATAAGCATGTATGAAACTTTCAGCTAACAAGTTTAATAAAAACATTTTTATAATATAGTCAGAAGGGACTGGAGAAATAACTCGGTGGGTGGAGCACTGAGTGTTCTTCCAGAGGTTGGCTTCCCACCAGTCACATGGTGACTCATGAACCACTGTAATTCCACCTCCAGGCTATCCAATGCCCTCTTCTGACCTCCAAAGCCACTGCATGTAAGAGAAACACCAAAGGAAAGAAGGCAAAATACCCATGCACATAAAGCAAAATAAATAATATTTTTAAAAACTGGAAACAACACATATTTTTTCCAACCTATGGGTAATTAAGAATTTTATACATCTCATTTATGGAATGTTATCCAAGAAGAAAGTGAGAAAGAGCTGCTAAATGCTACAATTCAGACCAGTCTTGACATTATTATTGCTAAGTGATCAAGCTGGACAGCAATTTCCCTGTGTATGATTTTATTTATTTTAGATATCCATAATACAAAAAGTCATAAACACTAAGTTAATTTCTGATTGCCGACTTATCAAAGTAAGGAAGGAATGGGGTTCATTAGCGAGGATTGGAACAAAAGAACCAATAGGGCAAGTGTGTGTGTGTGAATGTGTGTGTGTGTGTGTGTGTGTGTGTGTTGCGCACACAAGTTCAGTCCTTGAGCTGAACATCTCAGCAGTCAGCATAGTCCTCAATGTCTGTCTCACATTTGAGGGCACCCTTACAATTGGGAGTTGCTCAGTTCAGAAGGCTGGATATCTCATTTGTCTCATTTTGGTACCAGAAGCCCACCTTCCCTCTCTTTCTTGTTCTCCTTGTCCTCCTGCTTCTCCACCACCAGCATCTCCTTCTCCTCCTTTTTCTTTTTGCCAGCAACCTCACACTTATCTCATCCTCAAAGGTAGTCACTGTTATCAATTACGCTTGTTTTTTTTTTTGTTGTTGTTGTTGTTTTGTGTGCTTGTTTGCTTTTGCATCAGTTAGCTAATGCCACATAACAAAACTCCATTGCCATAGTATATCACTTACAGCTGACCTGCCTGTCATGGTCAGCACAGTGGTCCTTTTCATTTTGACTTGGTTTGACTAACAATCAGAGGTGACTGTGACCGAGACAATTGAAAAGTACTGGACTCTACTCCAGCAGCTAACCAACCCATGTTGTCAGGAAGAAGAGTGAAGCACAAAAGCCATTGTGCCCAGAAAAATTCCTAAAGAGACTCTGGTCCCTAGTGTATGAGGATTCTTGGAAATTCTGATATCAACAATGTGATCAGAAGCAGTGTTAATGGGGCAGGTTAACCCCATGGCAAAAAGGAAGGCCAATGGAAGATCTTTCTGCCGCATACTGAAACAGCTACCAGAAGGGGCCACTCGCATTTGGATTGTTCTTTCTACACCAATCAGAACAAGCAGGACACTTCTGCAGGTGAGGCTCTCTACTCAGGTGATTGTAATTTATGGCAAGCTGACATTATAAAAACCACAATAATGAGCTGTTGGCACTAAATGAATTGGAGAAATTAGAATTAGAAGATTTTTGAGGGAAAGGAAATAGATCACGGCTGTAGGTGTGAGAAAAGGTAGTGGGCAAGGGGATAAGTAGAAAAAAAACATAAGTAGAAGAAAACATACATACAAAATGCTCCATACCAAAACCTTTGTGGACTAATTTTAAAGTTAATTTAAAGTAAATTAAGATGACAGAAAAACAGGAAAACTTCTCTTTAACATGTGGAGATAGGTTTTATTTAAAAATTGCTTTACAGGTAAAGATACTATCTTAAACTCATAGATTCCACCATATTCTATTAACTCCCACTACAGTTAAGCTGTGGGGATTTCTCCACAAATCCCTAACCAAAATGCATAGAGGGGGAAGATGGCAGGAAGATTGTAAGAGCCAGAAAACCAGAAAGTCTGTTGTGAAAATCCCCCCTAAAACTGGCTGAATAAAGAAAACTGAGTAATAGCATTATCCATAGACAAGTTAGTGTGAAAAGGGGAGACATTTTTAGGGTTCCATCCCTAGACAAAGATTGGCTGCTAGGTGTTGTAATGAGGTGTGGGGCTGTGTTCCCAGCACCTGAGAGGAATGCAGGCCCTTTTGTTCCTTCCCTCCTGGCTCCCTGGTCGCATGGCCGCATGGCCGCATGGCCTGCTTTTGGCCCTGGTTAGCTTATACCCGGAATAATTACACACAAACTGTATTGATTCAAATACTGCCTGGCCCATTAGTTTTAACCTCTTATACATATTAGTCTAACCCATATTTGGAAATTTGTGTGTCACCACGAGGGGTGGCTTACCCAGGAAGGTTCTAACCTACATCCATCTTGCGCTGGAGGATCATGGTGTCTCTGGCAGTGTCTTCTTTCTCACCGCCTTCTGTTCTGTCTACTCCACCTACCTAAGGGCTGTGTCCTATCTTACAGGCCAGGCAGTCTTCTTTATTAACCAATGAAAGCAAAGAAATACAGAAGAACCCTCCTACACCAGGTAGGAAAAAGAGAAATAGCCTATTCTAGGGGTGAGTTCCTTTAATAGTTACCCACTGCAAAATGGTCAGCCTTGAAACTATATACATGTAAAAAATACAGATTTAGCAAGTTTTATATGCATACATACACAATTCACATATATTCACACATGCACATATATGTAGCAAATAAAATCAAAGAGAAAGAGATGATCAATTTGAGAGTGGGGAGCATGGAAGAAGTTTGAGGAAAGGGAGCTGGGAGGGACTAGAGCAAGGAAACTGAGGGAAAAAGTGATGTAATTCTGTTTCAATGAAAATATTTTAAAAATGCACTGTCATATAGAAGGAAAGGAACTAATGGCATTTTCAGTTACAGTTGAGAAGTAGGAGGTACAATTTTCTTCAAAGACTCTTGTAAGTCCTTCAAAGTTGACAAGAGTGCCCGTGGAACTGAATTAGTCTAAGTGGCGGGACAGAAACTGTGGTGGAAGTGGTGCGGAGTCAGCACACTGAAATGGGAGGCTTGAAGAAGGAAATGAAGTATTTCATGTTTTTATTTATGTGTTCCTGTTTTTTTAGCCAGCAAGCAGCTGTTTTATTATACAGAAAAAAGCCAAGCTCCAAATTTGACAAAAAAGAAAGTCAGCAAAAATAAATTCAAGAGTTAATTTTACTAAATGCCCACAAATCATTCAGTCCTACATTCTGCACGGAATGGCATCAGGACCACAAAGACAATTAGCAGCTATGAAACACTGAGGATTTTGTCAGCAGAGTTTTCAGGCATTTAAGTGTGCTTTGCTGATGTAAATCCTATTTACTTCACTTGATCAGCATAAGTCTATAAACTGAATATTAAGTGTATACACTGCCAACTTACACTAAGTGGCCCCTTTGCAAGACTGCCAGTATTATCAAATATGGAAAAGAACATTGCAAGCAATTTGGTAAAGGCTCTGCCAAGATTAAAAATGCCTTCTTTTTGGTTCTATGTATTTTTATATTAAATATGAAAGCTATTCTCCCTCTCTTTCCAACTTTTACCTGTATGTGCATATATCTTTATGCTTATATTTTTTATATTAATGCATATTATAATATAAAGATAAAATTATAGCTAATTTTACATCATTTTAGATAAGCTATAAAATACTAATTAAATCTATTACCTTCATAAAGCACAAGTACAGAAATAGGATTTGACTTACTCTAAATCTATTAATTATTTTAAACTGAAATTAAAATAAATTCAGAAAATAGGACAATCTTTAACTGAAAGATTTTAACCTATACTTAGAGCAATTTAAATAACAAAGAGATGTCTATTATTGAACTCTAAGAATTCTATACATTCTTGTATCATTTTGGTGATTGATATTATAATAAATTATTCCATTCATTATTAGAATATTTGTTTAATGTGCACTAGTCTGTGATTTTCATCTTAATTACACCAGAAAATAAACATGGAAAATATATTCAATATAATCACATACATTTTTCATATAATACATAAAGCATGAGTAATTATAATCACCTCATTTCAAAGAGCTCCTGTCTCTGACCCAAGAAAAAGGAGTGTTGAAGGGAAAGAACAAAAAAGATGGTGTTCCATTTAGTCAGACAATGTCTCTACATGAACCTAAAATGATAGGGTTGGATTTCAGGGACCTTGCACAAGGCTGAGCACATGATGTTCCCAGGACAGTGAGTTGACTGAACATGGCATGGAATCCAAAATCCTTTTTCCAATAACTGTTCCAAAATTGTTACATTTCCTTTTATGTTTATTTTTTGTTTATCTATTAGCTACTGTTACCTGAATCTTAAATTTTTTGGTACAACCTAATATTTTTAGTCATTTCCATTCCACTATAGACATTAATAATTTTCCATGACATGTGAAAATATGTGCACTGTTTATAATACAGTCTAGGTGTATCTATTTCTTTTAATAAAGATGCTTTAATCCATTTCTGGTTTTGAAGTCACTGGTATTACTTCATAGATTATCTTCTTTAGGATATTTTCGTTATTTATAATCCTTTCATATTTCTCTTTTGGTTTTTATAACTTTTGATGGATTGGTGTTTTTTTTCTTTGCTCAATGTCTGTTTATGGTCTCAAGAATTATGAACTGGGATTCATGCTATTAATCAAGAATTTTGTTGGGCTGATCGTGTGGGAAGTCCTGTCTATGTGTTCCTTTTATTGATTAATGAAAAAAAAATCTGTTTTGACAAATGGCTTAAGAGAATAGGGCAAGGTGGGAGTTCCAAGGAGATAGAAGAGGAGAGAGTAGCCAGAGGCAGAGAGTTGCCATATTAGCCACCTGCCAGGGACAAACACACCGGAACCTTGCCAGAAAGCCACAGTCACGTGGCAATACACAGATTATTAGAAATTGATTAACCAAAGATTTAAGAGTTAGCTAGCCGAAGTGATTGCTAACCAGTGATTTAAATAATATAGTTTCTGTGTGTTCATTTTGTGGTCTGGGCAGCCGGGAATGAACAAGCAGCCTCAGACAACAGGCTGGGATGTAGCTAAGTTAGTAAACGGCTTTCTAAGAACCTGGGTTTAATCCTTGTCACTATCTAAAACAATCTATAGTGATGTGAATGTGTGCAATCCCAGTCCTTGGGAGATGGAAGGAAGAAGATCAATTATTTATGGTCAATCAGAGATACATAGTTGAATTTGAGGGCAACCTAGGGTACCAGAGAGTCTCAAAGTAATAAAAATAATTATGATGATGATGATGGTGACGATGAACAGGCTGGAGAAGTGGCTCAGTGCTTCTGATCACTTGCATTGATGGTTCCTGAAGATGACCTGGGTGCAGTTCCCAGAGTCCATACTGGTATTTCATAACCAATCTTAACTCTAGTTTCATAAGATCCCATGACCTCTTCTCACCTCTGTTGGCATCGGACACTCACAGGAAGTACGTATATCCATGTGGGCAAAATAGTCATACTTATAAAATACTTATAAAAAAGTAAAACAAAACAGAAAAATAAAAATAAAGAAATTTCATACAAGAATTATTCTTCTACCTCTCAATGTTTGCCAAGAATTTTACACATAAAAATTTAGAAATATCAATATAATTTTGTCTTGGATAATACCATTAATAATTTCTATGTTATTTCTTCAATTTATGAAAACACATAAAGGCTTTCTTATTTAATTATATTGTCATATTCCTTGCTCTTTCTGTATATTTGATATAGGTTTGCATTATATAAATCTGTTTGGCCTTCAACTCACCAATACTTCTGCCTTAAACTTACTAGCACTTCATGCACTATAGACAAGCACTTTGCCACAAGATAACTATGCTGCTTGCCTCTAGGGATTGCTCTCATAAACACTGGGCTAAAATTTGCTGGCATATTTTCAACATTACCTGGTTTCTAAAATTTTTTAATTTTTTTGTTTTCTTCCTTATCTGTATGTCTTTTTTTATTTTCTTCTTTCCTTCCTTCCTTCTTTGCTCTTCCTCTGCATATTTTACTTCTCAAATAGAATTGCCTGTATGGATTCTTTTTAATGAAAAAATTACTTCATGAAACATTACCTCTGGAGCTAAACATGAATGGCATGAGATCCAATGACTGACCCCTGGTGTTGGAGTACCTTGCATTTAAGGTTACAGTTCACCATGTCTGGATACCTCTCTGAACTTGGTATAATATGGAGGACTTCCTTTGCAATGGGACTCCCTCCTTACCCAAATTGAGTAGTGTCTCTAGGCCCAGATTCCTGACCTTATTTAGAAGCTGTCCCTGAGCCTGGATGCCTGACTTTCCTCTTTTTATTACCTCTTTTTGGTGTTGCTTTTTTCCTATTTGTTTGTTTGTTATGGTTTTGTTTTTCTGTGTAGCAGCCCTAGTTGTCCTGAAACTAGGTTGTAGACCAAGATGACCTTGAAGCCTCCTAAGTGGTGGGATTTAAAGTACTTGGCACCATAAGTCGGGATTTGACTTATCTTAAATGTGACCTTTTGATGCGGGAGATTAAGCCCTCTTGCTTTCAGCCAATGGCTACTAAGATACCCGCCCAATGTGGGGCGTGGTTTTCATTTTAAAGAAAAGCCGCAGCCACTCTCTGAGCTAACTTGCTTCCAGCTTCCATGCTGACCACTAGACTCGGTTTCCTGTTTGCGACCAGAGGAACGTGGTTTGGGACAGTGATCTGTAAGTTTTATCCCCTCCAATAAAATACCCCCTTTTTAATCAAATTGGTGTAATATTGTCCTGTGACAATAACCTTTGACATAGTTTCTTGCAAACACCTGCCGCTCCCATCATATGATAACTAGATATTGTGCTCCAGCTATATGGTAGGAGAGTGCAGACAAAAACAAATTAGGTGATGCCACAGCCACTGACCCCATCCTACGTATTCCCATTACTATGAAACAGAGCCCAGAAGGCTGTTTCAATTGCACTCACAGGCCATACAAAAATTTGCATGCCACTTCTGCTTCCGTTGTCCTTGTAGCCTGGAGGCCAATGGACCAGGAGGAAAAGGGAGACCCTGTGTCTAGCACCACAAACAGCAAGTTCTTGTCTGCTGCTCAGAGATTGTGAGTATCCATCTGGCATCACCAGAGGCTAGCTGTGTTTGTTGCCTGGTTTTCCAGCCAGAAGTCTCTTTTCTTTTTTTCTCTCCTCTGCTATACTTTATGGTTTGTGCCTGTAATGATCTTTTCGCCTCTCATAGAAACCTAGTAATGAAGCAACCAGTTTAAGTCTCTAAAATGGTTGACAACCTCTGAAATTTAGGGCCAGGCTTGCATCTAGGACTTTGGGAAATCCCCAGTGGTTCTGCAAGGTCCTAAATAAAAATGCTCCCCTCTGGCCTTGGTGATTTAATACCTTCTTTGCTATGGGAAATTAATGTATCTCATCAGCTAAGGTATGATGTTTCTTCCATGACAGGAACAGACTGTCCCAGGTCAGAACCTGTGTCTTCCCAAGTGCAGAGCCTGTTTTTCCACAGCCACACATGGGGCAGAATCTATGTCTTCACTGTGGCACACAGAGGCAGATCCTGTGTCCTGGCTCACAGGCAGCCTGCTTCTCCAGGCTTCTCCAGTTCATCCTATGTGGCAGTGTCAAACTGCTAAGACAGTTACGTCATCACAGGTACATAGATGTGTTACCGTGGGTTGAGCCATGGAGAATGAGAAAGAATTTTTAATTCTCTATTCCTCTTTCTTCACTCTAAAACCTGCATCTTTCTGTCTTCCCTCTCCTTTCTAAACTATGTAAATGTCCTGTCTGTATGTTTATTACAACATGGGAGTCAGAGACAGAGAGGCTCCTGCCCCCGCTCTGTAATATCTGCAGTTGCTTCTCTCTGCCCTGTTTTCCCTCCACGTGGGCACATAAAGGCTTGTATGGCTCATGTATCCTGTTGTACCAACAGGGATATTGCCTTTCCGGCTCTCTCCTGCCTTCCAGGAGCTGCAGTCCAGCCCGCAGCAGCCTGGAAGACTCACTGAAAATCTTTGCTGTATGTTTTAAGATTATACTCTGATCTCAGAATGTGGAAGTTGTCTATCAGGAATGGTTTAAAATTGATATAGTTCATAACAAAATGTCTTTTTCCCATGGAATGTTTTGTCCGTTTCTCTAGAAGGCCGTGTCTGCCTGTGTCATTAGAAAGTTTGTCTGTTTGTGCATTCTGGTAGGTCCATGAATGTTGTTTCGGTATGGCATGGAGACAAAATAGGTCAAATATTTTGTTGTCTCTTAAGGCACAGTCACCATATGGCTGTTGATGGCCAGACTTCAGAATGCACCTCTGAGTCTGCTGGTCACCGGATTCGGGTTAGCTGTAGTTTGTATATCGTTTTGGAGTGGATAGCATTAAAGTGTTTTATGCGGTTCTATGTTATTGAAAAGATGGTTCTAGAGTTGGGTTCTGGCAACCCCTTCTCAAATACTGGCATGTTTAAAGTTCCCTTTACACCCAGGGTCAGGTTTATCTGTCTGGCACAGAAAACAAAATAGAACAGCCAAAAATTATGCTTTATTTATGTAAAAATTCTGTACCTCAAGCTTTATCTGTTCATTTTATTGGATTTGATTAAAAACATGCTAAATCTATGGAAAGGGTTGACTTAAAACATGTGGTGTGATTCCACTTTGGAATATAAGCAACAGGTGGCTGGCTGCCATTTTTCCTAGGGTTGGAGAAGACATATGTCATGTGATTTTCACTAATTAAAGGCGACCATGTAGAGTTGAGTGGACCTACAAAAGAGGCAACAATAGGTCTCCAAGATATTCCAGATTAGGATGAATTTTTGTGTAGTAATTCCTGCCTTGTCCTTAAACCAAAGTTTATAAGTACCAGATATTAAATATTAAACAATCTGCACTATTAAAGCTTGTTTTTGCATAATGTGTATTATGGTAGTACCTGCTTTGTTCCCTCTTGAAGTAAAGAACAGAACATTATTTTTGAGAGATCTTAAACTGAAAAGTGTTTTGGCTTTTCTAAGCAAACTAAGAAACTTTAAAAATTTACACAAAAGTTACAAAAGTGACTGCTTTAAGAAGCTGCTTTTTAAAAATATCTAGCATTTTAAGGCTACATCTAAAGTTCATACAATTTTTACTATATCTTATAACATACAATCTTGAGAAGTAAGTAGCTTTAACAGCAACAAGCACCCAGAGCCTTTCCCAAAGCTTCAGCTGCTTTCTTAGATCTCTTCATGTGTAAAATTCAGGCCACAAGCATCACTTTCCCAAGAGCTAATACTAGTTCTAAACACAATTACCTTACAACCAGACTACAAAGGAGAGGAGATGAACTTATAAAACAGGTTTCCATGCAACTTTTTACTATTTCCTTATTCAAAGGAACACTCTCTGTTTTGACTGCTTTCAGTAATTAACCACCTGTTTCTTGTGATGAATGATCAAATAAAGTTTTTGGAGGTTCTAAGGCTATAAAAGTTTAAGGATCTAAGAAAATGTCATAAGGTCTAAGGTGCTTAAGGTATGTATAAAATGATGAGAACATCAAGACAAAAAGTGTTTTGAGGTTCATGGATGAATACAAATTGTAAAGTTAAAAAGAGATGGCTTAAGGTACCTGAAAAATGTTTCAGATTACTTTTCCTCCCTATGCAATTGTTATATTAACACTCCAAAAGTTGCAAGTTTTAGTATTGACCAGTGGAATTCTGACAAACTATTAATTAAGCTCTGGTAAAACAATTGAGTACTTATTGTTTACTCACAAGCTCAAGATTTTCATTTCTCTTTGTCTGTCCCCTAAATATAGGCTTACAGGTACTTCTCATCAGATACCTCCGTCCATCTATATCTGGTTCTCTGGACAGAGGAAAATGTTAATGTTTTTTAACCCCAAATTGTAGCTTTTTCTAGGACTCAAAGTCGTGAATCCACCTCAGCTCCTTTACACACACCAGTTAACGCCCCTTTCTACAATGTGGATTTCAATACAATGGTAATGCCAATATATCCAAAACTTTTATCTCATTTGGTAAACTAAAACTCATATAAGCTTCAAGGAATAAAAGTCATAAGGCTTTGTCCACTTGTCAATGGATCCAAAAAGGGGCGGGGCAGTTTCAAATGTAAGGTTTTTTTCCTAAGCTCCTGAAATTTTACTTATGTCCATAGTCTATGTCTTAACCGGTTTCCACTTGATTGCTAGTCAGCATCCAGGAAACATCTGCATACTACAAGTCACTGAGCTTTGGACTTGCTGAAAGTTGATGTGAATCAGTCCAGCCGATATGAAGGCTCCCTGGCCCTTCAGCTGGATTAGCTAATCAGATGCTTCTGATAAATTCCCCATTACCCAGGCTTTGATTTGCCTTTCAGTCTTCCTGGGCTCTGCTAACCTATGCCTCAGTTCAGCTGGAAGCAGCTTTAGAAGAGAGTACATCATCTATGACCCCATAACAGCTCCTACAAAAGGCTGAGTCAAAAGGAAACTTCCCAACATAGGGAAAAAAATGGCCACCTATAATGCCAATTGACATATAAAAAATGTGCTCAGATTTATCAACACGTAAATTTATTAATTAAAATGGTTCCAGGATATGATAGGACACTTGGCCTGCTTTATGCAGAACAAAGATATATTATTCAACACATAGCCTTTGGCCCTTCTGCTTTCTATTAATTACTGTTGGCTCATATATCGGGATTCTGGGAGTTGTAGTTCTTGAAAAACAATATCAAAGCCTCATAAATATATCTGGTGGCATATGAGTTTTGTCCATAAATGCCCCAACAACACGAATCTTGAGGCCACACAGCTAGAAAGTTTTCAGATGCTAGTCTTAGCTGAATGCTATGTTTGTCAGTATTTAAAACTTTAACTCTACCTCTGTCCTATATATATGTTGTTTCAATCCTGGGACAGGAGTCTGAGGCACCTATTTAACATATCAAAACCTGGATCTGGCTGCCAGGTTCTCCCAACATCCCTCAGTCTCTACCTGTTACCTCTATCATCCCCTGCCCAAAACTTTAGAAACAATGGTTCCACCTTCACTAGCTCTCATTCAAGGCCTTCTGGACACAAAGGAAGGTTGCCCAACACTTGAGAATTCCTTATAATCTCCAGGACTAAGGGATCATAGAAAAAAAAAATCAAACTCTAAAGACTCAACTTAAAAGACCAAAACAAACATTTATACCTCTAAAATACAATTGGCAATGGCCCTGACCGCCCTAAATACGTTCAGTATCTACAAAAGCTGCAAACACCCTCCCATCTTGGTATGATGGCATTACCCTCAGGATGGACTCATCACTCTCCTCACAATGGGAAGGTTTTTGTTACTTTTTGTTGTTGTTATTTTCTGATCTGTGGCTTTCGTTCCATAGGACCAGCTGAAGCCTACTTGGGTCCCACCTAACCAGGAAGGTGACCTACCTATCACTGACCAGTCAGAGGGTAACTCCACCATTTCTGGAACAACAAGATCTCCTGAAAGAAAGGACACCCATGACCTTGTAGCCACTGCCCTCTTTATGTGCTCTATGTAGCACCCCTCCTCCTAAGCCTCCTTCATTCTTATTTTAATGAAAGTCTTTGTTATACTACAGGCCTGTTCTGTTACTGCTCAACCCCCTAATTCTCAACCCAACATTCTCCAGTGGTGTTTTCCCTGACAGGCAACCTAAAAGGACAAAAATCAGGAGAAGGGGTCTGTGGATTTCCCTAGCCAAGGATGCCAAAGCTCTATTTCTATTCCTGTCAATCTTAACTCAACCTCTGTGACCCCTAAGCCCTTTCTCTGCCTACCTTGTTGAATAAAATGTTTGGAAAGGAGAAGCAGGCTGCTTCATGAATCAGGGCCATGATGGTGACTGCCATTAACAGTCCTGCAAAACTGAAGAGCTCTGTTCCTACATAAATGACCTGTTTCAAAACCCAATTAACCATTTCATCATTATTATAGAGGATTGTTGGAATGAAAGATGGAGAGCAGGAGTTATGGGAGAACTACACCCACCAGCTTTGCTACACATCTGTTTGGTGATATTCTTATTTCTCAACAGCTGGTGCAAGCTTCCAGTTCACACTAATCCATAGAAGCTAGAATACTTCCCTTGGAAGTATTCACTTTTCTCCTTCCACATGAGTATCTCTCCATACCTAATAGAGCAACAACATTGTTTGCTCTCCCAGCAGCAGCGCTCATCATGATAGAGGTCATTTCTGAATGCTGTGAGGCCTTAGGAATAAATAAAATATAGAAACCCTGCTTCTATATTTCTTGCAGACACATCTCCACATGTCACCCTGACTTGAGGTTATCAAATCTCTGATAAACCTAACAATGCTACACCTGTTTTGCCTAGTTTTCTGAATAGATAGACAAGTTTTATCCAAGGATGACCTACTTAAAATTCACTATAAAAAGTCTGTCTGAACCAGTTTTTGTTGAATAGTAATATTTTAACAATAATTTTGCTAATATAATCCATAAAAGTTTTCTTCTTGTATAATTTTGGAATTAATGTCCTAAGGTTTAGTAATATTTTTTTTCTTGGAGTTGATTATCAATCAAAATCATTTTCCTATTTCTATGCTTCATGAATTTAAATACCATGCAAGCAATTGCTGTTTATCTTCTTTGAAATTACTTTTCTTTTTATTAGGAAGTGCACATTGTATGAATAACAACACATTTAATTGCGTAGAAGTCTGGACCTTAAATAAAGTTACACTGTCAAAGTTGAGCTTAAGCAAAGCATACATTTAGCTAGAGGCTGCCATATATGCATGTATCTATCCGATAATATCTACAGTATATTTTGCATGAATTTGTTAATTTTTAAAGTGCAGTAAGAAAGGACAGATCACATCTGAGATTACTGTACAACAACCGCATGCTTGTTGTTCAATAGGTTGACACATACATATTTCAAGTCTGAACTGTAGAAACGAGTGATGGGGCTGAACTTTATTCCATCTATATTTACTTCTCCCCAGTTCAACTCTTTGCTTCCTTCAAAAACAGAACTACAAAACTAGATCTTTTACCATAACAATCTACATGTATTTTAAAATGCAGATTCAAATCTAAAATAACTTTGAGCTGAGCTGGCACATATATTGCACCTACTGAAATTATATCTTTAGAGTGAAAAAAAGCACAGTAATATAAAGGAGTAAAAAAAAAAACCAAGCATTTTTGCAAGGATAAAGCATGAGAATAGTGACAACGTAATACTGAAGATGTTAGGATGGTGTCTAATGAGAAATGCAAATGTCTTTGCACGCATGCACTATAGACAAAGCTTTCATCTACATTTGATTTTTAAAGAACCATGCAGTAAAATTGAGCACGTTTATGCTGTGAAATCATTTCTTTCAAATATAATCTGTACATTTTTATATAAAGATTATAAATCACAACGCCTATTAAGGAAACTAATTTATCGTCACTATATATAATAATAGTAATAGATCTTTCATGTTTATGATAACATTATTCAGCTTATTTCCCTATATGTACGTCTGTATGCCTACAGAGTTTGTATTGTATGTATGTATGTAGGCAGGTATGTGGTTTGAAAGAGACAGAAGACCAGGCTCTGCTGATCTGTATATCTGCTGTAAGAAAGTATCTTCAACTTATGACAGGAAAGCAGAATGTCTGAATTCCCAAGAACTGAACAATGGCATCAGTAATTAATGTGGATGGAGAAAATCTCACAGGGCACCATCCCTACATGAAAACTATAGGCAATTAATGACTGTGAAGAAATGGGTAATGAGTTTTCTCTAGTGATGAGCCCCCTTACTCAAGGCCAAGTGGCCAGTACTAAACATGTATATACAAATGCAACACTAATTGTAATTCACCAAGTCGTATTGCTTACACACACACACACACACACACACACACACACAACAGTAATAATTAAGGGAATGGAGGCCATGTCTTTGAGAGAGAACTGGAAGAACGGATACAGAGAGACACAGGAGGAGCTAGAGGAAGTGCAAAATGATGTAAAAGCAGTACACATATGAAATTAAAAATAACAAGCTTTGGAACACTAGTAATTGAAAGAATAAGTAACAATATACAGGTAAAAGTAATTAATATATTGTAGTGCAGCATTATGGAAAAAGTCTCACAGAATGGCAGATTTAATGATGTCCCTTTGATTATACAGACATTTGATTAATTGTCTGGTAAAGATCAATGTGTACAATGTAATGTATTTGAATATTGAAATTTAAATTCATTAAAAATTTTTGTATTTAAAATTTAAATTGAATAAGTACATAAAACAGAAGGAAATTAAACATAATGCACTATGAGGAAACGGCCATGTTTAAATTTTAAATGGGCTGAAATGGAAGCAAAAGAGAAAAGGGATACATCAAGCAGGGTAAAATGCAGGTCAAGTTTCTGGTCTGATGGGACTATAAATGACTGGGCAGCCTAGTGAGAACCTAACATTCCTGATGATTCTTCCCCATTCCTCTTCCTAACCAAAGCTATTGCTAAATTACATAAATCATAACAGTAAATGTGTCATTATATGAAGCAATCTTTCTAGCAGGAAACAAGTTAGCATCTGGTCAGGTGTCATTGACCAGTCATGTATTGATTATTCTGTGGCCTTCATTGCCTTATGGATTAGAGAGTTATACTGGGTCTCAGCCAAAGATTAAGAAGTCGAGTCGTCAACTTTCAGTCTACAAATTGGTTCCTCATTATGGCATTCCAGGTAGTGTTAAGACAGAACACTTGCCAGGGCACTATCATTGCTTTAGTGTTTATTGACACTCCATTCTTAAACACCAGTTCACATTCAGTGGGGTTCAGTTTGACTTTTCGAGACTCCATTGAAAATCCTTTATATTCTTTTCCATGAAAGACCAAAGACACCACATTAATTTCATGGTCAAGGCAATCACTTTTAATTCATGTATGTAACTTTATTTAAAAATTGTGAAAAAAAGTTGTGTCTGTGATTTGCTTTCAACTTTTCAGTTATCAATGTTAGACTATTTCAAACAACCACACTAAAAGTATCCCCAGCATCGACTTGATTCTGCTTCAGAATTCATAACAGCATATATCAAATGCACTTTCCTTCCTAATTAACTTGTTAGTTACTCATTACATAGGAATTTGAAGGTACTAATCAAATGTTCTGTTTGTAATTGTGTTGCATTAACCCTGATTAAGGATGCATTTGTCTCTATGAGGATTACATTAAAATGTAAATGCTACAACTGTTGATTGATGCTCAATTATATCAAGGAAAGCAATTACTAGTGAACTGGATCAACTGATAGACAGTGCATGTCCTGAATTTATGACTGCATATCTATAAATATACTAATTTTTCTTTAAAGAGTTAGTTTCAAGCATAAACAAATTTCTTTTGCTTAATCAGAACAAAGTTTTAAGATCCAATGAACTTCGGTAGGTAAAATATTTTCAGTCGTTTAGCTTGGTCTTCTTGAGAGAATCCTAATAGTGGGAACAGGGGCTGTCTCTGGCTCTTTTGCCTGTTTCTGGAACACTATTCCTTATATTTGGTTGCCTTATAGAAAGGGAGGTGCCTAGTCTTACTGCAACTTGATAAACTGTTTTTGGATGATATCCATGGGAAGCCT
>JAQHUG010000001.1:21340062-21357863 GCA_028555095.1 Dicrostonyx torquatus | reverse complement strand
GAATAAAGCTGTTTTGGCCAATGGCTCAGCAGAGGAAAGTCAGGAGGGAAATTCAAACAGAAATAGAGAGAGAAATAGTAGACGGAATCAAAGAGACACCATGTAGCCACCTAAAGAGTAATATGCTACACCGGTAAGTCACAGCCTCATGGCAATACACAGATTAATAGAAATGTGTTAATTTAATAGTTAGAGCTAGTCACTAAGAAGCCTAAAACATTGCCTGAACAATTGTAACTTATATTATGCCTCAGAATGGTTATTTCATAAGCAGCTCTAGGAACAGGCAGGTGTAGGAAAACCAGTACAAGGGACCAGTGGGGTGGAGAATACTTCTAGCTACACATAAAGCCTGCACCAAGATAAAGCCAGGCCAAATCCTAGCATGGACAGGGAGAGGCTCATGAATCTCTAGCCTTAACTAAGGGTCTATTGGTTGCTTGTTTCCGTGGGAGGGATTTATGTTTTTTCAGAAGTACGTTTTATGAAAGGCTACTCATGTGTAGTTAATGGTATTACATATGCGCACACAGGTAGCATTATGTACACTTATTAAATTTCAAAAGATGAAATCATGAAGTTGGAAGGGAAAATTTGTGGTGGGGAATGGGATTGGATTTGATCAAAATGCACTACATGCATGTATGAAACATGTACCATAATAATTACAGAAAATAATGTTCCTGACTGCCTGAAGAATACATTCATGTTTCTCAGCAGGTAAACTCTAGGAGAATATGACACATTAGCAAAACATTTTTTCAAAAAGTTTCTTTAGGGAAACAATATAGGTCATAAAATTTGCAACCACACTAAACCTTTTTCACATTGATTTTTACATAGAAAAATGATTACTGTACATAGAGCAATACAAAAACCATCAACATGTAGCTTTCAGGCAACTGCAAATGTAAGACCATCATGAAGAGTTTATCACCTGATGTTGCAAGCACCTCGTCACCATTTGATGCCTGGAAGTTTGTGCACAACCATCACTGACACACAGCTCAGAAGATGTAGAGAGGATGGCATGAGATGATGATAAAATGCTTTCTCACTTTCTGCATGAAGTTTGAAAACAACTCCTAAAATAAAAGAGCAGAGTTCCCATGAAACCCATATTTTATTTCAAGGTGAACATTTATCAGAATATCTCTTGATATTTTCTCATATGTTTATGAAAAGACTTCTAGAATTTTTAATTTTTCATTAAACATCTATGAATTTAGCATTTATATGTTTTCAGTATAACACCTCCTTATACATACTATTCAACATTCAATAAAGGAAGTGGTTTTCTATTTCTGAGGAACTGAAGACATTTGCTCAAATACTTCCCATTTTCTTGTTGATCATGAAATTGACAAGATGTTAAAGTCACATTTAATACAAATTCCATATATTTTCTCCACTATATCATTGTTGTGTTCTTTCCTAGTATATTATTTTCAGTATTTGTAACTTTTTAATACATATAACCCTTGAGAAAGTAAGATTGGAGAACCGATTGGAGTTCATGCATCATTCAGTCACTCAACAGGAATTAACCACAAATCAACAGTGTCTTGAATTATGTGCATATATAACACATTTTATGTGTAATATGTGAATTATTTTCTTTCTTTTTTTCTGGTGATATAACACAGAAGTTCCTGTTTGCCATACAAATATTCCATCTCTACACTATAAACTGAAGTGTGGGTATGTGTGTGTGTGTGTATGTGTGTGTGTGGTGTGTGTGTGTGTGTGTGTGTGTGTGTGTGTGTATGGTGTTGTGTTATGGCATAAAGGTTTTGTTATTTAGGTAAAGTTTTTTTTTATCACTTTGTGATTTTTAATTGGTCCTTCATATATGAATCAGAAATTCACCAAGTGCAGCAGATAAATAGGTAAAATTCTGAAAGTACTCAAGAGACAGGATGTTCAACATATTGCTAGGAGACCATTCATGAGCTCCATAATAGCACAGTAATTATATGCTTTGTCATGCAGAGCAGAGAGGGACTGCAAGTTATGTGTCAGCATGCCTTAGAATTAGCTTATACAATCTTCCTCATCTGCTGCAAGAAGCTCATCTGCCAAGATGACCTATACTGTAATCAAACTAAATAGTATGTTTTTGCTACATTGGGTCTTTACTCCAATTTTTTATATGCATGCTTCTTATTCATTTTACAAAACAGCGTAGCTGCAAGGAAGACTCAGTATATGAATTTTCCCCTTCATTTTCCAACTCAATAGAAAACATAACATTTTTGAAAGTTAAAAATCCCATTACATTTAATACATTCATTTTAAAGAATTCATTGGAATAACTTATCTTGGTAATTTTTATGTCCTAGAGCAACTGAAAAATGAATTAATTCACTTTTATTATTTATATTACTTGAAAGAACCAGTATACACTTATCCACCAATGTCAAGTCCTGAAAGTATTTCAATAATGTGTCTTGGTATTAGTATGAAAAAGTCAATTTAGAATTCAGAGGCACTAAATGTCCTTTTAATTCATGGTGAAGCCATATGCCATAGGAGGAAATTTCCTTTGATATTTCATGAGAATATCAAACTCTCTCAACCTCATTGAAAGAAGAATGTAATTTATTTCTCATAGAGTTAGTAAAGTGATATTTGATAAACGTATGATGGATTTAACCTAGTGGCTGCAAATATGTATATGATAGTTTGTTGTACACATTTCTTTTCTGTTCTACATCACCTCATATAAAGTCTCCTTGATTTTTTAATCATCCAATGGGTTTAAAAACACAATGTACAAGTTTCTATGTCTGAAGAACTGAATGTATATGTGGAGTTTCATAAAACTTTACTCTGAACTCATTTATCTACCTATCTATAATTTATCTACATCTATCTATTTATCATTAATGTCTAATCATTTATGTATTTATCTTCTTTTCTGTTCTTCTAACTGAACACACGGCCTCATTATGCTAGGCAAAAGATCCCAAACCAAGCTGCACATTATCCAGGTGTTTAAGTGTTGAGTTATTTAGCATAGCTCTTAACAGTTTTAGGAGTTTGTAGAACTCTATTGGAAATATATCTTCCTTGCTGGACTGGCTTCATTCATAACAGCTATCATAGTGGAACTAATATCACTGCAGCAATATTTCCTTCACATAATTCTGGAGAAAACAATCTACTAAAGTAAAATACCATAAATAAATCATATAGTTATATTGACCGTGTTTCTTCCTAATCATATGGTCACAGAGGCCACATCTAGCCTCTTCCAATATTTGATCTCCTTTCTTTGTTATAATATTTGACCTTTAGATCCCACTTAAATAAAAACTGAAACCCTCTTCCTTATTTGAAGTGTGTGTAGTCCGGCTTTTGTTTTCATCATTGCCATTCTTAGACATCCTTTACTGTTTCCTGTTTCCAAAGGCCGTATAAAGTGTTACCCTCCTCATGATCAGTCCTCTTTCCTGCCACCTCAATGAAGAACTAATAAATATATCCTCACCTAAAATATTATGCATTGAACACTATCATTGGGATCACCAAGGAACAAATATATAAAAATTAAGTGTTTGATGGAATCAGCATACACCTTTGATCTATTTGAATATCGGTTTCATTTAATTATACAAAATCAGCTATAATCTTGTTTAAACACTACTGCACTCAGTTTTAACTACTACAGTGGCAAACTGGCAGTGAACCTAGCTAGCCTTTAATGACTGAGTAATCTTTCCATATCTATGTAGGTAAACCAAACACACCTTTAAAACTTTGTTTTTATATAACTTAGGTAACTTGAAAATCAAAGTGGCTATTTTATTTTGATCACATTATATTACATCAAGTTGATGATCAGGTTCTAAGAGTAATTTCCAGTAATTTTTTCAAAATATAAACCAGTATGTAATTAAATTAAGTCAGTGTTAAAATACAGGAAGATGACATTCCCTCCTAGGCTTTTCTACCATTATCTGATTATTGATAAATTGTCTTTGATAATTATATGATATTCCTAATATTCCTTCCTGAAGGAGTTAGGCACTTACATAATAATATTTATTTCTCCAGTTATAGTTTTGAGCAGTATTTAAAATGTAACCTCTATTACATCTGTTAGATGGTAAAAATGCTAACCTTTGGATTTCTTATTGTGGTTTTAAAGCATAGACCAACAGGAAATATTAACATATATATTTTAGTTCCTTCATAGACAGATATCATTGTGCAGTTGCTTTATATATAGAAAAAGATGAGCATAACCCCAGATTGAAAATTTTAGTATAGTTAGTGAATTCCAGAGATTGAAGCAATTCAAAGCTATTCAAAAATTCAAAAGTACTAAAGCATCAGTGTAGTCAAACCTTTTTGTCAGGACTGTCTGTTCCCAATAATGGCAAGGAGACTTATTATTAATTATGAAAGTTTGGCCAGTAGCTTACCCTTCTTTCAAACCAGATCTCACAACTTAAATTAACCCATTTGAGTTAATTTGCATTCTGACATATGACTTATGGCTTGTCACCTCCCCTCCTAAGTGTCCTACTTCCTTCAGATCTCATGGCATCTTTGGCTTCTTCTACCCAGTGTTCTCTCTGCCCCCCAAATCCTGCCCAGCTATTGGACATTTATCTTTTCATTAAACCAGTCATAATGACAAATATTCACACATTGTAAAGAATTATTTCTCAGTACATCAGTGTTAGAATGTGGCAAATTTGAGCTACCAAATAAAGAGCAAATGTAGTCCCCCTGAGGCAGAAAGAAAAATAAAGACAATATTAAAGGAACAATTCCTCAAATTTATTCAAGTTTAGAAAATAATTTTAAAATGTAAGCTTATACAGGCCAAGAAAAATAAAAAACATTTAAATTTGCAATTAAGTCACTTAACTTAGTGATATATAAGCAATCTGAGCTCTGCACATGTTCCATGGGGCAACAAATTGATGGATCAGAAAGAAAATTGCTGAGTGTAATATCAGAAAAAGTCCTTTCTGTTAATATTTAAAGGAATTCTAGATAAAACAACCAAATAGTTAATTATAGAGTTGGAGCTTGAGATCTAAGATTTTCAGTGCATGTAAAAATAAGTATCATGATAAATTATCAGGATACTTTTGTGGTAAGATGCTGTATCTACAATCTTGGTTTTGTTGGTTCTTTTACTACTGTACATATTTCTCAAATTGCATGAATTACTATGTAGGTTTTAAAAGCTGGGCATAGTAGTGCAATCCTGCAATTCTAACATCTCAGAATCTGAGGCAGGTGGTTTATGAGTTTTGGGTAAAGCTTAACTACAGAGCATGACTTTGTTTTGAAAACAAACAAAAGTCATCTACTATATAGCTAAGTTGTGGCGTACTCATCAAACAGAGTGTTTTCCAGTAGTGTAAAGACGTGAACTATTGATATCAATAACAACAGTAGCTATATGCTAGCAAATAAAATTTACTAAAAGAAGAAAACAGATAGTGCATAAAGATTATGATATTTATATGAAAAATCTTAAAATATACACATTAATATAAAAAGGTGCCTGAGAGAAGTATGAAGTAAAGAATTCCATGTAGTAGGGGGAATGCTTAAGGCACTCAGGGAATGTTGATTATTTTTAAGTGATAAATTCATGACACTAAAATTTATATCTTCAGTCAGTTTTGGGGTCAACACTAATTCAATTATGATGTCAAAATTTAGCATCCACTTGTATATTCTGCCCATTCCAGTAACATTAATAATCATAACATGACCTGTCATAGAAATCTAAGAGCACTTTGAATGAGAGGTGAGATGTCTTACCCTAAAGTAATTCCTTAATGCATCTTCCTTTCCAGTTTTGAGGAGAAAGACAGTGTCATTTTCAAAGAGGACCTTAAACCTCTGAAATTCAAGAGTCAGTTTCTGTTATTTCCTCTACCTTCCTATGTAGAGGAAGAGGCAGCAGCATTAAATGGGTCTCCGTGTACTTTCCAGATGCTTACTACCCCAATCAGTGCTATATTAAGAAAAAAGATGAGAAAACAGACAAACATAAGGCCCATCAACAGTGTCTACAGGGAACTATGAAGAGAAGAGAAATGGTTGCATCCTGCTTTCTGTTTGGGAAAAGCCCACACGAACACTTTCAGGAAGCTAATTCACATTCTGGGAATGAGCAATGGTAACAGCTGGCAAGGTAGTTTAGATCATGTAATATCTTTGGAACTCTATGAAATTGCAATTATTTTCTCCTGTTTCATGATTAGAAAATTTAGTTAAATTCCAATGCTCAAATAGTACTCCAAATCTATACAAATTTTTAAGAAAATAGTTTGTATGAGAGAAATAAGACTGATACTTTTTATACTTACCCAGGCACACTAAAATTACAGAAAATCAATACAGAAAACTGTGTAACTATTGAGAATCAGTTCTATCTCTTTGGAATTATTTTTATCAATAAAACTAGAAGAATAAACAAATATACTTTCAGGTTTAAGTATCAATTTTACGTTCTTTTAAATGTGAGCTGTTGTTGTAAGGAGACCACTAGTGTGTTCCTGGCCACCACCCTCTGCTTGTTAATTTCCCAGCTGCCAAGACTCCAGAAATAATCATAGAGAAACTATACTCTTTAACTCACTGCTTGACTCATTAGTTCTAGCTTCTTATTGCATAACTCTGACATATTAATTTAATCCATCTCTATTAATCTGTGTATCACCATATGGCTGTGGATTACTGGCAAACTTTCAGAACATCTGTCTTCGACAGTGGTTCCATGGCTTCTCCCTGACTCTGCCTCCTTTCTTCAAGCATTCAGTTTAGTTTTCCCTGCCTACCTCTATTCCCTGCATAGTCCCAAGACAGTTTTCT
Source organism: Dicrostonyx torquatus (assembly GCA_028555095.1). Classification (NCBI taxonomy): domain Eukaryota; kingdom Metazoa; phylum Chordata; class Mammalia; order Rodentia; family Cricetidae; genus Dicrostonyx; species Dicrostonyx torquatus. The sequence goes on along the minus strand of JAQHUG010000001.1, from coordinate 21,351,014 downwards.
TTATTAACTAATGGTAATCACAGCATAAAGAGGGAAATCCCACATCAAACTGTGTAAATACTAGGTAAGACCATGAAACCAGCAAAATGGAAAGACCTTTGCATGGTGAACTCACACTGTCTAAATGGAGACAAAATAGAGCCTTCTGGCTGAAAGGGCGAATAGGTAGTGATCTTTATCATGAAAATTTATTTAGAAGTTAGTATCTTGTAAGCCAATGAGTGTTCTTTAGAGATATTTACAACTTCAATTACATTTTGCATCATCTATTACGTTATATAATTATTCAGACAGAAATCACTTCACTGCTGTAGGAAATCCATCAGCCAGTAGCCTTTAAGATATCGGCCCATTTGAGTGTGGCCTCTTATACTATAAATGTCATTGTAAAATACATTCTTGCTCTCACTTTTGACTGCTGGATTCAGTTCCTGTTGCCCATTCGTGCAAAGGACTGTGATCTGTGCATTTACCCCTAAATACATAACCCTTTATTATACTCAATTCTGACCTAGTGTTGGTATTTCTTTTTAGCATCTGTCTTCAACTCAGTGTAGCTTTTAAACATACTTTGCAATATATGATTCATTTTAAACTACAGGTTATCTGTTTAACTTAGTTATTAATATATCACTATGAATAGAAATTGCCTCTAAATTAGGAGTTCACAATTCTAGAGTCCTGTTTAATATAATGTATCCTACTCTGATTAGCCACTGTTGAAGTTTGCTATTGGAAAGGCTGGAGCAGTGACTCAGTGGTTAAGATTGCCTACAGCTCTTCCAAAATACCAGAGTTCAGTTACCAACACCCACATTGGGTAGCTCTCAATTGCATCTAACTAAAGTTCTAGAGAGTTCAATAGCCTCTTGTAATTCCTGTAAGCATCTACAGTTTTGTACATACACCCTCATCCAGACACACATACATGCATATCTTAATCTTAAAAAAATGAAGTTCTTCTTAGATAAGAAGATTTCTATTTCTACTTATTAATATGCATACCAGTATCCATGCATGATTCATGATGAATTAAATAAAACAACATTGATTAAAGACAAATCATAAAAGACAAGTAGAATTTAATATTAAGTCAGAGCTTAAGTTCTTAAAACACCAAGAACACTGAGTCCATAATGAGCTACTTGCCTTACACTCAGTCCTATATTTGATGTGCTTCACTTAGCCAGACAGAGGCAGAATCAGTATAGATAATGCACAGTGTGCCCAACAAAGTGTGAAAACATTAAAAAAAATGAACCAATAAAAAACAGATAGAAAGAAGTTAATAGTACTTGGTCAAATATTTCCCAAGGGATTCAAAAATGTAAGGTGGACTCTAGGAGAAGATAGCAATGCCCAGGGTATCTCAGTAATATCTAATAACAGCATCCACTGAGCTCAAACACCTTCCTCATCTCAGGTGTTCAAGGGGAATCACAAGCTTGAAGTCAGCATTTTCAGCTGAGTGTCACATACCTGTAAGATTGTTCTAGAAAGATAATACTATTTGTACTTCATGAATTAATCCATAACATCTTTTAAGTATCATATTATTTGCTTCTTGTTAACCTTCTGTTAATCAGAAAGCATTAACAAAGCTATACAAAATAATTAAAATCTCAACCACCTAAAAGGCTTCTTCAAAATTTCTCATATGTTTTATAAAGCTTACTTATCACAATCAAATGCACCAGATTTTGCAGTGATAGCAAGAGGCAGCATCTTCCCAGGCCGAAAGCAGGAGGTGCCTAAGTCTCCACATGTACCCACCATTTCCTGAATACTTGCCTTGTTTGGCACACTTTATAAAGAATGTTCTAATTAACTGTAAAATTGCTGATACAGAGATAAGTAAGACAGCAGTGTTATGCATGCTTCCATCCTATTCCATTACCATCAAGCCTTGACACGGGAGTTCCACGAGAAACACTAGATAACCTTCCCTGGCCAAAGAACCAAAGCTCAGACCAGAGGGTTAAGCACTCATCCATCACACTGAACACAGCCAGATAATCACTGGAGACATGCTGTCAAAGGATATATAAATATTTCTCATTAACAACTTTAATTTAGAAAACACAAAATCTTTAATCAAATTAAGCATTTCATTTAATAAAAGAAAAGAAACTGCTACTATGGTATTAAAAACAAAATAGTACTGCATATAAATAGCTGAGAATTGTGACTTTAGAAAGTATTTCCTTTGTATTACCTTTGAGACATAAAATGTTCATGTTTGTCATATCTTATTATGGGTTAGATTTAGTGAATATTATATATTTCTTTTCTGTAGTCCTTTCTCCCTTTGTCTTTCTTTTCTTCTTCTTCTTCTTTTTTTTTTGAGACAGGGTTTCTCTGTAACTTTGAACCCTGTCCTGGAATTAGCTCTTGTAGCCCAGGCTGGTCTTGAACTCACAAAGATCCACCTGCCTCTGCCTCCCGAGTGCTGGGATTAAAGGCGTGCGCCACCACCGCCCGGCTTCTCCCTTTGTCTTTCTAGTATTTTCCAAGACAGGGTCTTACCAGTTCAGGTCAATCTTGATGGCAGTATATAATAAAAACTCCTTGTAGACTCCAAATCATCCTCTTTCGATCTTTCTCGTATCTAAGGCCTAAGATTACAGGCATTTGTTACTAGTTCATGATCTGAAATTTGACAAGTCTCAGAGTAATGCATTCCCACTTACTGCTAAAGGTAAAGTTATACTTTATTTTCAACCCGAGGAGCTTGTGCTGAAATTTTATATATATAAATAATATAAATAATATATATATATATATATATAAATATAAATATATAAATAATATATATATATAATGCAAAGTTACCATCCTTGTATGGAAGTTAGATGAGACAAAAATAATAGAATAATGTCGCAGAGACTATAATCCCTCAGGAAATATTGTTCAGTAGCATCAGTATCATTTGTAGTTTAGTTGACAGCTAGAATTTTTAAAATATCCACTGATTCTTTACTTCACTGTAATGCTGGATATAGATTCTTAGAGTCATCCTTACTCAGCTCTATATAGTCCAAAGGGAAAAACATTATAGCAGATAAAGCTTCTGTATGACTGAATCTAAATTATATATATATATATATATATTGCACACACATTTATACATACATATGATCAAATATATTTCAATATAATTTGCAAACATTTTAATTGCATAAAGGCAAAGCTATTCATTAGGATGTTCAATATTTAAATGCACAAGGGGGACTTTTATCTTTTCAGAGACCCTTGTATAAAATTTTTAATGGAAATTTATTTTGTTATAAACGCAATGGTATGTTATAAAGTATAATGTTACTTTTAACTATTTTAATCGATGTCTAATGTGAGGTTCTTGGAGGGAATGCATGACTATTCCATGCTCCACTTATTTTATCTGGCTTTGGCATTGTATATTAAGACAAACAGTTCAGCTATTGATGTCTGATATATGTAAGCTTGAGGAAATTCTTAAACCTGTGCCACCAAACTTGTACTGAAGCAAAGAGAGCACTGATATCACAGCAGGAGAAAGCTCGTCCTTTAAGCCAAGAATGAGACTTAGAAGTGCTATCCTATTGATCATAGAACCCAGGACTCTGTCCCCAATGTAGTCTCTATGGTGAAAGCAGCTCTTATAAAGGAGAGCAGCAATCTTTAAGTTATAATAGCCAATTGGCAAGAAGAGGGAAAGCCTACTGATTTCTTCAGAGATCAATTTACAGAACAGTTAGTTGTGCTAGCAAGATGTCTCCAGGCATAATAAATGTTATGCCTTTTGATAAAGATGACAGATAGTGTTGGATATTTAACAGTGTGTAGGCATCCATAATTTATAACTGATATACTAGACATACCTGGACAAATGCAATCAAGAATCAATAAGGCAGCTTCTTTTTATTTAAACTTAGACAAAAGTTTTTAATTCTATAGGAAACATAATCGACTCTCTCAGAGCCTTTTCAGAGAATTATATTGTAGTAGTTTTCTGAATACACATATATATATATATATATAAATGAATAAAATATAGGCAACTAAAATATAGATGATCATACTAAAAAAAGAGACCCATAGATCTATTCTTATATTCAAAAAGAATTTCTTGTCAACATTGCCTTCAGAAAATTTCCCTGCAAGATGACATCTAGAAACTGAGTTGGCTGGCATTAGAGAAGGCTGTCAAGTTGAGGAGCAACAAGAGAGTATGTTACCAGGTGGGGAATCCTCACAGTATCTGCCCATTCCTGAATGGATTTCTCATTCAGCATTTAGGGAGATACTCCTTTCTTTAAGAAGAACAATTGGAACTACACCTCAAAGTCAACATGGAGATTAAGAGCCTGAAATCTAGACCGGACATATTTCAGCTACTTTAAATTTCTACACTAGTAAACTGTAAACCCTCTGAACCATTCACACGTTAGCTGTCATCATTATAAAGGTTCAACTTATAAGTTTTATGGAAGAAAAGACAGTGGTGATATTATGCATAAGATAGTGGTGATATTATACATAAGATATTGGCGATATTACGTATATGTCCAGAGTGAAGCTAATGAGGGTGAATGTTGGCTGTGGTATTTAGTAATTTATGGTTTTAGTAACAGCTGTAGCCTCATGAATTTATTATATAGAAGTTAATACTTAGTTAAGCTAAAAACTGGTAAAAAAAAAACAACAACACGCTTTTAATGTAAATAAAATTTCAGTAATATTCAGGCACCATACATTCAACTCAAAAAAAGAAAGGAGAATTTGTGAAAATAGTAACCCTAAATTCCTCTATGAGAGATACAAGAAAGAGAAGAGAAGGGAGAGAACAGAGAGGAGAGGGGTGATAGAACGAGGACTGAGAGGGGAGGGGAGAGAAAGGGAAGAGAACAGAGAGGAGAGGAAAATGAGAGAGAGAAAGAGAGAGGTAAAGAGAGAGAAAGAGAGAGAGAGAGAGAGAGAGAGAGAGAGAGAGAGAGAGACCACCACTCACATTTCCATAACAAAATCTGCAAATAGTATTCTTAATTAAATAATGACACAAAGTTCATTATTAATTAGAAATATCATTTCAATCATATTAAACTATTAGAATAAAGTTTTTATTACACAATCTAGAATCTTATATTACTCTATTTGGATTTTAATATCTAGAAGCACAGATTTTAGTAACCTCTATGGTTGGAGGCATCTATCAAAACATAAGTGCAGTAACTCTTATGACAGATAAACATCTACAAAAAACTCAAATGACTACGTGTGTTTGTGTGTCCTTGTGGTGTTTTATAAGATGCTTTTAATGTCTTCTGAAAAAGTAATTGAGCTCCAGGTTATTACTTAAAGCATGTTTTCAGAGAATATTTGCTTCTAAAAAATAAGAATATATATAAAAATCCAGATTGGATAAAAAAATAAAACTTAAGCAAACATATCTGTAATTTATGAAAGAGAAAAATAAACCAGATGCTGAAATGTCCAGCTAGGTATGCTTAAAGGTTAATATGCGCTTGTAATTGTAATAGAGAAATGATTATTGGACAGTTATATGATGCATACATAGTTCCAAGGAATCAACAACAAACCATGGCACTTTGGATTCTAGGTTTCTGACTTTTGTACAAATTGTGCATTTACTTGTTTTTTTTTTTTTTTTTTTACTGTCCCTTCTCTCATTTTTGTGCCCGTCACCCCTCCAAATATCTGCAAACCTGTTCTTCAAGCACCCTTTAAGGTTCCCTCTAGTTCTCATATCCTGTAACAGTGCTTGAGGTATCCACCTGCAGGTTGAGCTATATGATAATGGGCCTGGAACAGGGCGTTAGTGGAGAAGTTGGGACCTGCTTACAAACATCTGAGCTGGTATATTGGCCATTTTTGCTAAACAAAACAAAGATTTAGCTTCTAATTTTACTTGTCTTTGAAATGAGAAACTTGTGTAAAATCTCTTTCTAGCTTTGGTACCAATATCTGACTTCAGTCAGGTACCAAGGTACATAAATATCCAAATACCTACCATACTAAATATGGACATGAGATAAAATACGTAACTATTATGCAACATAAAATACTGATTTAACAAATTTTAACAAGTAAAGAGAGATTTTATGAAAAGGAAATATATTATTCATTATTTATTGTACATGCCTCATGTGGTTTGACAAAGGCTCATTGTTGTAACTTGTAAAGCCAGGTTGACTGGCAGCTTCATTCTGACAAACACTTCATAAGCACTGCACCAGGGAAAGAAGCAGAAATTGACATCAAAAATAAATGATCTGATCTGGAAGAGGCACACATTTCTGCTCATACATCACTAGACAAAAATAATCACATGGATGCATAAAACCTCAGTGGGGAGAAAAACAAATTCTTATTCTGAATGTTAGTTAAATGAGTGACCTAAAATTTAACAAATTGTGCATCAATTTAGTTATCTGTCTTTTTTCATAGGCATTACATTGGACCATTATACTATGATAATTATTAGAAACATTGCTAATATTTCCTAGACAGAACTAGAGCCAACACTTAAGAGACTCAGACATGAAACACATTTCAAGCACCACTAGACATAGGGAAGTTTGAATATGGAGCTAGAATTTCGTTTTGAAAATATTAAGATTGCTGTTATGAAAGAAAAAAACTCCAGAGTGCAGTAATCACAGCCCACAGCTTAGATTTTCATGCTCAGTGAGCCAGAGATTAACAATAAAGACATCCAATTGCTCACACTAGAGATGTTTTCTAATTCTTTCAGATCAATCTTTCATGAGCTGAGATTTATTAAACACATTCATGGCACAAGAGAGTCTTTGGCACTTCCCAAACCTAAGATGCTATTTCTCAAAACCAAAGATGGAATTGTAACAATCACATTTCAAAATTAACTTACAAATAACACAGAAAAGCAAATTTGAGCATCAGCTTTCTGTTCGAAGCACATAAGATAAACTCTGAAAAGACATGAAAGGTACATTTGCTTTTTATTTAAACACCATTTTAAAGTATATTATAATAAAAAATATATTTTTCCTTATGGCTGAGTCATAGACAACAAAGGTGTCTCATGATTTTACTGTTCAAATTTGAAATGCAGGTTCACACAGATGTCATTTATTTTGGTTCAGTAGCTATCCACACAAAACAAATTAGCTTGATAAATGATTATTTCAAAACACTACAGAAAGCTACAAAACACAGAATCAAGCACCCAAGAAACATGATATTTAAAGGTATCATCTTTTGATCTCAAGAAGAGCTATGTTTATTTTTATCTAAGTAGAACAAGTCCTTGTTTACAAATAGGCTTTGTTATTAAATTTCATGTGTAGTATTGCTAGTTAGGAATCTAAACATGTCTCAAAAGTGCAATGCCATGTAACGTTCGGCCATACATTCACACAAAATTCCATTTAACAGTTTATCTCAGATACATTATTGATATTGTTCCTTAAATCTTAGATCTAATAGGATTCCAAATGTTAGTGAGGGAGTAAGAAAGACATATAGATTCATTTAGCTACTGAAATGCAACATGTTTGGTTTCAGCATCTTTGTATGCAGTTTTTAATGAATCTCTGTGTGTGCCTCTGTCTTATGTCCCAAGAACCTGGACCAATGTCATGCATTACCTTGACCTTTCAGAATTATCAGGCTATTGAGAAATTTGAAAATAAAGCAAGATATTATTTTTTCCATAGGCTCTAGTAAATTTGAACATTCCCACTGAACCAAGATATTAATTTTTCCATAGGCTCTAATAAATTTGAACATTCCCACTGAACATGTGTATATATGGATACATATATTTCTGTTAATCCCCTCAGCATTACCTATATCCATCTTGGAAGTCTGTTCTTTCCCTCAGTTCTACTCACGTATTAGATGATCTTTTATTAACTGTATGGATTCATATTAATTTGCAAATTATTTAAAAGTTATATATTTGATCATGATTTATTTTCTAGGATCTTTTGTAAAAATTATCATTCTATAATCAAAATATCACTTTGATGAACATATCATAAAGCATGTTTGGATGTTTGTAGCTTCTCATAAATGTCAATATTCTATTTATTTTGTAATTTCTTTTGTAGTCAATTGACTGTGACTCTGATAACTAATTTAATCTTAAATGGTAATTTAATAACATTCATCTTCTAAACTTATTGTGTTTTTAAAATATTATTGAGGAGAATAGAATAACAGAGAATTTGAATTTCTAGGCTGAAGCATTCAGAAGATCAAATATTATCTAGCAGCCCATATCATTTTTATAATTTCTAAAAATTATATATATATATATATGTGTGTGTGTGTGTGTGTGTATCTGTACACGCGTGTGCCTAGTTTAATTTATAAAAAGGGTAGTCACCATGTGTTTTTCCAGTCTACTAAACTGTAAACCTGGATGTCCGTGGACACGAGCACAGGCGTTTAGTCACACTCCTTTGTTCAGTCAAGCATGAAGCAGGTGTACTGCACCAGTCAACAATGTGCAGTCTAGCATGAGCAGAAATGTTCAAGCCTGACATACCAAACAGAAGTTCATAAAGAAATGTGTAGAAATAAAAGCAGAAGAAATACTAACATCACTTATAAAAATCAACTTCATTGAATACAGAAGTTAAACTTGAGACAGCTGTACTGTTTAAGCACATTATATGTTTTCTGCATGGTGTACTCCTTTGAAATTGTGGCCCTCTTTAACAGAGTGCATTGACCCCCTCATTTTATTGAGCCTTTTCCCACTGCACCTTGTATATAAATTTTGTTTGTGTATTTAATGGTTGGTTGGTTGGTTGGCTGGTTTTGCAAATTGAATTGTTTGTAAACCTGGATTGAGCAAGTCAGTTAGTACTATTGGTTTCAGCAATTTAGATTATTTTGAGTTTCTTAAACTATTAAATAGTTTAAAATTCAGACACATTTTTCTTTTTATTTTAGCATACATAGTAGATTGTTATGTAGTCTAGACAGACTTTGGCAAGTGCTAGTAAACCAAAAACTCATTTGACTCTTCTTATTGAGATATTATTGTCAGTGGTCTGTAACCAAGTCCATAATTCCTTTTGTAGTACATGCTGGGTTAAATATTGAATATACATGTGTATTACATATTAAAAACTACATTGTGGATATGCCTGGTCTCCATTTCCTAATATCTTCACAAGCAGAGTGCATGAATTATAAATCCCTAAAATTTCAACACACAACCCATATCCTCTTTTAAATTGATTATTTATTTATAATTAATACTTCTATCAGTGATGTGGGACAATGGTCTGTACCATGTCACTTGTATTTTAAATAAATGCTGATTGGCCAGGAGCAGGAAGTATAAGCAGGGCAGCCAGATGGGAAGTAGAGGCAGGACAATGAGAATTTTGGGAAGAGAGAAGTTTAAGTCTGCATTCTTCATGCAGACACAGAGCAAGGAAGATGTGACTGACTCACTGAAAGAGATACTAAGCCACATGGCTCACACAGACAAGTATTATGGACTAAAATAAGTTATAAGAGTTAATGAGAAGCTTGAGCTAATAGGCCAATCAGTTTATGATTAACATATACCTCTGTGTGTTTATTTGGGACTAAACAGCTGTAGATGGTATGGCTAACATAAAGCATTGGGTAGGACAGAAACCTCAGTCAACATATCAGTCTGCTTCAATTGAAATATGCAAATATTCTTCTACTTCTAATTATACAAACTATGACAAAGTACCTGAAGAAATAGATATCAGAGAGGAGAGATTTACTTTGACTCATTTTAGCTTATAGAAGAGAAAAAGAGAAACAAGAGAGAGAGGAGGAAAGAATCCAGAAGCACTCAAAGAGAAAGGTACAAGATATACTCTTCAAAGGTAAATTCCAGTCACTTATTCTTCCAATGAGGACTACATGGAATACTAATAGCTTCAAATTATGTATTCAATTCAATGAGAAAAGACGTGGAAATTTTTTATGCTGAAATTAAGACTTCAACAAACATACATTTGTAGGGAACACTTTATATTCAAATCACAGCTGCTCAAGTATACCACCCAGAATGTACTTTAGAAAATGATAAGTTAAGTCATTCTGTAAAAATTTAGTTTCTTTTACTCTTGTTCATGTTGAATAATTACACTTGGGATTATTGTGTGGGATAATGCTTTTATACACTGTAAAGATTTGTCACTCATATTGGTTTAATAAAATGCTGATTGGCCAGTTGCCAGGCAGAAAGCATAGGCAGAGCAACCAGACTAAAAGGATTATGGGAAAAGGAAATGAGAGACTTAGTCACAAGTCAGAAGAAACAAGATGAGACTGTCTTCCTGAGAAAAGGTATCAGGTCACATGGCTAAACAGACAAGAATTATGGATAATTTTAAATTGTAAGAGCTAGTTAGTAATAAGTCTGAGCTAATAGATCAAACAGCATTGTGATTAATATAGTGTCACACAGACACTATATATTAATATACTAATATATTAATACATATTAATATATTACATGTTATAGACATAAAAGAACAGAGTCAAGCACGTATGGCTTCTTGGTAGCAATATTGTCTTGGGTGGGCTCTGTTTGCTAGAGGCAAGCAGAGGTGCAGGTCCTTTAGGAAAGGCTTCCTGATTCAGCATTAGTGGCAAAAACCTTGCAGCTCTTTTAAGAGGCTCTGCCACTAAACACGAAAATGGTGTTTATGAACAGCTGGTGGCAGGCTTCTTGGTGGTGCCATGAACCTTGAAATTCAGAGAGTTGCAATAAACATGTCCCTCTCCAGTACATCTGCCATGAAGCTAGACTCTCAGAAAGCTAAGGAATGGGACAGAGCCAGCTGCCAAAGATGAAACTTTAATCCTAGCCATATTGCTTAGCAGATTAAATTTATGTGTTCAGAAAAAAGATAGTGATATACAGCAAAGACAGATTCAAAAGGATAACACCCTCTAAATGGTTCACA
>JAQHUG010000001.1:21315524-21330069 GCA_028555095.1 Dicrostonyx torquatus | reverse complement strand
GGGGGGGGAGAATGAATCTCAAGAAGTTACACAGAGCAAGAAATCCAAAGGCCGGGTACAAAGAACAGAAATCCAGAAGCTTTCAATGGCTAGACAACAGCCAGCTAGCTTGAGGCTCTGCTGTGCGCTGTGAGAGCTCAGCTCCCAGCCAATGGAGGGGTCGTGAAGGATGCTGGCTAAACGTTCCTATGCTGCACTGAAGCTGCAAAAGCCAAAAGCTGCTGCTGAGATTTCAAACAGTGATTCTATTTAAGCTGCTGGAAAGTCCCAAGGAGTTTTTGTCCCAGGGAATTTTCAGTGTCCAACCAGTCTCCCTAGGCTGTAAAAAGAGCTTTGCAAATCAGGCAGGCAGCATGCATCCCAAGAGGTGTGGAGCTTTAACTTCTGACTGCATGCACAGGCCACAGCCAGGATGGCTTATGCCAAGCTGGCGCCCAGTGGCTTAGGCCATGCTTGGCTTAGGCCATGGCGGGTAGCCTAAGCCGGAGAGAGGGGGGTGGTTCTAAAACCAAGTGTTGGGGCGCCAGATAAGGAGGCAAAACAATCCTACACGTTTGTTTAAAAAGGGGTTATTTATTGTCGGGGATAAAACTTACAGATCAATGTCCCAAATCACAGTCCTCTGGTCGCAAACAGGAAACAGAGTCTAGCAGTCAGAACGAGAGCCAGAAGCAAGAGAGAGCAATTGGAGCGCTGCCATGGTTTTTAAAAAGAATGAAACCATGCCCCAGTGGGCTGGTATCTTAAAAGCCATTGGCTGAAGGAGAAGGAGCTTCCGCAGCACATCCACCAAGGGATTACAATGATATTTACTGTGGTGTTTAATGAAGAGCTCCAGTTAGAGCAAAATCTCTTTAACTTCTTAAATATTATAAATATAATATATATACATATACATACATGTGTATGCATATATAATTTCTAAATTTTAATGACTCAACACAAGACTCTAAAGGAAATTGTCTCCTAAATATGTACTCTCCTTGTTTTTATATTACTGAAATACTTCTCAATTTGGAGGTTATGCTTATTTGCATAATCAGCCCTCAGTATTGCATTTGCATATATGTAATTATGGTTATTTAAATTGCATATGAATTGAAAGATTGGGTTAAATTATTTGAATACTTCAAGAGAAATACAGAAGTATGACAGAACTTTGTAAAAAGAAAGCATTCTTTAACCTGTAAATAGATGACTACATCTTAGCTTACATTTTGTTTTACTGTGAAATATAACCTATTCTCTAGGTATTCATGTGTATATACAAAATGTTTTCATTTTAAAAGAAGAATATATCTGCTGAATAATATCTCACTATGCTCATATACAAAGCTTTCTTTATCTGTTTGTTAGTGGATAAACATCCTGGCTGTTTCATATCTTGGTTATTATGAATAGAACAACAATGAACATAGATGAGCATGTTGGAGCTGTCAGATACAATGTCTTTTTGGTATATTCCCAAGAATGATACAGTTGGATCATGCAGTAGATCTGTTTTTATATTTTTGAGGAACTGCTACAATGATTAGAACAGTGACTATAGCAGTGTGCACTGCTAGCTACAATGAATAATTGCTCCCTTTTCTCCTACATCCATGCCAGTGTTTGTCATCATTTGGTATTTTATCTTATTCTCTCTGACTGGGGTAAAATGAAAATTTATAGTGTTATAATTTTCTAAGTTAAATTGATGGCTAATTATGCTGGATATTTTTAAATTGATTCTCAGCTATTTATAGTTCATGCTTTGAGCACTCTTTGCTTTGTTCTTTAACCCAGGTTTTACTAAGTTGCTTTTTCTCTTTTATAAACCTGTATATCTTTATTTTTTCTAGGATTACATACATAAACTCTATACTCATATCATTTCTACCTCTATCTCTTCCATCAGGAAACTCCTTTTATGTCCCATGCTTCCTTTCAAATTTATGACCTCTTCTTTTATTATATGTATATATTATATCATTACATTTATTATATAATATTATAAATAATTAAAGTTCCTTGGGGCTTTTCCATTCACATTGACATGTTACTGTTTTGATTACTCTTAGGTAACATTATTTTTGAGATTTTATGGGTACCACTACTTTGTTTTATTTTTTTTTTTTTCCTTCTGCAGTATGCTTTAATGCTCCTTGAGAGGCAGAAGCATAAGCTTCCAGAGCGGAGACCCACTACTTTGTTTTAAATATAGAACATTATCTTACAGCAGATTTCCTTGTCATTTTGATTTTACAAATAGTCTATCACCTCTTCTGCAATTTCCACTGACCCTTAGGCATAGGGGTTGCATTATAGACATATCAATGCAGATAGGCATCTTATGGTCTCTTGTACTTGCATTTTGAAGAGTTGTGAACATTCTCTGTGGAAAGAAGCTTCTTTGATGAGTATTATGGCTACACAACAATTAGTAGAAGGAAATATAACCATCATATATCTAAAAAAACAAGCAAAATACAACCTAAAGAAAAAGCAGAATCTTGAACACATAGGTCTGGTCAAAAAGGATAGTTCCACATAAAACAGTCAAATTAGAATTAAGGCTGTCACCCTGCGTATGAATCAGCTACAATTGGTCCAGTGATCTCAAAGTGAAACCTAAAATTCGGAAACTTCTATAGGACAATATAGGCATTACTCTCAAAAGATGTAGGCATAGGCACGGACTTCCAGACTAGGGCTTCATTTGTCCAGGAATTAAGGCCAAATTGGCAAATGGGATCTCATATAACTGAAATGCTTCAGTACAACACAGAAAGCAATAAACCTATGGAGAAGATCCCTACAGAGTTGGGGAGAATCTTTGTTTTCTATATATCTGACAAAGAATTATTACACAGAATATACAAAGAACTAAAAGAAGAGTCAGGAAAATGTTACTCAATTAAAATTTTACTATATGTCTAAATAAAGAGTTCTCAAAACATAAAATAAAAATTGGCTAAAAAGTCTTTTAAAATGCTAAACATACTTAGTTAGTAGGCAAATTGATAATAAAATTTATTTGATGCTTCATCTTACCACAGTGAGAAAAGCCACGATGAAGAAAACAATGAAAAACAAATGCTGACAAGGATTTGAAGACAAGGGAACATTCATTTATTATGAATGGACTTAAAACTGGCCAGCCACTTGGGAAACAATGTGGAGATCCCTCACACAGTTAAAAGGATATCAGGGATATAAACCAGCTATACTACTCCTTGATATAGCCAAAAGGATTTGACATCCTACTTCATAAATAGCTGCTCAGCTATGTTTGCTGCTGCTCTATACACTATAGTTGAAAAATGGAAACAATCTAAATGTACTTCCACTGACAAATGGATCATAAAAACGTGGTACATATGTAAATGGTATATCATTCAGCAGTAAAGAAAGTCGGAATTTGCAGGCAAATGGATGGACCTATACAATTTACCAAGTGTGGTAACCTGATGTTAGAAATATAGGCACTCTGCTGTTTTCTCTTATTTCTGAAGCCCACTTTCAAATTATCAGATGTGATTATATAACCTGAAGTAACACAGAAATCTACAAAGTGAAAAACAGACTATGCAGTGGGCAGAATCTCTAAGGAAGATGATAGTGGGTGAGAGGTGCCATGAAGAGGGAAACAAGAAAAAGAGGAGTGAGAGACTAACTTGGGAAGCAGAGAGGGAGAATAGTCATAAATCATATTATAATTGTCTCAAAAATTTATAAGGAATCATACCATATTATATTTACTTATATTCCTTCCCTAGCTGTAGCCTCACTTCCCATGCTCTCTTCCCCTTACACTTCCTCCCAATTTTTGTCTTCTCTCTCTATCTTAAAGATACCTATTTTAGAGCCAGGGTTACTTAGATAATCTATAATAATTTCAGTTTACAAGCCTTAAATCAATTAGAGCTACAAACATCTTTCCCTTGCAAACATGTAACACAGTCCTTGGAATTAGGGTACTGATGCATAGCTATGAGGAGACATTATTCAACCGGTGTGTCACTCCCCTTCCATGTACTGTGTCCTATGTGAAGAGTCAGAAGGGCTGTAAGTTAGGGAAATTATAAAAACTTTACACAAAGAATGCTTTCCTGAAGTATGTTAGCTCATTGGCAGTGAGGACATATGTCAGTCAGCGGCAATGAGGGTGGGCATATGTTAGCACAGTGGCAGTGAGGGCTTATGCTAGCTCGGTGGTAGTCAGGACGTGTGTTAACTCAGTGGCAGTCAGGACATATATTAGTTCAGTGGCAATGCACACACAACAAAGGGTGATCTGTCCTACCATCACAGAACACAGTTAGGCACACAATGATGCTTTCTGAACAATCTATGCTCTATATGTCTGTCTCACCTCCGTTTGCCTGCTTCAAATGGTAGAGGTTCTCTTATCCACAGTACACACTTCAGGGGAGTGCGATCTTTAAATATATTACATTTTATAATATTATATTTTATAATACATCAGCTATGTATTATAAAAGTTGTTCTGAAATAGTCAAGACTTTGTGAGTTTTATGTTTAATAATTCCCTCATAGCCTCTTTATGAACTGTTCTACTTTATAGAACTGTCAGTTAAAACTACTTTAAATAAGATAGCTGAATCTTACTTCCATAGCAAGAAAGATTATTTATTCATCATTATACCAACTTTTGCGTCATCACTTTTAGGTAATTAACACTTTACTAATGAAATCAGAAAAAAGTAAAACCTCTTATTCAACTTTCAGTTTATTTACCATTATATAAAATCACTTTATAAGGTATATAAATTTATAAAATATAAAATTATTTTGTTTCTAGAAATATTTTCCCACTGATGAATTGTATTAAGTTTTACTATTTCTCCTTTAGGCTCATTTCACTAACACCATCAGCCATATCTAAATGAACTGCATCAACCAGACAACAGTTTAGTTACCATTGACATTCTTCTTGTACAGCACAACGCCTGGTAGAATAAAACAATATGTTGTTTGTAGACTTTTTTTAATTTGAAGAAATACATGTCTCACATCCTAGCATTTTAAGACATTATTCTTTTTCTAATGCTTTTTGTGAGTCATAAACCTGATTAAGCTATATCATCTTGTCAGAAATAAGCAGGCATAACGTCACACAGAACTGATTACAGACCATCTTTAATGCATTCATACCACTTCATTTCTGAATCTTTATTAATATTTTAGACATAGCATATTAGAAATGCAGCTATACAACCTAATTTATCAAGTTTATGAATAGTTGTTTCTATCAAAATGTTTCTATTCTTGATTGTCTTACATACCCATATGAATATTTGAAATGCCTCAGAATAGACTATTGAGTAAATAAATAGAGTTTTCAAAATTATTTTTGTGCACGTTTGGATCATAATATGAACTAAGTCTCTATGACTTTGCTTATCTCATGGGATCATTTCTGATAGTTATTATGGTATCATAAAATAAAAAGAGACTGACTCAAACTGCATTAAAATGAATTAAGCTGTTTAATTTATTTCCCCACAAAGGAAAATAAAAGTAGTCCAGATGGTAGTCTCCCTACATTGAGCAATAAATATCAACAAATTCTCCATATAGTAAGTAAATAAATAAATGAAGGCAAATAAATGAAAAATTCAGGTCCATGAAACACATGGTTTCTGAAACTCTGAGATCAAATCCAAATGCAAACTAATATTCCTGAGAAAATGAAGAAGGTGGGTGAATTAGATCATTATGGTCCCATATCTGTATAGTAACATATAGAGTTCACTGTGTGTGTGCCCAAGAGTGATATAACTGGAAAATGTGGTAAATATATTTTCAGCTTTTAGAAAGAGCACCACACAAATTTCCCTAGTGGCTGCACCAGTTTGAATCCACACCAGTGGTAAGTAGATATTTCACTTTACCCACATTCATGTCATCATTTTTTTTTTTTTAAAGAAAGATATCTTAGCCATTCTGACTGAGGTCAAATGAAAGCAAAAAGTAGTTTTTATTTGCAATTCCCTGGTGGTTGAATTTTTAAATATTTTAAAAATCTTCTTTAGACATTTTATTTCATCACTTTTTTATTTGCTTTCTGATTTTTCTTTTTTTATTGAAAATGGACAGTTTTTCATACAATATATTTTGATGATGGTTTCCCATTTCCTTTCTCCTTCCAGATCCCCTCCACCTCACACCCATCCAATTTCAATCTTTCTTTCTCCCTTTACAAAAATAAACAGGCAGTTTTTAAAAATAAATAAAATAAAAACAGAATGGAACAAAGTAAACAAGCTGTCGGGCACAAGAAGCATGTCCGCATGCAGACACTCTGAACACACAGGACTTCTGAGAATTTTCTCTTAAGGTTTATAATCTGCTTTCCTCGCCCTTTACTGTAACAGATTCTTTTCTCAACTGACATATTCTGATTAAGGATTCTTCTCTGTCTACTCCGCCCAGTACCTCCAGACTCTCCTTTCATCTGGATCCACTCCCTTTTAGTCTCTCAAAAGAACAAGTTTCTAAGAGACAGTGTTGAAATAAAATACAATGAGTTAAAACAAACCCATCCCATCTCATACAAGCTGAGCAAGGCAAAATAGGAAGAAAAAGCCTAAGAGAAGGCACAATGATCAGTCACTCATTTGGATGCATAATTTAGAATCCCATTTTAAAAAAAAACAACTAAACTGAAAGCTATAATGTATATTCAGAGAGAAGACCTGGTTCAGATCTGTGAATGTTCTGTGCTTGCTGCCTTAGTCTTTGTGAGATTATATGAGATTTTCTCATGTTAATTTATAGGACCTTGTTTTTCTTGGTGTCCTCAATCTCTTTGGGCTCTTATACTCTTTTTATCCCATCATCTGCTGGATTTCCTGAGCTCCAAAAGGAGGGATGTAATGGAGACATCCTATTTAGGGTGGAGTGTGCCAAGGTCTCTCATTCTCTAACATCTGAGCTCGGTGTCTGTTCCCATGGGCAGCAGGAAGAAGATTCTCTGATGGTTTATATCCCACTTTTACTATATTGTTTTAGTTTCTTCTTCTTGCTGTTCAGTTTTTGTTGTTCTTTACATAATACTAACATACTTTAAGATAAATAGCTATAAAGACACTTTCACATTTTCTAGGTTGTTTCTTTACTCAAACGATTGTTCCGTTGATATAAAGAGCTTGTAATTTCACACAGCCCCATTTGTCAGTTTTTGGTCTTAATGCCTGCAGTACCAGTGTCCTGTACAGAATGTCTTCCTTTTTCCAATAAATTAAAGTGTATTCCCTACTTTCTCTTTTATTAGATCTGGTGTATCCAGTCTAATGTTGATTCCCTTGACCCATTTGGAGTGGAATCTTGTGTAAAGTTTGAGATAAGGACTTTGTTGCTTTCTTATACATTTATGGATACAGAATGAACAGAACTATATCATCATAATGCTGTCATTCATCTCCAGTATACAGTTGTTTTTCCTTGTAGAAAAACATAAGATTGACAGAGTTTGTGCTGGTGTGTGGGTTCACAATTATGTTTTGTTGATCAGTGTGCCCATTTTTATATCAGAATCCTACGATTTTATCACTGTTGCTATGTAGTATAACTTAAAATCACAGGTTTTTAGTTATACTACATAGCAACAGTGATAAAATCATAGGATTGACACCAGAAGTTTGTTTATTTTTCAGAATTATTTTGGCAATCCTGAGGGCCTTTTTCATTTGTTCATTTGTTTGTTGTGTGTGTATTTCCATATGGAATATGAGATCTTTTTTTCATTTTATGAAAAAATTCATTGGAGTATTTCTTTTATAAAATTAAGTACCCTGTTTATGGGGTGTAATTGTTTAGAATTGTAATATTCTCTTGCTGGGTTTTTCCTTTAATGAGTAAGAACTGAATTGTCCCTCCTTATCTCTTCTAAATATTTTTTCATACATGAGTATAGCAACAATTACTTACTTATTGGTTTAGTTTGCTTAGAATATTGTTTATCATCCTTTTACTCTAAGGTAGGTCTGTCCTTGATAGAAAGATGTTTCTTGGAGGCAACTAATGAGGGATCTAGTTTTATAATTCAGTCTGTTAGTTCATGTCTTTTTATCTGGAGTTGAGATTGTGAATGTTTAGAGTCATTATTGAAAGCTGTGTATTAAGTCCTATCATTTTGTTGGTTCTGTCATTTTTAAGATTATTTTGATTAATTTTTATGCAATTGTTGCTTTGGTACTCATGACCTTTTGAAAGGTTTTATCCTTCACTTCAGACAGAAATATTGCTTCCAGTATTTAGAGTAGAGCTATCCCATTAGTCATGATTGCTTTAATTTGTTTTTATCATGAAAAATTTCGTTTTCCTTCAAGTTTGATAAATTTTTTATGAGTCTAATAATCTAACTTGACAGATGTTGTCTTTTAGTACCAGAATTGCATTGAATTTGGTGGAGTTAGTTACTCCATATAGGGCAGGGTAAAACAATCCTCAATAAATTCACAAAATTCAAAACCAATCCTTGGAATTAAAGCTAGATTAACATTGACTAAGAATCAAGAATGGATGGCTTTAAGAATTTACCAAGGATCATGAAAAGTGAGTGTGAATGGTACTATGTTTTTTTTTCAAATGGCAAAAGTCAAAATTCTAAAATGTATCACCTATATGTAAAATTATTGACTTTACCTCTTTGGCCAGAGCACCTCATATTTTACATGTCATGTATATGATAGTTTGTCCATTTTCCATATATTACAGTGAATTAAGCCTAAGAGTTCAGTTAAGAAATGAAAACTCACTTTTAACAAAGTCATGCTGTAATTACACATCTGAGTCAAAACTGACACCTGTTCCACTGAGCAATATTTAATTAAATTTATAATATTTAGCAGGAAGACTATTTTAATTTATAGCAGTGAAATGTTATATAACAAAGAAATATTTAATTGAATTGGCATGATGACATTTAAAATGTCTAATTTATCCTTTTTTTTTTGATTTAGGTATCCATTGTCCTAAATGGAAGCCAGCTGGCAGAGACTTTCATCAGTCTCTGACTTATACTTTAATTAAATACCAGTAACTTTATCATACAATGAAGAACCCATAATGTGGAATTTCAAACAATACATCTACTCTACTGAGCATCACAACTTGACCTTTCCTACCTGAAACACATCAATGTGGATATGAACTGGGTTAAGACACTGAAGTACATCTTCAAGGATAGTGTATACCAAGAGGAATAACACTCTGGTAAGTGTTGTCTGATGTTTCTGCCATGCCCGGTCCTTGTTCTGTCCGGTTCCTGCAGTGGTTAATTCCCAAAGAACTCACACAGGGGTCCACATTAATTATAAACTGATTGGCCCATTAACTCAGGCTTCCTATTAACTCTTATAACTTACATTACGCCATTATTCTTGTCTATGCTAGCAACATAGCTCGGTACCATTTTTAGTGAGGCAATCACATCTTGCCTTTTCTGTGATGGGCTCACAACTGCAGAAAATGCTTCCTCCTTCTCAGAATTCTCCTGTTCTCATTGATTCGCCTCTACTTCCTGTCTGGTTGTCCCACCTGTACTTCCTGCCTGGCTACTGGCAAATCAGTGTTTATTTAAAATATAATTGACAGAATACAATTGTTCCACACCAGGTATGTCCTTTGGATTCTACAGTATCTACTGGTATAAGGAGGATGCCTGTGTCTAAAGTTGGAATATCACATATTTTTGCTTTAGAATTAGCTTCTCAGTGCCTAGGAACATAAATATGCAGATAGCACATTAAAGGAAATACTCTGAATTTGTCATAAGTAATACACATACAAGTTCATACTTGATAACAAAATTTGGGCCTGAGCAAAATCTAATTTTTTTGGTGGCTATGCCTGACTTTTATGCATAAATACTTCCGTACTACAGATATCCATATTTACAAAACTACACAGTGTACAGACTTAAAAACAGGAGTTATGTAAGCATCTTTGGTGTATAGATATAGAAATCCATAAGATTCTACTTTCCACAAGTCTAATCTTGTCTTCTGAGGTTTTTTGCAAAAAATTCTAGGATATTACTAAAGCATTATTTATTTAAACAAATTAGAGCACTATAAAGACATGTCTGTAAATTATTCATCATAGCCATGAAAACAGTTACATACATTGAAAAACCTAGAGACCAAAAAATAAAAATGATTTCATATGAAATATGAAATTAAAATATTTATAAGAGATTGTCAATATAGTTTACCACTTAAAATCAGCATTAAAAATATGATTGTCAAGCTCTCAAGATGACTCATTGACTAAAGATAATTGGGAAGAATCAACTTTTCAAATTTATGCTCTGACCCTCAAAAGTTCTCCTGTAGTATGCCCTCTACATCACGCACAATGATACATACACACTCATAAGCACTAACCATCTAAAAATTATGTTTTATGTTACACAATGTCCTGTGCCATTAGAAAGAACATAAGTTTTGTATGTATAGTCTGGAGATTGTGTATTTTTCTCCAGCCATCGAATAAAAGAGTGTTTCCACAGATGTATTAAATATTGAAAATCAGTAGCTGAAACCATGTACTTCAAATCATTAAAGACACCTTATATAAAATATATTGTATTTCCAATACCCTATGAATGTTGAAGAAATATATAATTCAAAGTGCAAAATATAAAAGAAAAATCAATCAACAATACTCTTTGTATGAGTAAAGAATACATCTGAAAAAGCTCAGTTGTCTAATGATTTTTCATTATATGTCATCTTCTAGAGGAAGAATGAATTTGGATTTATGAACTCATTATTGGGTATCACAGCACTGCTTCATAACTAACTGCATGTTTACATATCTCTGTTCACAAAGCCACAGTGGGCTTGTAAGACACTACAGCAAGCAAAACTTGGTGTTACTGCTTTTATCTTCACAGTGGCAGACTGAAACACAGTTTTCCTCTTTTAAAAAAATTTTTAAAATTAATCTCCATGTGAAAGATTTTTCAACATTACATTAAATTGCTAGGTTCCAATTGATTATTTAATAAAACTATTTCATAGCTTCTGAGAAGATTATTTCAAAGCATTTAGCTTTATGCGAGTCATTAAATTTGCAATGAAAAGCAGTAAGAAACAGGAGTGACCATAACAGGAGTTCTGTAATTGCTTCACTGAATAATTCCACCATTCCCTGGCTAGCCCTGGAGCTCCCACACTGCAAAATGTATTTCTAAGCATTTCCATGAACATAGGCATGTATCTATATACTAAATGCTTAAATATTCATTATCACTTCAAGACTTTAGGAGCTTATTTAATTTACTCTGAAAGTTCTTGGAAACCATTCTCTTTAAATAAATGTTTGTTTAGTATCTCTTGTGGGTGTTATATCATTTTCAGATTTTATAATATATATAACAACATATTTTTTCCTGGGTTGGCTTTCTAAATGGTATGCACTTAATTCATCAGTCAAAATTGAACTATGTGTAGATTTTCAAGGATGGACATAAAATATTCATGTTATTAGGATATATTCTCTGAGAATAGCATTATTTCAAGACCAAAAATAGAAGCAGGTTTATCTTTGGAATACCTTTCCATTACTTGACCTTCATAAATAACATCACTACTCTACCAGGTGGTCTCAGAATACTACTCCAGCATACAAAGGAGCCTATACTTCTGAAGGTTTTGCATCCCTACAAGTCTTTAAGAAGTTTAAAGCACTGTAAGCCAAAAATGTACTGATGCATTTATTCTGCCAAAATCATGGCATAGGCATACTAGTAGAGGACTGGCTATCTTGCTCTTATGAATGCTGTCTGAGTGGTAACTAGGATTCAGCACCAAGAAACAGGGCACATCAACAGCCTGGAAAATGGAGACACTTTAAGCTTCATAGTCAAGTGTCAGCTGACTGCATGCTGTACTTTTGTACTTCTACACAGTGATACAGTCGTAAGTTAGGCCATCCGCTGATCACTTGTAGACAAGCCTTAAACCTCTTCAAAGTATAAGAAAGCAAATAACTAACTTGTAGCACTGAAAGCCACTAATGAGATATTAAAATGTGCTCTTGATGGCGAAACTGGAGTAAGACAGACATAGCTTTAATTTATATTTTTCTGTACCATGCAAAAATAGGTGAGTTAAAAAAACAGAGAAAATTTATTGTATTAGATAAGATTTTTTAAAAATTTAATAAAAAATAGTTATTTTATTTTCAAATGTTGTTGTGCATATTTGTAATCAGGTATTCTTTGACCTTGTCCCAGGTAACCTACTCAGTGGATGAATATGAATTATAAATATTCAGCTAATAGCTCAGGCTTTTTGCTAGCTAACTGTTACACTTAAGTTAATACATAATTCTTAGTTATGTTATCCACATGGCTTGATACCACTATTAAGTACAGCATTCTCACCTTGTTTCTCAGCATTTTCTGGCAATTGAGAACTCTCTGACTCTGCCCTGTCTCTAGAATTCTCTAGTCTGGCTCTCATATTCAATCTCTTCCTGCCCAGTTATCAGTCAATCAACATTCTGTTAGCAAATGAGGGTAATAATATAATAGTGTAGAAAATGATTGTTCAACAGCACATCTTAGGCAACATTATTGCATTTATTATAGAACTAGCCCTCAAAGTGGCTGTTGTATACCAATGGGTACATTGTTGGAAGACTAATTATTTAGCCGGAATATATTAAGATACTTTCTCAATATGAAATTCTTGAAGTCATTAGGTTTACTTCAGCATCTATATCATTTCCATCTATATCATTTCAAGCAACGGTCACACAAACTTCCTTTGGATCCACTCACCACCACACACATGCATCACCATTATTAATCATGTATTTATATTAAGCTGGATTCTAGTTCTAAGGATGGGCCTTTGAAGGTTTAGTGCAATCAGTTTACCCCAATGCTTTGGAGCAATGTTTGGGGTTTACTTGGTTGTTTAATTAGGTCTGGTTTGCCTTATGGAGAGGATTGATTTAAAAAAAAATGAGGAAAAGTGAAACTATTAACCTGCTATGATTTAATCAGGGATGATTCATATTTTCTCCTGAAATCTAGGCTTGCAAAGTCCTGTGACAGCACATGCTCTACCATTTTTGGGACCTTAGGGAAAGCCAACTTCCAGTGAAATTTGAAGAAGCAAGGAGAGGATATTAGTAGCCTCATTATGACATCATTTAGTTCTACAGATCATAATATTTTTAAGGATTATTACTCTGGTCATGGACTGTCAATTTTATGAATCAATGTGCTCCTTTGCTTCCTCTCCTTTTCCTTTTTCATTATAATAATGAATATATTTTGAGTTAATTTATTATTCATTGAAAATGAAAGAGTAAAAGAATATGTGTAACAGAAAATAGAAGTCCTATTTGGGGGAATAAAGGAGGCAGGTGAGATATAAGAAGGCAGTAGGGCAAAAGAAGTCAATATTTTTGAAGTGGATTACTATGTGTGTTTGAACTCATACATGTTTGAGCTGTGTGTGCTAATATAAAATTTCACGTAGAAGGCTTTTATGTGAAAAAGATTCATAACTATGAAATTAAATTTACATATATGTACCCCATACAAAATTATCTTACCTAATTTAATTGATGCCCAAGAATTCAGTCCCTCTTGTATTAGGTGTGGAGGGCCACAGCCCAGCTCACAGCCCCCAGCTGCCAGCCTGCTCAACCGAAATAATTACACACAAACTGTATTCATTCAAATTACTGCCTGGTGCATTATTGTTAGCCTCTTCTTGGCTAACCCTGACATCTTAAACTAACTCATTCCTAATAGTCTCTGTGTCACCACGAGGTGGTGACTTATCGGAAGATTCTAACCTGCATCCACCTTGGGCCGGAGCATCATGGCGTCTCCCACACTTCCTTTCTTCCCCAAACTCTGTTCTGTCTACTCCGCCCACCTAAGGGCTACCCTATCAAAAAGCCAAGGCAGTTTTCTTTATTCAACCAATGAAAGCAACCCAGATACAGAAGATCCCTCCTACACCAAGTCCCCATTATCTGTCAAATAAAACAAGGTGTTAAAATTACTCTTGTTCCCTCTTCTACTTAATGAAAACAACGACAATCAGTGGAACCTGTCAGAGTGTTCTTAAAGTCAGTGGCACTGATAATCAATTGAATTGAATTGAAATGGCAAGATAATATAGAATCTGCCCTCCACAGTCAATAATAATTTATTTAGGATTATTAAAATGTAGCTCACTTTGGCAATCACACTCTGAAGATTAAAATTTCAGGACATCTCTTTTTAATGGTTTTTAACAGGCAAACACACAATAAATATCAAATTTTAGAATTTGACTTATTTTCTAACTTATCTTGAGTTATGTGCCTGCATTTACAGTTTAGAGCTCACTCAGAAAGCTTTCATTTCATTTTTGTAATTAACACATTTAATTTGTAAGATCATCATTCATCAAAAAGAAATATTTTAATTGCCTTCTTTTAAAGTGCAAAGAAAAGAATTAAGACTAATGAAAAACAATACTACAAATCTGAAATGACGAATGTCCGTGAAGTCTCACTAATG
>JAQHUG010000001.1:21249217-21271035 GCA_028555095.1 Dicrostonyx torquatus | reverse complement strand
ATTTCCTGAGAATATCTGACATGCAGGAATTTCTGGAGATGCAGAAGTGAACATTCCCAATGCCCATTTAAATAAAAAGGGACTGTTTCAGTGTGATAAAGGACATATTCCAAAACTAACAGCGGGGTGAATTTGAAAGTTCTCCTCAAATGTTAGAAGATTTGATGGCCCCTGTTTGCTTCTCTGCCACACACTTCTGATAGCATTGAGTGACAGTGTGAGAATAATGATCCACAAATTAATATTGAAATTTAAAAAAGTTTTAAGAAATAGAGATGCGGTGATACTTCATTTGTGCTTTATCAAATAAAGCTTGCCTGGAGATCAGAGGGAGGAGGTAGCCTCACTAGTTAGCCATAGAAGCCAGACAGTGGTGGTACACATTTTTAATCCCAGCACTCTGGAGACAGAGGCGGAGGGATCTCTGTGAGCTCAAGGCCACCCTGGGCTACAGGAGATCAAATCAGTCTAACAGATAAACAGAGACAAGAGGTGGTGGCTCACACCTTTAATCACCTAGTGAGGGGCAGACAGGAAGTGATTGGCTGGATGGAGGGGACAGGAACTCAGGATTGAGTCTGAGGTTTCATAGAGATAGCCTTCAGTCTGAGGATTATAGAGAAAGGATACCCTACTTGGTGTGAGGATTTCGTAGAGTAAGAACTAGTGGCAGGTTGCTCTGCTTCTCTAATCTTCAGGGAAGCTTTGTTTGTTAAACCACAAACAAAATATCACCACATAGAGATACTGCTATTTTTATTTGATTTGTTCTATATATTGCATACTTTATTTCTTTAGACCCCCACAACATACAGTAAATTCCCAGCAATAATCAAAATATGTCTACCGAAACAATATAGATACACAAGTCAGTGACCTGGAGGCAAGTGTGGCCAAACTGACCTAAAAGTGCCTGTGAACAACTAACTGCATAGCAGTGTGTGCAGACAACTCCTTGGGATCTGTGATACCTGTCAGGTTTACAACCCAGGACAATCAGCTGAGGTGTCTTTTTAACAT
This sequence comes from Dicrostonyx torquatus, assembly GCA_028555095.1. Classification (NCBI taxonomy): domain Eukaryota; kingdom Metazoa; phylum Chordata; class Mammalia; order Rodentia; family Cricetidae; genus Dicrostonyx; species Dicrostonyx torquatus. Next base: position 21,270,015 of record JAQHUG010000001.1, on the reverse strand, counting down.
ATCAAAGGTGGATGTGGCCTCCAGGTTCTCCCAGCATTCCTTAGTCTCTATCCTGAACTCTCCAGTCCAGGGGCTGGGCTGCCCTTCCCCCAAGGACTCTCCCTATGCTTACTCTCTTGGCTGCTGCCTTTGGTCTCTCTCCCTCTCTCTCTTTCTCTCTCTCTGCTCCTTTTCCTCTCTCTTTTTCCCTCTCTCTCTCTCCATATGGCCCAGCTCAATCTGGTCTTATCAGCTTTGTACTCCTGCAGATGCCCCTGTCCATGATTATGCTCTGTATTTTATCTATAATAAATTTTCTCCTCCACCACACCTAGGAGCAGCCATTTCCTTTCCATTCTTCCTTCCTTCCTTCCTTCCTTTAATTTCCAATATGAAATAAAAACATTATATAAACCAGTTTGTTTAAATTAATCAAAACAAGAGCAATTCTTCTTCATAGACAAATTCTAATCTGTTTGTAGCAGTTTACATTCTTAAACATGGTATTCAGGTTGAGTTAATATCACAAGTGTGAGTCATCCGGGGCTACAGTGCCAGACTATCCCAAATAATCCTACCTCCACCAATAATAATGAAAGCGTACGAAAGGAAAATATAATTTTATTATTTTTCATCTTTCATTTTCTCCTTTCTACTTTCCAAAGTACCACGTTGTTCTCTCTCAAAATATAGATTCTGTTTCTTTAATTAAATTGCTATATATATAAAAATAATGTGTGTGTGTGTTTCATAAATATATAAATATACCCTTCACTGTCTGTTTGTTATGTATATAATTTCAGAACTGACTACTGGATTGGATAAGCAATCTGGGGACTCTTCTCAGGGGAACAATACTTCCTCCTACTCCTATCACTCTTTAGTACCTGTTAAACATCATAAGAAATGCCCTCACCTCCCCAGTGGCCATGGTGGAACACTGTCCTTGTTCAGTGCTTGTTAAGCAGCCATATTGATGATACTTCATGGATATATTCTCTGACATTTCTACTATAGAAATCCCCTCAACAGACTCCGTGATTTCTTTTTTAGTTCTTGTGATCTTTGAATTGAGCTGGTAATGCATCACTTGGGGCTGGGCACCACAAACTCACTTGTTCTCATTTCAATTGGTTTTGGTTTTTTATAATTGTCTCTGTTGCGAAGAGACCTAAGTATAGTATGACCTATACTTACCTGTTGGTATAAGAATAGAAGTTTAGATGAGGTTAGGAATTATGCTGTTTTAGTAACTGAGGGGTCTCCTCCAAGATGCATAACTTCACTTATACTTTCTTTTTGTTGAGTGGCCTTAAGTTTAATAAGAGAGTTATTCATTATTTTAAAGGTATATGTGCCACTATTATCACTTTGGCCTGCTGCTCATTGTTTTAGCTCATGGGCATTGTAGTTTGTTAGGACTATTGGTTGTTTCTTTTCTTTGTAAGTTTACATGGAGTCTACTTGTATCATGAACACTAGACCTCAGGGAAAAATTCTAAATTCAGGAACAGATCAAATCCTCTCAGTCCTGTATGTGAAGTAAATGGTATATTCAGCAATGGGGATGTATCTTTAACTTCAGAGAGGCAGCCATATAAAATAATAATAGTATATGATTCAGAGTCCTTTAGACAACCCTGACCAGCAATTCACAACAGTGCTTCTTGTGCCTAGCAGTGGACTTTTTGTGTATAATCTATGGCTACTGGAGTGAGCATTGTTAGCCCAGATGGGAATAGTCATTTAAAGTGTATATAAATGCATATATTTGTGTGTATGTGTGTATATGTATGTGCAGACATATGTAATTTTTGGAAAATATACAGTAATATGATTCCTTATGTGTTTCGTGATTCCCCTCTGTATGCTGTGAATATGAATCATTGATAAATAAAGAAACTTGCTTGGCCTGAGAGGGTAGAGTAGAACTAGGCAGGGAAAGCTAAACTGAATGCTGGGAGAAAGGAGGCAGAGTGGAGGAGAAGCCATGGAGCCACCACCAGAGACAGACATGAAACTTTGCTGTTAGGACACAGCCACGTGGTGATACACAGGTTAATAAAGATGTGTTAAATTAAGATGTAAGAGTTAACCAATGAGAAACTAGAGCTAGTGGGCCAGGCAGTGATTTAATTTACATAGTTTCTGTGTAATTAATTTTGGATTCTGGGTGGCCAGGAAACAAACAAGTAGCTTCCTACTACACTTACAACTTTTTCAGATATCCTTATTGTTACTTTATCATCTGTTATCCTTGCTTTCTACTCATAGTCTCCCCCCATTTTTCCCAATTTTCATTCAAATCATTTGTACCCTACTGTGCTACTCTCCATTGTCCCCTCCTTTTTCATGGTCCCTTTTTAGTTTTCTAGTTTATATACTCATATCTGAAGATTTAGCAGTTAAGAACTGCAGATGAGAGAAAAAAATGTAACAGTTGTTTAGATTTCTAGGTTCCCTCATCTAATACCATCCTTTCTATTTCTGTTTTCCATTCATCTGCAAACTTCACGACTTCATTTATTTTTGCAGCTGAGCAGTAGCTCCTTTGTACCACATGTTCATTATCTATTCATCAGTTGAGGCTGACCCATCCATCATTTAGACTTTTTCCATGTTCTAGCTACTTGAATAAAGCAATAGTCAACAGGTCTGAACACGTATCTATGGAATGTGAATCTCTTTGACTTATGCTAGGTTTATTCATAACATTTTTAGGGTCCTCTGAACAGCTTTTCAGAGTGGCTGGAACAGTTTTGTTTTTGTACTATAGCAAAGTGTAAGTACATTTTCATTTGCTCTTTCAACAATTTTTTTGGCATTTCCAATAACATTCAAAATCCTTGGGCTGCATCTTAATGCTTTAATTGACTCTTTTTTACCTTTTCATTACACCCCAGTGACCCTGGTATTCTTCCTTTATTGCAGACATGTCATGCTAGCTCTTACACAGGATTTTTGTTTTTGACAGAATATGGGCTTGCTGCTATTCACATGACTATCTTTCTTTCCCCTCCCCCACACTAACAAAAACCACAGTTCCTTTGTAAGGTTATTACTAGCCTCTTAAAATATAAGTATCATTTTTTTTAATTTTTCACTCTTTTTTATATTATTCATTAGAGATGGACGTTAAATAAAGATTTGTGATTTTCTTGCTAAAAATTACTGTTCTAGATGAATTTTTAATTTATAACATTAAAATTCGAGTTCATACCACACTGTCTGGTACTTAGTATGTAGTCAATAAATATTTATTACATAAATGAAATAAATAAAATAAATAGAATTTTGTGAAAGCATGATAATTTGTTCTCAATTATTTAAAATCCCATATATAATTTTAAATAAGCACCATTAAAATCAGTAATAACATCATACATGTTAAAAGCTAATCTGTCTACAACATTATTGGTTTACTTACTGACTTACGTGTGGTCTTTCTTGTCTTTAAAACTTTAAGTTAAATTAGTTTAATTAATGTTGACTTTTGTTACATTTCAAGCTGTTAAAAATGTATCATTTAGTCTAAAAAAAGAACTTCATTATAGACACAGAGTACATTCTGTTTTGATGGATGGAAACATTGAAGTATTTAAATTGGAATAGAGATTTTAAAACCATCAGAAATTAATTGTCATTTGACAAAACCCAAGTACAGCTTTTGAATATGCAATTGAAGTCTTAACATAATGAAGCTTAGTCAGGAACTCTCTTGTGAGAAATAAATATGAGCTATGGAAGATGTTAATTTGTAATATTTTAGAAAGCTTATAAAGCAGAGCTTGATAAAAATGTAGTTCAATTTCTTTGAATATTTTAAATGAAAATTAAAACTGCTGTAAAAATTCTTCAAGCACACACACACACACACACAATGTAGTTCAATTTCTTTGAATATTTTAAATGAAAATTAAAACTGCTGTAAAAATTCTTCAAGCACACACACACACACACACGATTTTTATGGTCAAACAAATCTCTATACAGTCTTTCCTCAAAAAGAACTAGGGTCTCCCTTGTCCTGATCTAATTACATCAGAAATTCAAGGTGGCTTCCTTGTGTTAAAGTTAAATCTAGTTATCAAAGGGGCCAAGTCAGCTTGCTATCAGTTACACTGCAGGCAGTCTAGAAGATCAGGGACTTCACTGTCAGTACTCTCAGAAATGAAAAGTTTGAATAATCTTTGAGAATAGATGACACTGTCTAGTCTATATGGAAAGTGTGTTTCTCCCAATTCTGATATACAAAAATCAAGATACTGTAAAATGAGGGAAACAAGATGCAGAAGCGTAATAAGCAACGCACATGTCTGTGACATATATACACACAATTTCCAGTTGAACATGCATGTATTGTTTCATACAAGTATGTATATATTTGATTCACTATATAATATGATCTCATATAACAATATTTTGAAGTCAATGAGAGACAGCATACTGTATCTTTATGTGAACAAGGAACATGGGTCCCAGTACTTTATCAGAAAAACAACACAAAATAATTCCAAAATTGTTTTTTATCCTCTGATCCCTAAATGACAAAAGTTAATTAATTCACAATGAATTTTCTGCTATCTATTCCAGGTTAATTTAAAAATCCACGCGTATATGATACATCATTGAATAACCTTGTTGTGTAACTTTAATTCTCTCCATCCCCCCCAAAGTGAGTTGTCTGATCTCTTGATAGATAGTGCCCAGTTGGGGTTTAATTGTTCCCTTTATAGCTGTATATAGAATTTGTCATTTTCAATGAAAATATAATTAAATCCTTTAAACATATTGAAGTCATATCGGAAAAGTCAAATAAAATAAAATAACATAAAATTAAAATTTTTAAAAACAGAAGGACCCAAACTTTTTGAATTCTGTATAGTGTTATATTCTTACAACTATTAAAGACTCTTCCTATCTGGGGGTGATAAAGGTTACATTTTATCGATACTTAGACTAATTGTAATTTAAACAAAGAAAAAACATCTATTTACTTGTTTTAAAATTATAATATAAAGTCGTTGTATTTCAACATACATAACTTTTGTTACGAAGTAATTTTCTCTCCACAAATCAAAAGGAAGTATATTACTGTTTACATGTGACTTAATAGATAACAGAACAATTCTAAAATGTAATAATGAATTCAGTGTTGTCTACATACTGTTTTAATTGAAACTATACACAAAACCCAGCTATCCATATGTGGTTAAAATGAAGAAGTCTTTTAATGAGTTTTACAGATAATGATGTGTATTCTGTTTTGTTACCACACCAGAACTTCATGGGTTCTTGTTTTGTTTAGTTTAAATTAGTCAAAATATGGAAACTGAAATGAGACCAAAAAGCTTTTAATTCTCTGTTCCATTTAAACCTCTGGATTTATTTTGTGTTGTGACCAAACTCTTACAAGGGAGTGTTTTACACAACTGTCCATTATTTCTGTAGAAATGTCAGATCACAGAATTATACAGATCTTTAAAAGGCTGAACTACTACTTGATTTATGATATAGAACCCATATTTACCCATAGTACCTCCAGTTCCATGGGGAGTGATGCAGCACATGGGTAGAGTACCTGCTTAGCAAATATGAAATCAGAGACAAATCTCCAGTCCCAGTAACGCAATCACGAAGCATGTTAGCTTATAGAAGCACATAAAAATATTTCAGCAACCTAATTTTCACAGAAAACTGTGAATTGTATCATGGAAAATTACTAGAGTCAGTTGATTTCTTTAGACCTATAGACCCATTTCACATCTGAGAATGCCAGTCACCTACTGTAATCTGAATAACCTTGCTGTGGGCCATTTCAAATACTCTTGATGGACAAAAGCAAATAGCCCTGATCATCTCGCAGAAGCAGTGCTTGTTTTCATGAAATCTGTTGTCAATTCTGACTACCATAACCACATAGTATTGACTGAGTAGCTCAGTTTTCTCAAAACCATTACTGTATAATGCATTATTGCTGTTGCACTTCTCCATGCTTGCACACTTCTGTAATTCCCTCTTACACTGTAGAAATGGTCATATGTCAGGTCCTTGCCTATAACATGACACCGTACTTAATTGTTTTCTTTTTTTGTTTGTTTGTTTGTTATTAGAGACAGGGTTTCTCTGTAGCGTTGAAGCCTGTCCTGGAACTAGCTCTTGTAAACCTTGCTGCCCTGAACTCACAGAGATCTGCTAGCCTTTACCTCTTGAGTGCTGGAATTAAAGTTGTGCACCATCACCACTTGACTTAATTCCCTTATATAACTTACTGAAGACAAAGGACTTGCATGTCAGGACAGCACACAAAGGACCCTGTGGGAAAGTTTAAATGCTGAGAAAATAAGTCCGTGTTATTCAGTGGAGTGTTAAGGTGTCTCGCAAAGAGCTACCTAGTCAGCCACCTTGAGAACAAATCTTCCAAGCTGAGTTTCTGGATGCCTATGGGACACAGAGCCTGGCCAACCTTGTAAGGTACTATCTGAATTTCTGATCCATGGAATATGTAAAATAATAAAAGTTCACTGCTTTAATTTACTACACAGGCAGCTAACTTTCTAAAATGGTAGGTAAGTATAATTCATTCACAAAAGTATATAAAATATTCTACTTTTAGAGATAAACTCATTTAGCGAATGACAAGATATTTATAAAATTAAAAGTTCCTCCAATTATATGAATTTTTAGAGAAAGAGAGGGTGTCAGAAGATATAGAAAGAGAAAGTAGTTTGAAATTTCTATAAATCAAATGATAGTGAATAAAAAGTTTTAAAATATGATAAAGAACTGCATATAGCTTTAAAATACATCTAAGTTAGTTTTTTATCTAAATACATAATTCATTTATACTTGAGAAATTAAGTAGATCTGTACTTTATGAAAATCTAGGTAACTGATAAAGGAAATACATTGAAAATGAGGCAAATTTACTTTTTAAAAATATTTTTCAGACAAGATATAATTTCAATAATAAAATAAAATTTATTATACCACCTATAGTAGCCAGAACAAATAATAATAAAACCCATGTCTATAGGGCCGGGCAGTGGTGGCGCACGCCTTTAATCCCAGCACTTGGGAGGCAGAGGCAGGCGGATTTCTGTGAGTTCGAGACCAGCCTGGTGTACAAGAGTTAGTTCCAGGACAGGCTCCAAAGCCACAGAGAAACCCTGTCTCGAAAAACCAAAATAAATAAATAAATAAATAAATAAATAAATAAATAAATAAATAAATAAATTATGCTTTATTTAATTGTATGTATTTCTTGAATAGCATATTTTAATTTAGCATCCTAACTCAATGGCCACAGGAACATTTGTGATTTGTGTGTGGAAAGTAATGTGATAAATACTCGTTCCTTCATTGTCTTGCTATTGGTATCTAAGGAGTTGATATATGACATTAGAATACTTGGGATATTCCTGATATGTGATAAGTGATATAAACCTATGAAGCTCCTTTTGTATTTTCAAAAATGGCAATTTTATATTTAGTGTATGCAAATAGAAATAAATTTCTTGACCCTCAAGAGTTCACTGGTTGTTTCAAGGTCTCTGAACAGGAACAGTATCTATACCCACGTGACTCTTAGCATCCACAGAGAAAGGTTTAAACCCAGGCCTAAATAGCTGTGTCCCAGTATCTTCCATTTCTAACAACTGCAATATATGAACATGTGGAACAGGCTGAATATCTTAACTTCTGCGCATAATCCCAGGATGCTGGAAACCAAAGAAGGAGGAATGCTGTGATGTTGAGGACAGCCTGGAACCTCAGCTCCACAGTAGGAGAATAATATATATAATAATATATAATATTATAATATATAATAATAATATATATAATAATGATATATAATATATATTATATATAATAATATATATAATAATAATATATATCCTACAGAGGAATATTGAGCCTTAAGTCTAGATGTATGCTTTGACATAGTTACAATATTTTGAAAATAATACTTTTTATATAATTTGCAGCTGGCACTGGATTCTTCTTTCCCAGAAATACCTTGGATAGTTTCATATAATTGTATATACACTTCGCTAGCTCTCTGCAAGGATTTGTTTAGTCAATGTGTTGTGCTCTTCTGACCATGCTCACCTAGCATAGTCCACTGGCATCTGATGGTTAGAAATCATAGATGCACTAAGCAGACTATATTGCATGGTACCTTGTCTTGTGACATAAAACCATGAACTGTGTAGCCCCATGGATCAGCAATGCTGAAGCTGAAACACCTCAGTGCACACAGTTATGACCATGCCACACAGACTGAAATGCAGCAGGTTGACATGCGCTGCAATAACATGCTCCCTTATGGCTGCCTTTAGTTTCTATTTATTGATTCTTAGATATATTCTCTGAATAGGTACTAAAAGTTCCCTCTTTCCTCTTCTTTGCAGAAAGGGAGTGTCTGACAATATTGTTCAGTTCCCTTATGTCTCAGAATAGACCTTTGTGACCAGTAATCCTGGATCTGTTTAGAAAGAGAAAAGAATTTATACTCAATGAATGTCAACTGCCTCTTTTCTCAAATCAGTGAGATCTGACAGGATTAGTCTCCCTTGAAACTAATTCATAGAACACTAGGTAATGTTTATATCTGAGCCAAGAGCAGACTGCAGGCTCTACACTTTTTCCTTTCGGAGAGGAGGGTGCTGAGTGTGTGTGTGTGTGTGTGTGTGTGTGTGTGTGTGTGTATGTATGAGTGTATGTATGTATATATATATATATATATATATGTAAAATTTCTTTCTTCTTTGCAACCCTCACCATGTACCACCTTTTGCTCTATCTCTAATCAAAGGTCTCTATTTATATCTATTTCTTTTACTGTATATATATATAGATATGTATAGATACATATGTGTGAACACATATACATACATATAGCTAAAAATAATATATATTAATTACTAGTATTTCTAAATATATAAATACTACCTGTTCAGTCTGTGTACTGTTGCTTTGTGAACGTTGCTGGAGGGTTGATTACTGGGTCTTAGATAAATCAATTTGGGGACATTTCCCTGAGGAAGGTTATTACTCAAGCTCTAAGCCTTCCTGAGCTGTATATAGTTCTCTGTCTAGAATTGAGACCTTATGAGAGTCCTCATTCTTACAGTAGCATGTCTATAGATGTATCTCGTTGACTTATTCCCAAAGGAATGGCAGAATTTTAGAGTCACTGTACTACACACTGCATACCATATCTCTTCAAAGTTTTTAAGTTCATTGCAAAATTTATAGAAATACCCTGATGAATATTTCCAGATCATCTTTTGAAAAATCTCTTTACACTCAAAATCTCATTTTTTAATGGTTAGCTGTTTTATTTTGTATTAAAAGTGGAAAGGACAAGTGCTTTGGAGCCTGGCCAGCAATAGAACACATACTTGAAATAATGAACCCCAGCCTGAGTTCAGTTTCCCTTTTCAAATATGTGAAAACATGGAATACTTACTGATCTTGTTCTGTGTGTTTCTATGCAGGCATTTATTCTCTTAAGATGACAGAGCTAAGAAAATTCTGTATCTACAAATAACATATGACATGTGGCAAGGTTAGAAGCCAGTGCACCTCTGGGAAGACATCTGAAGGACCACAGGACACATGGGGATTCTGTCACTCAACTTTAGATGTATTGCCAGGGGCTCAGAACTCCCAGATGTTCTAGTAGTTTTTCAATTATAAGCTGAAAATCTAGCTTTTTGTATAAAGTACTACATCTTTTAAACGTCAACCATACAATAATCATATTGTGTTGGCCAGCCCAAATATCACTACAGGATATTGTTTGATTTAATCTTGACAATTAGGAATGCTTGCATTAGAAATAATCTGCCATTCTTAGAAAGCTAGTCTAAAGTTGCAGTCATTCTGGTATCAAAATCCTGAAAAATTCATTTGAAGGCTTTCCCATAGCACTGTCCTTTTGATGGGTAGGAGACACATAGCCTGAATAAAAGTTCTCAAAATGGGGAAAAAAAACTAATGTGAATTTTATCCATGCCTTCCTTGAGAACATTCATTGAAATTATATCATTTTTGTATTTGAGTCTAAATCATTGCTGTATACAGCTAAGAACTCTTGACCTCACTCTGTACCCATGTGTCTCAGTGAATTGAGAAAGCTTCTCTAAAAAAGATATCTTGAGCCTCTGGAAACGTCAGTGAACATCAAAAATTTGTCAGGTACAAAAAATAAATTACTTATTCATTTTTCTTACTTTATTCAATTTCTAATTTTTTTGTAGATTATAATGGCACACAAAGAAAGGTAATTCTACTCAAAAGCAAAGAATACTGGTATATTGTCTGAAGTGGGAAACCATTTTTTGTAAAAGAAAAGAAAATCACAGATTACAGTTTTAATATTTTTAGCTGAATATAAATCAGTCACGAAGGAACAATAGGTTAATCAATATACAAAACAATTTTATATAAAATATGAAATTATATTCACAATAATTACCCCCAAGTGAGTTAAGATATGAAATACAGCAGAAAAATGTTGATTGATTATTATGAGTTTTTGGTAGATGTAGCCTCTGAAGCATGAAACCCATTAGATTCGTCTCTTGATACCTTCAATAATTGCACTGAGTCAATGTTTGTCTTATGCTAAAGGCACTTACTTTACTTACTAAATAGCACATGGCTAAAAAAATTAACTTCAATGAATCAATAATCAATATTTTTCATTTGACATTCAAATGACCAAAGTCAAAAAGTTTGCACCATATGTAGCCTATGGGGGTGTGATTTAACATTGGTGGTTACGATACTTGGATGCTGGACCAGTTGTTAAAATAACCAGCTTCTGGTTAAATGGATTGCATCACTGCATTTCTGGATGCTGGACCAGTTGTTAAAATAACCATCTTCTGGTTAAATGGATTGCATCACTGCATTTCTGTGTAGAGTTTTCCATTGTGAGAGTGAGAGTTACACTGTGAAGGGGAAATAAAATGACATTTCTAAGGAGCTGCATTTGTTGTTAGGTGAAAGTTTAATATTCCCATGCAAGTAATTAAATGATATTCAAAACAAGATGAAAGATGAAAGGATTTATTGAGTAGCAAGGTTTCAACTGAAGCTTTCATTAAATATAACTTCATAAAGGAATATGAATGGCTTGTTTAATGGCAATTAAATACTAAGCACTATGCTTATGAATGAATATACTAGTAGGATTGCATAAAGTAAAATATTTCAGAGAAACTGAAGTACAGCACTTAAATACAGAATGATTTTTACATTTTTTAAAAAATAAAAATATAAACATATGTACCCCATTCTTTGTGGAAACTTACCATTCCTGTAAGAATAATTAAGAAGAGCACAAACTCAGAGGGGATAAAACAATAAAATAAAATTTAGTTCATGCCATTCTTTAACAGATTCTGAAAAAAGCAGGATCTAACTGATGCACTAGAAACTGAGTATGACTTTTGCTTCACATTTTGAAGAGTTTGGTGCCATTTGTATTGGTTTTCATTTAGCAGTACAGTTAAGTCTAGCTGACTTTATAGCTTTTCCAAGTCCATGCTGAATCAAGAAAATAATAAAATTTCCTCACAGGGTAGCAGTAATAATTAGATGAAAGTGACCGTATCAATGTATAACACTATTTAATAGAAAACAAGCATACCCTAATTATGAAATGTAATATTGTTAATGCAATTATTATTTCAGTTCAATCATTAAATATATTCTCCTGAGAAGAAAAACTAATAGTTTTGCTAAAGGCCGCCAATGTGATTTGTCTGAAGGTAAGAACAGATGGTCATCATGTTTCTGTGCCAGCCCTGTCACGGATGCAGCAGAAATAGCTCTACTCAGGAGCAGGCAGTTCTTTCTCTTTGACCCAGGCAGCTGCTTGTGAAACAGTTCTCTTTTTCACCTAAGCATATGATTATGATACTTTTTCATCTTAAAAACATATCAGTTCATTTTCATAAAGCCCAGTGCTGAAGAAAATGTCAATAATTTGTGAAAATTTATTTCGTTTTTTAAATGATTTTGTCTCATAAAAATTAGGTGTTCTAATAAAAACTAAATCCATTAGTGGTTTGGCAAAGTTTGAGAAGATGAAAACAACCATTTCCTCATAAAATGAATCTAAAAGATCCAAATGAAAGACAAAGTTGATTAAGTTTATTATTTGGCAAGAATTAGTCCCTACCAACCCCTAATTCTAAACCACATTTAGCCGGTATAATAATCAACCTTAAAATATTATTATACTTGCCAGTTGTCAAACTTGAATCATTTAAGGTTATTGACTAGGATCTTTTATTGTGTGCTTAGTAAATATTACTTATGTCCAACAGCTTCAGCATTTAACAGAAAAATCCAAACATATTTACATAACCCATCTTAATAATGGGCTTTATGGAAACAGGGTTTTCTTCCACTGTAGGCTTCACATGCCATTCTACACTGAGTTAGATAGAACTTATATTGCAATTGGTCATAACAGCACATCACAGTTTACCATGACGCTGTTCTTCAATAACCCAAACAGTAGAAATCTCCATATACCTTTTGTTTTGTAAGTTTATATGAGATCAAGATATGCAAATAGAAAATGAAAATATTTCTGTGATATAAAACGTTTTTCAAAGTTTTCTGTTTCCCTGGGCCTCTTCCTTAGACTTTGTATATGATATAGACACAGCCTTCTATGTATTATTGGATTTTGCTATGGAAAATTAATTAAACTCTGAAATTTCTAGAAAATCTACCATATTAAAACATCTTTACTTCTAAACGAATTTTCAATATTAAATTCAAGTAGCACTTTGTAATTTTGGCCCAAAAGACTAGTGATGTCTCTATATTCTAGGAGAAAAGTCATTAAAGACTTATACATACACATAGAGCATAAAGATGCATGCTTCATTTCAGTTTATTAATGTTTTCAACAATAATATTTAGTAATGATGAATATTTAGTCTAAACACATACTGTAACAAAGTCTTTTCACATTAGGAGACTTAGAAGTCAGAGATCTCAATTTTCAGATTTGAAGACTTGAAAAAAGGAATTCCTTCCTTCCCTCATATAACTAGTATAAGCACACACGTGCTACTTTGCTTATTTTCTGTTAGCAATGCATGCTAGCACTTAGTAGACTATGTCTTACATGTAAACTGTACTGGAATGTTTCTTTAATAATCAGTTCATGGAAAGATGCTATTTTTCAAACTATTTTGAAATTCATGAGAAATAAATGTTTCATTGCTTGAGTAAATCACAGAAAAACCTTCTAAAATGTCCTTGGGTCATGAAAACAGACCCCCAAAATAAGTGGATTCTCTGTGTGTATGTTTCTCAGCTTCCCTTCTCTCTTTCTCTGTCTGTTTGTATTTTTCTAAGTTTTAAAAGTTCCTTGACAATTTTATGCAATGTATTCAATCACATCTGCTTGTTTCATTTACTCTTCTAGATCTCCTCTTCAACCCTACTCACCCATCTTTGTGTCCTCATTCTTATGAACACCAGAAATTGGTGCTTTCTATATATTGTTAGATGTATGGCCTTCCTCTGAAATGTACTCAACCAGCCAGGGGACACATACTTAAAGAAAATAGATTCTTCTTTTCCCATCCACTAACAATTATCAATACAAAGTTCCTTAGGTTGTAGTTAAGTTGCAATGTGCATTTCTTCCATACTTTATGATTTGAGTTTGCAAAGATATTGTGCATGCTTTCTCAACTACTGTGAATGCATAGCTGCAAATATCCTGCTCTTTCTGAAAACCATTGTTTCCTTGTCATTTACAACAATATTCAGATGGTTCTTCAGCAAAAATCTCCAAGTCTTAAGGGAGTGTAGCATAGATAATTGTCCACAGTCTCTCATTCTTTCTACTTTTAGTCTTTGTAGTTCTCTATGTTCATTACCATATATACCAAGATGCTTAAATGATGAGGACTGAAAGATACACTCATATAGGTATAATTACAAGGCATCATGTGACCTACCTTTATTCTGGGATCTACCATAAGAACTGTCCTGGTGTCAGACAGTGGTAGCACACACCTTTAATCCCAACACTCATGAGGCCGAGGTAGACTGATCTCTGTGAGTTCGAGGTCAGCCTGGTCTCCAAGAGCTAGTCCCAGGACAGCTAGGGATGTTACACAGAGAAACTCTGTCTCAAGAAACAAAAATAAAAACAAACAAACAAAAGAACTGGCCTGGCAATATATACCCAATGGTGCTACTGCAGAATTAATAACATGGAAATCAACAAACCAACAACCACTTTCTGATTGGATTCTACAAATTGAAATGCCTACCTTGCACCAATAGCAGGGCTAAGAACTTGTGACAAGACAGGTTTCCCTAGGGAAAGACCTATTAGTGCCTTCTTTCTAAATAGACATATCATTAAACTAACTTCTAATGACTTGTCATTATACCTATATAGTAGTGGATCCCTCTTTCCACTTTAATAGGGAATTAATCCTAGGTACTGATTAAATATATCTAAAGCATTGGAGAAATAGAGCAGTTTTTTAATTCACTGAACAATGAAGAAGTAAACTACTTTCTTCACCTACATATAACAAGAGTATAATGAGAGCTTTAAAAATAAATACATCAATAAATGTTCAGTAACTGAATTGCCCAGTGAAAGCATGTGTGTTCTCATATCATGAAGTTTATTAGCGTTTGGCAGGATAAAATATTGTCTTTTTATTGGAAGCAAGCACAAAGAAGGCGTTTTGTATTTTTAAGCATTATCACAGCACATAAACTATTTATTGGCAACATTATAACTTTATCATGCTTGGACAATTAACAGTTATCCCTGTGTTATCCCAATTTTCTTATTTTCCCCCGTTTAGTTACTCAAATAATTAAAGTCAAAATGAAAATTATACAGCAAAGTGGGAACTGTTTTTTTTTACAGAATATTTCAAAATGAAAATTATACAGCAAAGTGGGAACTGTTTTTTTTTTTTTACAGAATATTTCAAGGAGCATGATAAGACAAAAGGGAATCAATGAGCAACAATACTCCATTATGAACTGTTAAAATAGCCACATTAGAAATGCAGAGGATTTATTTGAACAAAATAAATACATTTCACCACAATGGCATTAGAAATGAAAATGAAGACAGCATAAAATTATTCTTAAGAATTTTAGGAATAGAACCCTAAAGTGTTGAGAAAAAGATGATTTTCTAATATAAAAGGCTAGACTTACTGAAGCCTCTACAGGCTCCTTGTACCACAAATATATAATTAAAATAGTTTGGGTAAGAGCTGGCTTTGAGAGAATCAGAAACACATGGATTTGAGAAAAACTCCTTTAGGCCAAATTCATTAAAAGCTTTGCAAATGCAAAACATTTGGAAAACAGTGTATATGATGCAGAATCTAAAACAGCTCTGATTACAACTAGATTTAATTACCAAGGAGACAGAATGTACATTTGCCCTTTTATAACATCACCTTCCACAAAATCTTTATATAATCATACCAAAAATTCCATTAACTCATTACTGAAACATTTATACATAAAAGTTTTAAAACAATACAGCAGTTAGAAACAAAGTAAGGAAATCTCACATGAATACAATATAATACACAATGTTGATGGACACATTGTCATTCACATGTTTTAATGTCATAACTTCCTACAGTGGAGCAGAAGACTGACATCTGGAAAGAAGAGGAGACTGACTTGACCCATGCAGTGTATGTAAGTGGAACAGCATCTTAAATTAAATAATTTGAAGACATTTTTAATAAAAGAACACAGTTTGCAACTTCTCACTTGTTTCATGGAAATCTTGTCTGTGCATGAGCAAGTGTGTGTGTGTGTGTGTGTGTGTGTGTGTGTGTGTGTGTGTGTGTGTGTGTAAAAGCCAGAGTACATTCTTGGATATTTTCACTAAGAAACTGACCACCTTGATTTCTATGACAGGCTTTTTCTCTGGCCTGGGACTTGCCCAGTAGACCAGTCTGGCTGACTTTGAGCTTCAATGATATCCCTGCCTCTTTTTCATAGAGCTGTGATTATAAGCATGTATGCTAAGCTCTGCTGACTTATATGGGTTTTGGAAACTCAACTCAAAACCTATCTTATGGTTTGTAGTAAGCATTTTACTAACAGGATAGCTCTCTAATGCCTTCACATTTATTTTGAATTCTTCCACTTTGCTATGGGAGCTCCTTCTCCTTCAGCCAATGGCTTTTAAGATACCAGCCCACTGGGGCGTGGTTTCATTTTAAAAAGTGGTGGCAGCACTCAGTTTGCTCTCTCTTGCTTCTGGCTCCCATTCTGACTGCTAGACTCTGTTTCCTGTTTGCGATCAGAAAACTGTGGTTTGGGACATTGACATGTAAGTTTTATCCCCTCCAATAAATAACCCCTTTTTAATGAAACTTGTGTAGGATTGTTTTGCGTCTTTATCTGGTGCCCCAACATTTGGTTTTAGAACCACTCCCCTATCCCCTGGCTAGGCTAGCCATGGCCTAAGCTGCTTGGCGGCAGCTTGGCATAAGCCCTCCTGGTCAGGGCCTGTGTGTGTAGTCAGCAGTTAAAGCTCTGAGCCTCTAGGATCCACACTGCCTGCTTGATTTGAAATGTGGTTTTTAAATCACCCATATAGCCTTGGGCTTAGGCAGAGGCTGGTTGCTGACTGCTAAAAAATTCCCTGGGGCAAAAACTCCTTGGGGCATTCCAGCAGCTCAAATAGAATCACTGTTTGAAATCTCAGCAACAGCTTTTGACTTTTGTAGCTGCAGTACAGCATAGGCAGCCCACAGAGGAGTAGTAGGCGGATGCCTGGAGATAGCTGCACTGTTAGCTAGTCACTGAAAGCTTCTGGATTTGTTCTTTGTATCCGGCCTTTGGATTTCTTGCTCTGTGTAACTTCTTGAGATTCATCTTCCCCCTTCCTCCCCCCCCCCCCCCCGGTTTCTTAACAAGTGTTAGGGCAGCCTTCTGTTCCACCTAAATGCCATCTAGGCCAACCACAGGAATTCAAGCATACTGCGTCCCTAGCTTCTGAATAGCCACGTGTGTGCATTCGAAGGAGGCCACTCAACTACTGTAACTACCGTGACACCTACTGACGAACAACGGATACTACACCTGCTCTTACACCACAGGTGAGTTCTGAGGGGAAGAAATATGTCTGACAACATTACCCTTCGTGGTTTGGATAGCCTTTTTTGCTTATAACATATCTGAGGTTTTCCAAGACACATATGAAGCCCTTCCTACAGGGCCATTGCTAGGATTCACCTTTTTTCTTGTATTCTGTAGTTTTTTTCATAAAATTTTTGTTTGAACATAAGATGAAGCAGTCCTTATAGGCTGAATTGAGGTTTCTGAGAAAGGAAATTGGAGATTTAAAAAAGAAAACGACCAGCTTAAGCAGCAATTTTCAGTCAATGGACGCGCTTTTAGATACAATTCAAACTGATACCAACCTTTTCAAAAAAACAGATTTTAGAACTAGAAGGGGATGCTAGAATTATGCTGAACAGCTTTCAGTCATCTGAGATTTCTTTGGAAAAAAACAGTACGATAATCATTCCTTTAATGACAGATTTAACACTCTGGAAAGGAACACAACTGATCTAGAACATAGAACTCAGTCCATGTCAATGGGTTCTCAAACATTACTTGAGAGACTTTACGGTTGAATGTATTAATCAGATTCTGTCAATGGGGTATGACCAGTTGACACATAGGATGTCTAAGAAGGTACCATTCATGCCATGTGGATTATGCACAAGGATGACATATTATCTCTAGAGGACAGACTTCATATTTTGGAATCCTTAATGAGGGCACTAGAACAGACTACTGGAGAGGAGATCCAGAACTTGCAGAAGGCAATGATAAACATATTTGAAAAGAATGAAGAAATGACTGGCTTTGACCAAGAGCAAAAGGAAGGGAGGCAAAATGTAACTTCATCAGTGCATTGTTCTTTGGGATTGCTTCCACAGAGTTCTACCTGCCTTTCCAGTGATAACTTCAGAAAAGGTAGGTGGCTCCAAATACCCTAAGGTTATCAAGAAATATACATGGGAGCCTGTACGTACGAGTGATTTGAAAGAAATTAAACAAGAAACTGTAAATTATAGACGACATTTGTCCTTTGTTAGAGAGATGGTCAAAACCTGTGCTTTCAGTAATAAAGCTATGCCTCACAATTGAGCTCAGTTAATCTCAGCTGTCCTAGAAAGTGGGCCACAATTGCACTGGAGATGCTGTTTTAAAAAGGAAGCGAGAATTTTAGAACAACGGGAAAGAGCAAAAGGAACTGAGATTTCCCTAGATCAAATTCGAGGTGATGGACTCTACTTTGATGCTCAGGACCAAGCTCTTTATGATGACCACCCTGTCCGTGTGTACCACAGCAGCTTTAAAGGCTTGGGACAGAGATCAGGAACCAGGACAGAGAGTGGTGTCATATCTTAGAATTAAACAGGGACAGAAAGAACCCTTTAGTGACTTTTTACACAGACTAACTAGGGCTGTACAAAAACGGATAACTGACCCAGAAGCTAGACATATAATAATTGAAACTTTAGCTTATGAGAATGCCAATATGAAGTGCAAAAGGATCCTAGGGCCTTTAAAGATTAGATCAGCACCCTTGAATGAATGGGTCTTCCGTACAATGAATGTCGAGACATTCGATTATGGTATTGAAGCATGGGTAGGAGAAGCAATTTCCAATGGTAAGAAAAGGCATTAACGTACCAAATCTTTTAATTGTGGTAAAATGGGACATATGAAACTATATTGTAGACAATGGATTTCTAGGAATAATATCTCTTCTGGAAATAACCGGAACAGGAAAAGGAGGACTCAGCCTTAAGGTTTATGTAGGAGGTGTGGTAAAGGCAGACATTGGACGAATGAATGTAGGTCAACAAGAGATAGATAAGGCAACCCGATACCACTGGGAAACTCGATGGGGGCCTCTCACAGGCCCACATGGCAAATGTGGTTCAGTCATTCCCTGTTGCTATGGAGAATTTGTCTTGTCAGGAAAATTAGAAGGTCCCATACCTACTGCCATAAGCAATAATGGTCTAAAAGATGAGATAAATATGGAGAATGAGTCAAGAAATCTAGTGGGAAAGAGGAATTGTATATTCTGGCAGACTTCTATAAATGAACAAAAACCAAAGCTGAGAGTCTGTTTAAATGGCATGTTTATTGAAGGCTTATTGGACACAGGTGCGGATGTAAGTATTATTACTCCTAAATCTTGGAATCCCAATTGGCCTCTTCAGGAGTTAGATATTTAGTTCATGGGATTTGGAACCTTATATTGAGTAAGACAAAGCACGAGATGGGTTAAATGCATAGGGCTAGAAGGGCAAATAGGAAAACTAAGGCCATATGTAGCCAATATAGCAGTGAATTTATGGGGCCATGATGTATTGCAGCAATGGAATACCCAGATTAACATTCCTGCTGCCCCTAAAACTTATATATCTGAGGGAAGTATTAGAAGATGTTACTGATGATGAACACTGGCTATTCGGGCTGTACAAGAACACAAAGCAATTGACAATCTTTTAGATGTACCAACAGCCCTGCTTTAAAATGGTTGACTGAAAAGCTGTTATGGATCAAACAATGGCCTTTGGCTGAGGAAAAGTTAGAGGCTTTAGAACAGCTGGTATAAGAGCGATTAGATGCTTACCATATAGAAGAATCAACCAGCCCTTGGAATTCTCCTGTATTTGTTGTTAAGAAAAAATCTCGTAAGTGGAGAATGGTGACAGATCTTAGAGCTATTAATAAGGCTATTCAACCTATGGGCCCTTTGCAATCTGGAATTCCTCTGCTCTCTGGGTTACCGAAGGGATGGCCTCTCATAGTTATTGATTTAAAGGATTGCTTCTTCATTGTGCCTTTACAAGAAAAGGATAGAGAAAAGTTTGCCTTCACAGTGCCTACTTACAATAATTCTCAGCCTACTAGGAGGTATCAGTGGACCATCCTCACTCAGGGATGCTCAATATCCCCAGCATGTGTCAATACTTTGTAAGTCAGCCATTAAAAATAATATGTAAGCAATTCCATAGGTCTATAATTTACCATTAAATGGATGACATTTTATTATCCGATTCAAACATAGATACTGTAGAAAGAATGTTTGAGGAAGCAAAGATAATTTTGCCTAAATGGGGATTGCAAATAGCTCCTGAAAAGATTCAAAAAGGAGATTCTGTTAACTACCGAAATTACAGAATAGGTTTACAGAAAATTAGGGCACAAAATGCACAAATTAGGAGAGACCAGTTATGAACTCTTAATGACATTCAAAAATTGTTAGGAGACATTTCCAGTCTATGACCAGCTATTGGGATAACACCTGAATTAATAATTCATTTAAACAAAACCTTAGATGGTGATAAAGATCTGAATAGTCCCAGAGAATTAACAGCTGAAGCAGAAAATGAACTGACAATGATTGAGGAAAAATTACAGAAGGCACATGTGGATAGGGTGGATCCAAATTTCAGTTGTATTTTAGTTATATTGCCTTTCAGAATTTCTCCAACAGCTATTTTAATGCAAAGGGTAGATATCATTTTAAAATGGATCTTTTACCACACATACCAAGTAAGAAATTAAAAACATATGTGGAAAAGGTCTCTGAATTAATTATAAAAGGTAAACTGGGACTTCGTCAACTAGCAGGTATAGACCCAGCAGAAATTATAGTGCCTTTCACTACTGATGAAATAGAAAGGTTATGGGAAGACAATCAACCATGGCAAAGGGCTTGTGCTAATTTT
>JAQHUG010000001.1:21193878-21231372 GCA_028555095.1 Dicrostonyx torquatus | reverse complement strand
CCAAAAACAGGGCTTGGAATATTTGTCATGCTTTGTGTATTAATTTGAAAACATGGTATGACTATTTACTGTTGCCTCATTTGTAAAACATATTTAAGAATAAAAAGATGACATCAATGTCACCCATTTAGAGATTGCATTGTGGGAAAATTGTTTCTTATTAAACAGACTCATAAAGCATTTTCTCTTTAATTAACTAATTTATCTTTGCCTTTGTCTAAATTGGAGTTAAGAAACATAGGTTCAGAATTTCAATTCACATAACAAAAATATTTATACATAATAATTTAAACATTTATCCTAATAATTAAGAAAAATCAGTTTATGTTCAAAAAATAGAGAAAATAAATAATAACCAGTACAACGTGTTAAAAATGAAATCTGATACAATAGGGAAATCAACACAATCAAAATATGTTTATATGAACTGATTATTACTATTTATTAACCTCTAGAATAATCAAGAGAGTGAAACAAATAAACCTGTCCATTAAATAATGAAAATAGGATGTTTTTAGTATATTGTTAGACAGAATAACATAAAATGCTATGTTGAACTCAGCATTCACAAATGCCTGGATTTAGGGAAACTGTACAAATTTCTTGAAGATTACAAGCTATAAAAATTCATAAAGAAGAAAATCCGTAATATAAATTTCTAATAAATATTAAAATTAGGAACAAGCTAATTAAATGAAGAATTATACTTAGATGACTCCACCAATGAATTTTTAAGAAATGTTAAACAAATAAATAATATGTATTAGTCATATTACTCAGACACTGAAAGTAAAAAATAATATCCTAGTTCTTTTATGAGATTGCTATTTTCCCAACACCAAGATGAAATAAAATAATGAAGAGACAACTTTTACAAAATTCCAGTAAACTGAATCCAACAATGTATAAAGAAAACCATATAGCCTGACTTTGGTCCATTCATTATAATACTCAAGTTGGTCAAATAATAACAAGATGATGTAAGAAATATTAAGATACTAAAGATGTCATAAGATCTTACTGATGACTGCAAATGGAGCCTCTGATAAAACCCTGTACCCATTATTAATGAGAAAAGTGTCAGAAACTTGAAGATGGACTCTTCAATGTTATAAATTTCCTGCAAAAGAACAACAAACAAAATTACTGGGCATTTCTCCAACACACACACACACACACACACACACACACACACACACACACACACACCAGCAGCAGCAACAACAGCAGCAGCAAGAAAATGCTCTCATTTTACACCATCTCTAAATAAATACAAATGAAAAACCTAGCTTGTTTGATGAGAAAAACAGAAGATGTGAAAGACAATTTATTGATTTGGAAAAAAGAAATACAACTACACTTTCACAGATTTGTAACCCTGTCCTGTGGCCTGCTGACACAGATATTAAAGAAGCAAGTAATGTTTTTAAATTTGTGGCTGTCTAGTTAAAGTAATGAAGATCAATTTTGAAGTTAAAGATGTACAACAATGAAAATAACATTTTTAATTCAATATCTATCCAATATCATATCTATTCATTATAGTACTTGAAGTTTTAGCTAGATCAACAATACAATTAAAGGAGATCAAGGGATACAAATTGGAAAGGAAGAAGTGAAAGTATCACTATTTGCAGATAATATTGCTGTGGGACAATGATCTTTTATCCTGCTGCTTATATTTTAATAAAACTCTGGTTGACCACTAGCCAGGCAGGAAGTAGAGGTGGGGCAACAAGAACAGGACAATTCTGGGAAGAAGAAACGATTAGTCTGCAGTCGTGACCCAGACACAGAGGAAATAAGAGGAGAAGGCTTCGCTGAAAAAGGTATGAAGAAACATGGCTAACATAGACAAGAATAATGGGATAATTTAAGATGTAAGAATTAGTTAATAAGACTCCTGAGCTAATTGGTCAACCAGCTTGTGATTAACGTAGACCTCTGTGTGTTTCTTTGGGGCTGAACAGCTGCGGGACTAGGTGGGGCAGAATCCTCTGTCAACATAATATGATAGTATATATAAGCAACCCCAAAAATTCTAAAGGGGCCCTCTAAAATTGATAAACACCTTCAGCAAAGTGACTGGTTACAATAGGAACTAAAAAAAAAATCACTAGATCTCCTATATACAAGTAATAAATCGGCAGAAAAAGAAATTGGGGAAAATATCCTTCATAATAGCCACAAATAGTATAAAACATCTTGCAGTACTCTAACCAAGCAAGTGAAAGACATGTATGGCAATAAAGTCAAGTCTTTGAAGAACAAAATTGAAGAAGATATCAAAAATGGAAAGATATCTCATGGATTGTTAGAAGTAATACAATACAAACAGTCAAGTCATTTTGACAAAAGCAGTCTACAGATTCAAAGCAATTCTCATCAAAACCCCAACACAATTCTCTATAGAACTTGAAAGAACATTTTTCAACTTCATAAGAAAAAACAAAAACCTAGGATAGTTAAAACAATCCTGTACATAATAGAACTTCTGGAGGTATCAACATCACTTAGCTCAAGCTCTACTACAGAGCAATAGCAATAAAAACGTCATGGTATTGGCATAAAAAAAAAACAGAGAAATTTGTTGGAGAACCCTTCAAGAACACCACTTGGGGGAGTAAGTGAGAAGGCATAGAGTTGATGACATAGACTCTGGAGTCAGTTGAGTTGTGAAAGCTCACTCCTTTACTGAGGGTGTGTTCTGGCCTCTTTACCCCATTTCAAGGTTCCATTGACTCAGGCAGCTAATTCTGCTGCGTTGTCTTTATCTCATTGGCATTTCTGGTCAGGTGTCTCTATGACAGAAATCTCTGGGTATAATGTCAGCAGGGCTTAGGTTATTTCAGGGAGGAAGTACCTGCCACGTATGCTCATGCAATCTGTTTTCGGCAGGGCAGCTGTGGCTTGGGTAGGCTGGCTGATAGTTTTTCCTACATAGTTTGATCAATGGAAACAATTATAAGACACAGATGTTAATCCACATACCTAAAGACACCTGATTTTTGATAAAGAAAACAGAAATCTACAATGGGAAAAAAGAGAGCATCTTCAACAATTGGTGTTGGTCTAACTGAATGTTAGCATGTAGAAAGCAAATAGAACCATATTTATCAGCCAGAAAAATATAAACTCAAGTCCACAAGGATCAAAGACCAAAACATAAAACCAGATGCACTAAGCCTGATAGAAGAGCAAATGGAGAATAGCCATGAATGAATGATTTGGCACAGGAGACAACTCCTCATCAAAACATCAATCCACTAATCTTGTAGGCACTTAAATCAGCAATTAATAAATGGTACCCCATAAGACTAAAAAGCTCCTATAAGGCAAGGACACTGTTAATAGGACAAAACAGTAGCCTACAGAATGGGAACAAAATTACCAAGTCCAAATCTGACAGAGGACTAATTTCCAAAATATTTAATGAACTCAAGAAACTGGACATCACCAAACCAAATAATCCAGTTTAAAAATGGGGTATAGATCTAAATAGATAATTTGTAACAGAGGAAGCAAAAATGGTCTAGAATCACATAAAGAAATTCTCAGCCATCAGGGAAATGCAAATCAAAACAACACTGACATTCCATGTTACATCTGACAGAATGACTTAAAATAAAAACACAAGTAAAATGTCATGCCTTAAGGGATGTCGAGCACTACTCCACTGCTGCTGGGAGTGGAAACTTATACAGTCAATTTGGAAATCAATACAATGGTTTCTCAGAAAATTAGAAATCAACCTACCTCAAGACCCAGCTATATATCTCCTGGGCATATAACCAAAAATACTTTATCAGATCACAAGGACACTTGCTCAAATATGTTCATAGCAGTCAAAAACTGGAATCAATCTAGATGTCCCTCAACCAAGAATGGACTAAGAAAATGTAGTACATTTACACAATGAAGTATTACATTAAAAACAATGGCATCATGAAATTTTCTGGCAAATGGATAGAACTAGAAAAGAGCATGCTGAGTGAGTGAACCCTGACCTAGGAAGACAAACATGGAATGAACTCACTTATAAGTGGATATTAGTTATAAACTAAAGGATAAACAACATAAAATCCACAGCCCCAAAGAAATAAGTAACAAGAAGGGCTGAAGGGAGGATACATGAATTTCACTGTGAAAAGGAAATAAAATAGATCTTACATGTGGATGGGGGAGGGGTATGGATTGAGGCCTTACACATGGAAACAGAAGGTGGTGGGAAGGATGGAGGAAGAGGATACAGGGAAAGACAACTAGAATAAGGGGTGTCTCTGAGATGAGCTAGAAACCTATTACAATAAAAATTCCCAGGAATGTATGAGGGTGACCTTAAAACTCCGAACAATGGGGAATACAGTGCCTGAACTGTCTGCTCATCTCCTATAATCAGGCATGACTTCCAGAGGGAGAGATTGAGAGCTTAACCCAGCCACATAACCTTTAATTTATAATTTTTCCTGCCTACAAAATATGCTGTGGTATAAGTGACACAGAAATTATGAGAATGGCCAACCAATGGCTGGTCCTTCTGAAGACCATGCCGTGAGAGGAATCCCACCCCTGACACTGACAGCCCAGAGACCTTGGATAGAACCAAACACAGCTGACAAAGAAACAAAAATGTCAAGGAAACATGAAATTCCTAGTAATAATTCTGCTATGCTCGTAGATTGGTGCCTAGGTAAGTACATCAGAGAAGTTTCACCCAGCAACAAGATAGAAATAGATCTGTAGACCCACAAGCACACCTTAGGTGGGCCTGGGGTAATTTTGTGGAAGAGGAGGAGTAAGGCTTATGAGAGTCAGAGGGGCCAGGGACACCACAAGAACACCACAGAATCAACTAACCAGGACTCACAGGGACTCACAGAGACTGAACAACCAATCAGAGAGTTTGCAGGGGACTGAGTTAGGCCCTCTGCACATATGTTACAGTTGTGTGGCTTGGTCTTCTTGTGAAACTTCTAATCATGGGATCAGGGGCTGTCCCTGACTCTGTACCAACCTCAATAGAAGAGGAGGTGCCTAGTCTTCCTGCAACTTTTTATACCCTGGATAGGGGATATACATGGGAGGTATGCCCTTTTCTGAAGAGAAAGGAGGAAGAGATGATTGAGGGTGTGGGGGGGGGGAAGGGAAGGTTTGGGAGAGGGACTGGATAGGGGGGCAGAAAGGAAGGGAAACGGTAATCAGAATGGGAAAAGTGAATGAATTAATTAATAAATAAAAAACTTAAAGAAGGGGCTGGAGAGATGGCTCAGTGGTTAAGAGCATTGCGTGCTCTTCCAAAGGTCTTGAGTTCAATTCCCGGCAACCACATGGTGGCTCACAACCATCCGTAATGAGGTCTGGTGCCCTCTTCTGGCCTGCAGACATACACACAGACAGAATATTGTATACATAATAAATAAATAAATAAATATTTAAACCCAAAAAAAAACATTTAAAAAAACAACAACAACAACAAAAAAACTTAAAGAAGAAAGAAATATCATTTTCAATTTGTGTCTCTGTCTAACTAAATGAAGATCAATTTTGAGAGTCAAAGCTGCACAATATTAGAACTAACGTTTATTATTCACACCCCAATTTACCTAGAGCAGTAACTCTAACTCAGTGTTTTATCAACCTTCCTAATGCTGTGACCCATTAATACAGTTCCTTGTGCTATGGTGACCCCAACCATTAAATTATTTGATCGCTATTTCATAGCTGTAATTTTGCTATGAATTATAATGTAAATATCTGATATACAGCTCATAGTGGGTTGTGACCTAAAGGTTGAGAACCTTACTCTGACTATTCTGATAAGATGAAGCCTTTCAAGATACATTTGAAGAACATTACTAATGGCTGCTGTCCTAAAAGCACTGTTCATGTGTGGAGTTGATTTAACAACAGTGGCTTTCTTAGGGCATATCCAAATAGTTAATCAAGAAAAAGTTAGATAATGAAACAAGATGAGAATAAAAGGACTAATGTAATTATTTTTAGTAAAATAAAAAAAGATTTTTTGCGATATTTTACTTACTTCAGTGTGTGGATCAAGAAGATGCTTGACAATGGGGTAAATGTGGAAGTCATAGGATAATTGCAGGAGTTCTTTTTCTCCTAGTGATGGGACTTTGTTCTTTACTAGTTGAGCCATCCTACCAACCCTTGAATTGTTCTTGAAGAAAATATTTAAGCATGAAAATCCTTGTCAAATAGATATTAGTTGAAATTTAAAACTATGATTATATAAAATGAAGACATTTTTAAAAAGTGATTTTCATTGTTCTCTGAGGTTTTTTTGTTTGTTTATTTGTTTTCGATATATGAAAAAAGAATAAGAAATGGTTTTGTGACAGGGACCCAGAGTTTGGAACCAATCTCAGCCTTTAGGTCAATTTAAGAAGGATGAATGAGCACCTCAGTGATGTATTTTGGAAGAAAGTGAGGGCCCATAAAGGTCAGGAGGGTCAGGTATGATAGGCTTTTTGTTTGTTTATTTATTTACTTACTTACTTATTCATTTATTTATTTTGAGGAGCATGGAACATCAATTTTTTTCTAATTCACTTATGTTTTATGAATGGTGGTGGCAATTGGAAATCCAAATGATCCAAGTCTCATTATCCCTACAGGATGCTTTGATATGGAATCATGGGACCTAAATCAGATTTTAGAGTTAGGAAGCCAATTTGTGCTTTTAGCATTTCACGGATGACAGCTTTTATCATAAATTCCCTTTGTTGCCTGTGATCCCCTCTAGTAACTCTCTTCGATTATATGTCATAAAATGTTACATATACATCAACTGAGCCATTCTGTAAACAGTCTTCAAAACCAGCCCCTTTCTAAGGCTCCCAGCTACTTAAAATACTGTTCAGAATAAAAAAGATATGAAGTTAGCTCTCTATCCTATACATTCTGACATAAATATTCAGATTATCCAATCAGCCCCCACGTCTTTCCCCCAAAATCTGATACCTTCCTTCCCCCAGCAAAACAAAGTTAATCTTAAAACCCATTTAGGAATACATTGTTTGATTATTGAACAAGACTTATTGAAATACATTTTGATATATAAGCAACTGTTCATGTTCAATGTGTGCAACTTGAATATTTTAGTATATGCAAACATCTGCAATACTATCAAAGTAATTCAGGAAGGAGATATACCCAACATCTCCCAAAATTCTTTTTCTCCTTTGTAACTGATCTGTGACAAGAATATTTAGCAGGAAATGTAATATTAACTAGTTTTAAGTGCACAGAAGTCCCAGTCAAGCTAAGTGAATGAGTTCTAAAGATCTGTGAGAGAGATGCAAACAATACTGCCCTGCACATATGAACACACAGCCGCTTTAGCATGCAGTTTTATTGTCTATATTTAAGCTATTAGCAGTTTATATCACAATGCTGTATTTAGGTGTCAGAATTGCTTTAAAGGCACAGCCCAAACCTAGCTTTTTCAGGTCAAAATTTCAAGGTAAATTTTTGTGATTTCCGCTAAGTACTACATTTTTTTCTATTGTTCTTCTCCCATACATTACATTCAACCATTTTCCCTCCCTACATCTCCTCTCTCTCCAAGAGCCATTCCTCCTGTTTCCCTTCAAAAACAAACAAACAACAACAACACCAAAAAGAAAAAAGCAGTCCTTCTCCCAAACATGTCCTAACAAGTTATAATAAGACTAGGCACAAACCCTCATATCAAGGCCAGATGAAGCAACCCAGCTGGAGGAAACTGGTCCCAAGCACAAGTAAAAGAGTCAGAGACCCTTCTCTCACACTCCCACTGCTGGCTTCCTAGGAAAACACCAAACTATATAACCATAAGGAATATTCAGTGGACCTAGCTCAGGATCTGTGTTTCTTTCTTCAATCTCTGTGAGCTCCTATGAGCCCTGCTCAGTTGATTCTGTGGGATGTGTTCTCATCGTGTTCTCTATGTCTCTGGCTCCTACAAGTCTTCCTTTCCTTCTGTGGGGTTTCCTTGCTCTGCCTAGTGTTTGGTTGTGTCCTTACATCTTCACTCATCAGTTGCTGGATGACACCCCTCTGATGACGCTTGGATTAGGCCGTGATCTACAAGTACAGCAGAATACCATTCTGAATCATTTCATCAACATTTCACTTTTTTTGTTATCAGTCATGCTTGATTCTATCCTGGGTCTCTGGACTGTCCTGACACTATAAACAAACTAGATGTCCCTCATCTGAAGAATAAATAAAGAAAATGTAGTATATTTACAAAATGGAGGGTTACTCAGCTGTTAAAAACAATGACACCATGACATTTATAGGAAAATGAATGGATCTAGAAAAGATCATCATGAGGTAAGCCAGATCCAAAAAGACAGACATGGTATGTACTCATTTATAAGAGAATTTTAGTTGTTAAGTAAAAGATAATAATACTACAATCCACAGTCCCAGAGAGGCTAAGTAACAAGGAAGGCTTGACGAGAGATGCATGGGTATCCCTGGGAATGGCAAATAAAATAGATTTTGCGGATAGTATAGTGGCAGGTGGGAATAGGATGTGTAGAGATAAGGCAGGGGATGAAAAGAATGAAGGAATAGAATGCTGGAAGAGGTAATTGAAATAGTGGGGTATTTGGACAACAATATAGAAACCTACTGCATTGGGAACTCCAAACAATCTACAAGAGTGACCATTGTGAAGATTCCCAGAAATGAGGAATACAGAATTTGAACCTTCCATCTTCTATAACCAGTCAAGACTTCTAGTCTTGGGACTTGGACATCAATTCAGCCACAAAACCTCTGACCTCTAATCCATCCTGCCTATAAAATGTGCTGGGGTAATAGTGATTCAGAATTTATGGGAGTGGCCAACCAATGACGGATCCAGCTTGAGGCCTATGCTGAGAGATGGAGCCAATACCTGACAGTACCTGGTTTGTCAAATACCACATTTATAAAGGTTCTTTAAGAAAACCAGAGTGCACTCCACAGAATGCAAAGTCGCTTATTAGAAAAATTACTCATCTACAAAAGATGCAGCCACTTTTGATTTATCACAGAATCAGAAAATGATCCTTTTATAAAACCAAGTTTTGTAGAACTATTTTTTCCAAATCCCTTGTCTCACTTAGGAAAAAAGTAAGACACTCTGACATTCCCACAAAGGACCCTTGCAGCACTGGCTCCTTCTGTATTTAATGCATGCTTGAATGTACATCTTGTGTGCAAAACTCTGGTAAAACAAGGTTGCCAAGGAACATCTGACCTTTGTTTAGAATATTCAGTCTGAAGTGGCAACCAATCACTTTAAAACATCTGTAAACCTTCCCCTTTCTTATTTTCTTCTTCTAAAAATCAAATTAGAGACACACACTGACATGTATTTTAAAACTTCCATATAACCTTGCGATACATTCCAATGATATTGTTTATATCCTTCAGTAAAGGAGGAGAAAAACACCATCTATGATATAATTAAGCTTTGCAGTAAAAGGACAGAGGCATCAATGGTAAAACAAGCAGACTATATAGCTCTCTCTTTTCCCACAGCACAGGAATAAGGGACATAGAATGTAATAGATTGACTTGTAGAAGGAAATCACAGGTTTCTGCCACACAGAAGAGCAACACATGCATTAAAAAGATAGAAAACTGGTTGGACATAGAAGTATCTCCGTGAATGTTAGGCCAACATGGAAACAGTTACATTCAACAGTGTTTGTTTACTTAGTTTAGGCAGAAATATGAAGTACATGTAATTCATTTGAGTAAAAGACGTCCAAATTTCTATTGAATCCCATCAAAAACTCTTTTCAAGGATGAAATTCTTTACACTGTAGCCTGTATTACTGTCTAGTTCTATACCTGGTTATGCTGCCTTCATGAGTCACATGGGCATAACTGAGCAACAGGGTCCCTACCTACTGCAGATTATCAGAACTGTATCAAAAGAAGCAGCTTTCACATTAGGAGTAAAAGAGATGACTCTAGAGCCGAACACACATGAGCATGGCCCAGGAACACAGCTTTAAGTTTCCTCAAACAAAATAGCATGTTTCAATGAGGAAAGCAGTTCATGAACTTTCTGTGTAGAGTAACATAAGCAAGAAAGTCAAAATAAGGTAGCCAGCCTGGTAAAGATGGAAGCTCTATGGAGACACATGTGTGTTTTTCCATCTGTTTCACTATTGAAACAATGGGCCCCAATATATGGGGATTTTCCCAGGCATCTTACATTGGGAAAAACAAAAGGCCACCATCTAGAGACATTACCTATCTTTGAGAAAGGTTTCATGCAATGCTAACAGTGCCTCAAACTACCTTACAGGATAAGATCACCTTACAGGATTGAGACGGAGACAATGATGGGTCTATAGTGGGCAGGACCACACCTGTACCAGGATTGCTAAGATGTACACATCTTTGACCCTAATTTCAACTGTAACTTCCCTTAAGGAACCTGAAAATACACTTGACTGGGGAATTACTGGTTCTCTGTTTCCCTCTTCTTTTTATGGCCTCGTTGATAACATCTCCCTTTTCTGTTTTCCACTATTAATATTGCCCTTTAAATTAGCTTACTGAGGACAGGTGGCCAAACCTGACTTAGAGTAGAGGTTGCAATACAAAACTTCAATAACAATAAAAATATTTCAAATATATTGATATCTACATGTGATAGGTACATTGGAGAAAAGAGAACAGAATTCCTACCAGTGATCATAAATGCTTTTTGACAGCATTCTTGGCCTTTTCGATAGCTGGAAACTAGGAGTCTGTTCATACATCCCAAAAGATGTACTTGATTGTCACAAAAGATTTTAGGTCATATATAGAGAAAGGCAAAACTGACTTCTAAGGGCAATAAAGATTACCCAGGATAAGTTTTGTTCTGAACCTGCAAACATCCCCATCATTCCACTTGAGTGAACATGCACACAAAATTTTCTCAGAAATTCTCGTTCACAACCCTCTGTTGGGATATCCCACCTGGTGCTACTTTACTAACCTACTTCAGGTGGCCGCTTACAACACTGTTACCTGTAAGTTCACTCTTCATGTACTATTTTAAACAGGATAGCCTTCAAGTTTCTTGTTAACTTGTTTTCTGTTTGACTTCCTCTGCATTTCAATGCATTATCTGTTGCAAGCATGTCTCACTGTTTCATCACATTTACCTGTGCAGCAATGACATGACACCTAAGGTTAGGGACTTTTAGTTCATTGTTTTGTCTCCTAGCAAGAAAGTATTGAAAATGAAAAATGGAGTTGTTAAACTAAAGAATAGAAGCGTAAGTAGAACTTACAAAAGAGAGAGCAGATGTTTTTATTTGAATCCTCACAGACATATTGTTTTAACATAATTTTAACTCTCTCTCTCTCTCTCTCTCTCTCTCACACACACACACACACACACACATACACATACACATACACACAAACACATGCTAAAACACGTAGGAAATCTGGTATGTTTTATAAACCACACCCAGACTAGGTCTACTCTGCCTACTATTCATACTTCCCTACTGTTGCCATGAAGCAGGTTGTACTAACCATTTTAAAACTTACAGAGCCAGACATAAATAGACAATTAAACATTGTAGCCTATTTCCCCTGCCAATGTTATATATATGTACTTTACATATATATAAATGTGTGTGTGTGTTTGTTTCTACCATTCCTCCTGAGATGACTTAGATTAAATTGCTGACTGCATTATAAAAAAAGAAGTCCATCAATGAAATAGTTTTAATTATATTCATAAAGTAATAATTTAGTGTAATGCCCAAATAATAGATATCTATAAAAACATAAACATTTGTTCACTAAGTGTTTAGCAATATATTTCTTAATGTTATGTTTTTATAGTCAGGCAGAATTTTAAAGAATCAACATGTGTGGCCTCAGGGACACTCCTTTTTTCTTTCAGTCCTCTCAGAAGAAAACAAGAAAGTGTACTCAAAGCATGAAAGGGAAATGTCTGTGTATGTAAGCATAGGGAGCAAGACATCTCCGTTTTGTTCTCGTTTTGCTCTTCTCTTTAGTTATGATTTATATCACCTCACTTATAGTGTAGTTTGACAATCAGAAGACAATTCGCATGGGAGCTCATTAGAAACACTCACTTGTGGTTTTCATGTTGCAACTCAGATCAACTGATTCAGAATCTGTGTAGTAATATGATCCTGAAGAGATTTTTTTGTTTACCATTTCAGAGTATGATCTACAAACTGGATAATGGGTCTTCTTTACCACAGCCATAAAGTTATACCTTCACCTTAAAGAATATTGTAACAATCAGATTTTACTTCCCTTTCTATCATTAAAATAAAAAGCACAAGGCAAAGGACAATGCCTGTTATTGAGACATATACTCATCCTTAGGGTGTGTGTTTGCCGAGAGTTCATGTGAGTGTGTGAGTAAAAACACAAATGCCTATACATAGGCTTTTGTGTAAAACACATATTTTTAATGTTTTGTCACAGAAGTGGGAAGGATGGTGGCCTCACTGCAGAACTTCACCTGCCCAACTGTGGCAGTAAATGTGGACGCCACAACAATGGGAGTCTCATCAGACAAATTTTAAGACATCTTAAGTTCAATGTCTTCTGTAGGTGGAGAGAAATGCTTCCACCAGTGATTCATAACAGTGACATATGGCAGTGAATGTGCAAGTACACATGGCTGCATTCTTTATAAATTACACCAGGCACACTCAACTTTGCTTCCATCAATTACCATCTACTGAAAGGAAATGCTTCCCTGAAAAGGTTGAGCGATGCACTGAACCATATGTATAGAAATATGTCACTAGACATTAGCAGTTCTAGCAGTGTACAATGTGCATATTCCAGTGTATCTTCTGCATCTAGAGGCATGTTCTCAAGACTCAGATACTTCAATGAAAGTCAGATTCCGTAAAAGAGGTTCCGAAAGACAGGTTCCAACTTCTTTGACCACATCAGTCAAATTAGACTTCTAATTTCTTTCTACTTCTGTCTGGTCTATATAAACGTACCATGCTTTATAAAACTTATATGCTTTATAAAAATTAAATAACAAATATTCTGTGAAATATATAAAAAGTTACATTAATTAAAGCATTTAAAAACATGTTTTTCATCTTTGATAATGGGAGTCAGTTGCCATTAACAGGATCATTAGGAAGCAGAGAATGCGATGGATAACCATCGAGTTCATTGGCTGTGATACTTCTCAAGAATGTCTTCAGAAACCCAATCCAGATATTTAATCATAGTTTTAAAAAGCACTGTGGCAAAAAGAAGGTATATAAATTCAGTTTCTATTTATAGACAATTTGTACTTAACATTTAATAAAAAGGAAAGCAATCCCTGAAACAGCACTAAAGGACAAGTCAGATACCATTAGCCACATGTGTGACATATCATAATTTCTCCTTTTCAAATACCAACTTAGAACTAGAAGAAATTCAAGACTAATTGAAGTGAATGTACACTATTCTCAACAAACACAAGCACAACATTGTAGGGGGTTTCCACTCTGCTGTCTCTCTTACTTTGGGTAGAAAAGACTCAGATACAAAGGGGCACAGATAACTATATTTAAAGGGATATGGTTCTTGTAATAAGCCTTACTGCTGCTGTATTAATAATGAAGATATATTATACTATCTCGGGAGCTGAGGAGATGGCTCAGTTGATTTGTTGCTCACTGCACAGCCAGAGTGACCTGAGTTTGATTCTTATAACTTAGGTAAAAAGCTGGATAGAGCAGCAAGGTCTGTCATTTTAATACTGTATGTGAGAGAATATAGAAATATATTTGAAATCTGCCAAAGTCTACAAACACACACAAACACAAACACACATACAAACATACACACACAAACTCAGGGCTTTAAGACATGTGATATGGATATTTCACTCTCCACAGTGCCACAATGATTCTATAACATCAATCTCAAGTTTAACGTTGTTCTAGGCTGAGCATGAGATATTCAGAACAGTAAGTCAAATAGTCTTTTTATGTAGAATTTTTTTGTTTTATAATGCCAAAAGATATTTCCAATTTTATGAGATGTACTGTAATGAAAATAACTCTTCCAAACTTCTTTTGAAAGCAACTCTACTTTTAAAGCAATTAAAGATCTTTGCAACTCTAATTATGTATTAAACTAATACAATTAAAAACTTGATTATTCTTTGCTTTAGTTACTTGAATATCTGGTATCTATTGGAAGTGAAATCACCTGTTTCCATAGATGCATTCTGTTTGTCCCAGTCACTGCATTTTGGGTCAGAGAAGTCCTGCATCATAATGGATGAGCTTCCATACACAAATTCAGCTGAAGGGATGTTTTAGGTTCACTTTTTTTGGAATTAATGGTTCAAATGAGTCATTTTCATTGCAATGCCTTCAAAATTGTATCACTCACAAGAATGGCATCTTTTAAGGCTGATGAACTTCTATGTTTAGTTTACTATATGCATTTAAATCTGGCAACATTTTCAAACCCAATTTCAATTTAAGAAATTAGATGCAAAATGCACATTTCAAAGAAAAAATATTTTTTTCAGGTTTGGTATGCTTGAGTTTTATCAACCTTCATATTGCATAGTCTGTTTACTGAATATGAAACACCTTACAAATTTATTAGATGCTTCGGCTGCCCTAGATAATACCATAAGATGTAGTAACCCCTGCTATGTAATAAATTTGAATACCCGGGATAGTTTTGTACTAGTCCAAGTATAATTCATCATTATCCCAACTCTCCACTTTCTCCAATTTATGTGCATTCTGGTGCTTAGAACAAGCTGATGAAGTGCCTATTTCTTAGAACATAACAAACCAACATAAAACTTTCCAAAGCTACAAATGTATTTACAAAAACATATAAATCATTGCCTGTCAAAGATTAGGGCTAATTTAAGCTCACTATCTGGAAACACTTAAAGCCTTTTCTTCTTTCATTCACTGCTCATTAAATTAGTTGCCTTGTTAATGAAGTTTAATCATTTATTACTCAAAGCTATAAAATGGTCTATGTAGCAATAGCTTTAGGGTCTGAAGCACAGAATCGAATAGAAACACCTTTCAATTCTACCATTTAGAATCTGCAATTTTAAAAGGTGACTTTAAAGTGGTGTTATGAATAGTTGGTGGGTGTTCTGTTTGTTTTTTGTTTTGTTTTTTCTTTTTCATGTCTAACATTATTGGGACATTGGTACTGTGAGTGGGTTATTAATTAGTTTCTGTTAATTCTAAAAATTTGAATGTGCAGTAGTATCATATTCATTGTTTTGTTGTTGTTGTTGTTTTTTTCTTATTCTCATCTTTTCATTTACAAAAGAAGCATTGGTTTTGCTACTTATTAGTGAGTTTCAAACAGAAATGTAGAATGGGTGATTGACTTTAATGTACATTAAAAATCATGTTGAAAATTTATTGCCATTGTCTTCTCACACTTACCCAAGTATGCTGTTTGAGTTTTATGATAATGATGAATGTGCATTTGATATTCACATTTATTCATTTATCCATTAGTTCATTCCTTCCCTCATTTTATTTACCTCAATGTAAGAATGCTATTGCTATGATATGTCAGCGCTTTGTAAGGACATTTTTCTTATAACAAACAGGCAAAAACCAAACAGCAAAGTTTTACCTGTGCAGTAACCAGAAGGTGAATCCACATTTAGGGTGAGTCTTCCTGCTCAATAATCTCTCAAGAAAATCCAGCATCCAGCATCTTATGTTTTAGCTGATACTAAATACACTAGAATTAAAAAACAAGATTTTAAAAACTTGCAAGTTTACAAGTCTAAGTTTTGTTCACGTAACACACAACTGCATCTTATGTAAGTCTTAATTTCCAAACAAAAAGAATAGTAACAATGTCTTAATTCCATAAGCACGGTATAATTATCCCATCTACAGCCTCAAGTATATTATAGATTTTCAAATATATGTCAAAGTCTCTGGAGAAATATGTAATCACTTAATGTTGCATATCTTAAAAATGATAGCAGAAATTTATAACACTTAACTACTAATATTACTTCACCTGATGTTATATTACACTAAACAATAGAAAAGCCAATTTTTTCCTTAATAAGTGTATATATTTGATGTGGGAATGTTCTCCTGTATTTTGTATTACTCCTATTGGTTGAATAAAGAGCTGCCTGGCTTATAAGATAGGTCAGCCCTTAGGTGGGCGGTGTAGACAGAACAGAAGTTCTGAGGAGAAGAAAGGAAGTGAGCCAGTCGTGATGAGGCTCCTGTCACAGATCGATGCAGGTTAGACCTTTCCGGTAAGTCACCCACCTCGTGGTGACATACAGACTTTTATAATGGGTTAGTTTAGATGTGAGAGCTAGCCAAGAAAAGGCTGGAGATAATGGGCCAGGCAGAGTTTAAATGAATATAATTCTCATGTTGTTATTTCGGGCATAAGCAAGCAACCAGCAGCTGAGCGGGCCGGCGGCTGGGGGCTGAGAGCTGGGTGCCGGGAACATAACCCATACCTCTCCCCTAATTACAACATATATTGAAGTGTTTGTGCATGTGTGTTGTATGTTGTGTTCTTAATAAACTGTGACAGAAACATTCATTTCAATTGCAATCCTTGCTTTTGCAACTGATCATGTGGCTTTAGGTGGCATTAATAAATACTTTATTAATATTTCTCCCAACCTCAAAAAGCACCTAAATAGGCTTTTATTCTTTATCTAGAAGTTGACCTAAACCTTCAACCTTGAAATGTCTGGAATTTTTGTTTTTCTACCTTTCCTGTTTTTTGTGGTTGTGTTTTTCCTCCCTATTGTCCTTAACCACATAGCACCATAACATAAAGAGACCCTCTAAAGCATTTCCTGCATTCTAGACATAATCTTCCTTATTTCCATAGTCCAGACCTCCAGGCAATTTCTACCTAACATGTCTTATAACTGTGTGTTTAATAAAAGCCATTTCACCATTCTATCGAGCAAGCAGCTTCAGAATGATAGGAAACAATGAGAACAGTGAATTGCATAAGCATGGATCTTCTCTTGCACTTCTTCCGCTGTGGTGAGTCCCCAGGTCAAAGCAATGCTGTTTGGAATACCGTGATGGTAGGTAAGAAAAACTGTATGTTCAAGTATTGATTTTGCAGAAACATTACATGCAGGGGAGGAAAATCCATAAGCAGAATAAGAATTTATTTCAATAAGGACAAAGTTTTGCATCTGCCATGATGGAATGATCTAAAGCAGTGAAGCTGTCACCATGTCACTGTATGGTCACCTTTGTGAATGGCACTCTGTTAGGAGCTCAGTGATTGTTTCTATGCTGACAGAGCATGTATTCAGCAGCAGCTTTAGCCAGGACAACATTGTGGTGAGTTCAATTCTGTAAGATCAAGCACATGCATGACATCTGACTCTGCCACCATGGCCACTAAATTGTTGGGACTATTGGGCAATGACAAGGATTACAGTTCTTGACCATCCATATAAAGGGTCAACCTAGTTACTTGATTACTGAACTCTTTCTTTGTTGGTGTCACTTTTTAATGAGCTTTTGGATGAGATGTAAGTATGTCCATGTCTTTTGCTTATTCTTCCTAAAATATTTCTAATCATTTTTACATTAATGTTCATTCCAAGAAATCAAATCTTTAGCTATATCTCATGAATCAGTGTGCAGTTGCATCGATGGTCATTTATTTTCCTAAGAAAACTGCATTATCACATGTACTGTTCACTATGAATGTTATCCTTTAGGGCATCCCAGAAAGGGGTTGTAATGCTACAACTCTCTACTTCTGGGTAGTGCCTGCACATCCCGCAGAATCATTAGTAAACCAGGCCCTAGTCTTCTCTTCCTCAAATTGTTATAGGAGATATCCATTAGGTCAATAGATAGATACAATCTTGGGATCAGAAGGTACCATAACAGGAATAGAAACCTGAGGCATTTGGGCGACTCCATGGAACTTGCTTATGTGTCCAGTACTTAGTTAGGCCCTGTCAAATATCTAGCACTTCCATTTGTAATGTAATGATGCTATACATATCCTACTTTATGACTTGGTGGGTCATTAAGCACCCAGCTCACAGTGGACAGCTTAGGATGCATAATAACTTGGCCACCCATTTTCAAAATTCAGTTTCCATTAAGGCCAAGAACTGTCTCTCAAAGGGAGAATGGGTGACTTCATATAATTGGAAGGCCTTGCTTTGAAATCACAGAGATTTCGCTGGTGACTCACTTTTCCTTTTGAAGTCTTCTAGAGACTTCAAACATTATACTTAGGTGACATTGGAACCTCAGGTAACATTGGATCTTCTGAATAATATGCTAGAAATCAAAGAGCAACATGCACAATAATCTGAAGCTTTTAAGAT
Organism: Dicrostonyx torquatus; assembly: GCA_028555095.1. Taxonomy (NCBI): domain Eukaryota; kingdom Metazoa; phylum Chordata; class Mammalia; order Rodentia; family Cricetidae; genus Dicrostonyx; species Dicrostonyx torquatus. The sequence continues at coordinate 21,213,005 of JAQHUG010000001.1, read as the reverse complement.
CTCTATTCTGTCCCAGGACATATTCAGTGCTAGCAAGTTTCCAAATTGCTTGGTATGTTGGCTGGAGTAACACCATACTTGAATTAGGAATATGTTCCTATCAGAACCCAAATAAGCATATTAAGTGTTATTCTTTCTTGGTTGTGGGATGAGCCAGGTGTCACAACCTATCCACCTTAAAAGGAATATACCACTGACTTACTAGACTTCTCAGTGGTGTACAAAGAACTTGAGGCTGAGTTTGATTCATTTTCATCTTCTGATATACATAGGCTTTGCCAAGAGATCAAATTTTGTGCTCTTTGCTGTTTACCTGAACCAATTAGCGTCACATCATCAATATAGTTGACAAGTCTAATATTTTGTGGAAAAGAGATGTAGACAATCAATCCCTTGCAAACTGAGTCATGACAGATGGATACGAATAATTAATATACCCTATATGTACAATAGAAGAGGTACACCGATCACCTTTCCAAATGAAAGCAAATTACTCTGGTGGTTGTTATTGATTGGTATAGAGGTAGAAAGGAAAGGTATTTTCTAGATAAATAAATATTCACCAGGTATCATGATATGTCCTAATCTGATCAAGGACACCTTATTAGGTAGAGAAACTATAAGTGGAGGAACTACTTGATTGAGTTGATAACAGTCAACTTCTTTCTCCATGATCTGTTTTAATTAGGTGGAGAGAGGTGCGTGTGTGTTGTGTTCCCCAGCCGCCAGCTCCCAAGCCCCCAGCCACTGGCCCGCTCAGCTACTGGTGGCTGCCTGCACCCGAAATAACCACATGACAAACTGGATTCATTTAAACTCTACCCGGCTTATTATCACTAGCCTTTTTTTGGCTAGCTCTCATAATTAAACTAACCCATTATAAAAATCTGTAAGTCACCACGTGGTGACTCACTGGAAAGGTCTAACCTGCATCCATCTGCAACGGTGGCTCGTGGCTTCTGCTCCTTCCTTCTTCTCCACCCAGAACTTCCGTTCTGTCTACTCCGCCCACCTAAGGGTTGACCTAACTATAAGCCAGGCAGGTCTTTATTTAACCAATCAAAGCACAGAAATACAGGTGGACCCTCCCACAATGATCTAATTTTTTCACAACTTCTGAGTCTTTTAAGTCTTTGAAAGTATCACTAATTTCTATAATTTCTCCAGTAATTCAATAATGTTTTGGTTCACTGTCTTCTCTGGTAGAATCTACTCTAATGGAATCCAGTTTCCCTTTCCAACTATAAAAACTCTTATTTCCAAGGTCATGGAATTAATGCAGGCCTTTAACAACTTGTAAATATATTTACCTAAATTATGCCTTTTAAAACTAGAGTAATAACCACAGCATGAGTTTGGGGGACTCCTGGATGCAATGTGAATTGAATGTCAGTCAAAATTCCATTGATTACTCAACCTCCATAGTCCCCTATGTTAACTAGAGAGACAAAATTTGTATTTGGGATCTCTTTGAATCAATGTCAGTTCAGAACCATTATTCGATACAATCAGGAATGTCTGATTGTTTTCTTTTCAAAAAATAACATTATCCTTGAGAGAGGGATAGAAAGAAAACTAACAGCAAACTCAGATATTTAAACAAAAACTCCCTCAAAGAAACTTAACATTTTTCATTCAAGTACTTTTGAGTCTATAAATGATTCAACTTTGGAAATTTGTGGTTAGGCAAGAAATCTCTTTTACTACTAGCCAGTACAGATGTTCTTTCCTTTGTTCTATAGCTTTTATGTTTATACAAATCATATAAAAACTCGGTGAACTTATTTAATATCCAAGAAACATGTTTAATTAGCTAGTACCTAAGGACCATATGAAAGTCATGACATTTTAGAAAGTTCTTATTGAAAGTCATACATAACTTGACTTTGGCAACCCAGTGCTTCAACATGGCTCTGTTACTCTGGACCCTGATTAAATCCCTTTTATTTAATTGATCCAGTTCAGGAGTGATATGACTAATTCTAAGTTCTCATATAAGGACAAAAACAACTACAAAACTTTTCAAATGTCCTAGTGTATCTCTCAATATTTTGCATCTTATAGTATTGGTAAAGGGTATGTGTTTGGGGCTTTTCCATTAAGGAATATTCTTTGTAACACAATCTGTATTATTTGCAGTTCTCTAAAGAAATAGAACTGATAATCATGAATATATATTTTTCAAATCTAACAATTATCTTGGTTTTCAAGATACCCTTTTAGTAATACAGGAGATGTCTCATGCTGGAGAAACTGAAAATATTAGTTTCTCAGTAGGCAATGCCTGATACTTAACAATATTCTGTAATCCAAAGGGTTTGAGTAGTATTAGCTCCTTGGCAATATTGTCTTCAATATATGCAGTTTATATGCTCAGGCTAGCTCCATTACATACCTGTTACTGTCATCCCATGGTCCAGAAAGCTCCAAAATGCTACTGTCTGTACTTAAACTGAGTTGGAAATTTTTGATGACCTCTCCTGTAGCACAAAAACCCAGAAACAGATATTAGGGTTCAACCTGAAAACCAGAAAATCAAAGCAACGAAGTCAGTAGAGAAGTCTTTCCTCTACCAAGACTGGACAACCGAAGACTAAACAGACTAAGCACCAAGAGTTTCTCCCTCCACCCATTTTATGTTCCCTCTACTGCTGGGATTAAAGATGTATGACTCCCTAGTACCGGGATTAAAGTTGTGAGTCAACTACTATCTGGATCTGTTTCTCATTGATCTTGTGTAGCCCAGGGAGGCCTTGAACTCACAGAGGTACAACTGCCTCTGTTTCCCAAATCCTCAAATTAAAGGATTAAATTAATCTAACAGAGTCAATCCTTCGGTTCTGTCCATGATCTTTTCAATCATGAAGCTTTCACACTTCCAAAATCAGTATTATATCGAATACATTTTTACACATTGCCAAGTTTAGCTTCTACCATAAGATGCAGCCTTGGCTCCTCTGGATCTATGGTAAATGTCCTGAACCAAAAGGAAAACTTTTTTGTTTGTATTGACAGATTTCACTTCATTTCAATGATGCTGGTTTTTGTTTTTTATTGCTTGTTTTTTATTTGTTTTATTCATCTGATTCTTTAGTCTCAAATAATCAGTATTTTTTCTCTTACTAAAACAAATATTTTACTTCGGGATTTTAATAAAAAATATCATATAAGTAGGCCTATTAGACTATTTCCTTCCCTCTAAAACTTCTCAAGTAATACAATTGCCACCTCTACCACTATCGACACTTATTTTTCAGGAACTTTTAACATCTTATTACGCTAAAAAGTCAACCCATTTTTAAAGCCCAAAGTTCAAAAATTCTTGTACAGTCCTCCCTATAAAGCCAAGCTCAAATTGACAAAAGAAAGACCCTACTCTTGGTTCTAATTTCTTTTCTAGATTTCTATCTGTTAGTGTAACAGAAACCAAAACATACAAAGAAATTTGAGAAAGGAAAGGTTGATTTGGTTTACACTTCCATTTAATAATCCTTCATTAAGAGAAGACAAGGTGGGGATTCAATCAGTAATTTGAAGACATAGCTCAAGCAGAAGTCATAGAGGAATGCTACTTGCTAGCTTGCTCCGACACAAACTTTGATGTCTCAGAATTCCTATCTGATACTAAAGGATGTGAATACTACTAGAGAGCTGATTCTTTTCAACCTACATAGGAACTTGGAGGAAGCTGATTCTAATACCCATAAAGGGATACCATAACATCAGCAATGATAAGTTTGCCAGTGGATGTTGAATGTGAAATAAATTAAGCAAAAAAGTAAAATTGTATTTTTCCATGTCCTTTTATCTAGGCTGGCACCAGAAAGCTTAACACAGATATAGGGCTAATATTCTTGCTTCAATAATAGTATCAATAAAATCCCTCACAGGAGTGCCTGGTGGCTTGCATATTAGGTGAATTTATATACAATTGAAATGACCACCAAGATAAGTTACTACACATCACATCTATAATCAAAGCTACCCTATTCACAATATCTATGAAAGATAATGTCTGAATTTGTTGTTAAAATTTATAGCTAATCAGATTCCCCAGGCTCAGAAATCCTCCTATTTTCTCATATATTTTATTTCTTGAATTTAAATTGGTGTATATATATGAAAACAAAAAAACTACACAAAGGATGTAGGCAATGAATTATGTGAAGAAATGGAATAAAAGTAGAAATGAAAGTAATTAAAAATTATAACATACAGTAAAAAATCCAAATGTTTTTATATCCTTGACATGTTACTGAGATTCAGAGAAAATAAGTCAATATTATCTGAAAGTCTCATTTTACAAAATTATAATGGTTTATACGTTCTTCTATCTTTGCATTCACTACTTTTGATATTTAAAATTCCTTCTAAAATTGCATGGAAAAATTAAGTAATACTTAGAAGAAACTATATGCTACAGGAATATCACATGGAAGTGCACACTGAATTTCATGGCTTATAGGAAGGGAGCATACCTCATGGAGTCACTTATGGACACTACCCATTTTAGACTTATTTTGCATTAAAAATATTTTATACATGATACTGCATGCCAAGGACAAAGTATACTAAGTAAATGAATTCAATAAACTTTATGTATTTTATTTTTACCCCTTCCTTTTCTCCTTTGTACCCAACATATACTTTTTTCTTTATATATACATATCCATAATAGGCTAGGAGCTATAAATGGATTTTTGGTTTTGGGATTGGGTGATCGTCCTTATCCTTAATATACATTCTTTATCCATCACCCTCCAGTAAATTTTATGATTATATTCTTTAGAACTCAATAATGTTTCAATTTATCTGTATTTTTATTCATATATTTTAATGGACAACTATTTTGTTACCCATTTTTTACTCTAGTGAACTAAGAAGCAATAAATGTGGGAATGCAAATATCTCTATGATGGGTATGATGTTCTCTGGGTATATGGCCAAGAGTGAAATACTTGAGTCATATGACAGTTCTATCAACAATTTTTTAAAGAAGCCGGGCGATGGTGTCGCACGCCTTTAATCCCAGCACTCGGGAGGCAGAGGCAGGCGGATCTCTGTGAGTTTGAGGCCAGCCTGGTCTACAAGAGCTAGTTCCAGGACAGGCTCCAAAGCTACAGAGACACCCTGTCTCAAAAAAAAAAAAAGAATCTCCAACTTGATTTCCACTATGGCCATAATAATTTGCACTTCCAGCAGTGGTGAATGAAGGTGTGCCTTCTTTCACATCCTCTCCAACATTTCCTGTCAGATTTCTTAAACTGGGGTGAGATAATGTTTCAAAGTAGCTATAATTCTCATTAGCAGATGACTAAGCAGTGAACACTTTTAAACACCATTATTGGCTGTAAGTACTTTATTTGGAAAGTATCTATTTTGCTAATTTTTAGTTTTATTTCTTTTCTATTTAATTCCTGTAATTCTTTGTAGATTTCTGAATATTAACCCACAGTCTTATGTATAACTGGTAGAGATTTTTCTCTGATTCTGTTTGCTATTTATGTACTCTACTGATAATTTTTTATACAGAAACTTTTAAAATATTATGCAGTACCATCTGTTGACATGTATAATTACTTTCTATGCAATCTTCTGTTCAGAGAATTATCTTGAAGAATATTCTCTATGTTTCTTGTGGAAGTTTCAGGTTTTAAATTAAGATATCTGATTGATTTCAAATTGCATGCGTATGTAAGAACAAAGATATAAGCCTAATTTTATTCTTCTTTAAATGGAAGTTCTGTGTTGAAAGTACCATGTGTTGAATGAGCTATCTTTTTTTCTAGTAAGAAAATCCCATAGTTTAAATAGAGTTATTCAAAGCATGTCAGAGAACATGTGCAACCCAGCTCTGAAATCTTATGTGAGACATATCTCTCTGGGTTTATTTTAGATTACTTGTTGAAGCCACAATTAGTAGAAACATCAAACATTGTGTCTATAATAAACTTACTTGCTCACCTTGATAAATTAAGCTAAAGTTTCCTCTCCAAAGTGAGCTCTAGCAGATTCAGTATCATGTGCTCTTCCTTAGTTTATACTGTCACATGTACGAAATACACTCTATGTAAAAAAAGTCAAACTTTATTTTAACCCAGCTTTACTTCTAAAACATGACTTCATGTTTAGTGAATTTTACAAATAACAATCTCCTGTATTTTGATACCATCACCTGTATTAAAAATGCTTTAAAGAGAACAATAATGTGTGAACATAAATGAGTATCTCTGTAGTAGGAAATAGGTACTATGTATTGTACAGGACAACTATTGTTGTGTCATGTGTAATTTTATTTCTAAATTAAAAAGTAATAACTATTATACTTGTATGAATATTTTTCTTCATGTATATACAATGTTTATGCTCCTGGTGTGCACAGGGAGCATAAGTGAGTACTGAATGCTACAAACCTGGAATTAAAACTGATTGTGAGCTGCCATGTGGGTGCTGGAGATTGAACTTTAGTCCTTTAAGAAAACAACCTGTAACAGGCAGTGGTGGCACATGCCTTTACTCTTAGCACTCAGGAGGCAGAGGCAGGCATAGGGCTATTACACAGAAAAACTCTGTCTCAAGAAACCAAAAGAAAAATAAAGGAAACCAACCAGTGTATTTAATTGTGAAGCCATCTCTTCAGTGTGACAAGTAAAATACTTGGGTCATCACACAGTTCTGTCAATATTTTTTTTTTAAAAAAATCTCCAACTGGGCATGCCTTTAATTCTAAAACTTGGGAGGCAGAGGCAGGCAGATCTCTCTGAGTTCGAGGCCAACCTGTTCTACAAAAGCTCTTTCCAGGACAGGCACCAAAGCTACAAAGAAACCCTGCCTCAAAGAATCTACAACTTAATTCCATTATGGCCATGATAACTTGCATTTCTATTAGTAGTGAATAAAGGTGTGTCTTCCTTCAAATCCTCTCCAATATCTGTTGTCAGATTTCTTGATGATAGCACTTTTGAAAGATATAATTTACCCTAGCAGATGACTAAGAATTTTGAACACTTTAAACTATCTTTAAGTACTTCACTTTATTTGGAAAGTATTTGACTCATTAACCCATCTGCTGGTTTTTGGTTTTATTTCTTTGCTATTTAATGCCTGCAGTTCTTTGTAAATTCTGTATATTAACACCCAGTCTTAGGTATAACTGGTGAAGATTTTCTCTGATTCTGTTTACTAATTATGTACTCTACTGATAATTTTTGTATACACAGAAACATTTTAAAATATTATGTATTCTCATATGCTGTGAAAAATGTTGTACATATAAGCAATAGAATGTTATCCAGCTATAAAGAGAGCTGAAGAAATTATATTGACTAGGTAACCCAGAATGACAGCTGATGCATATTCCATCTCACACGTAGATCCTATTTTTAAATCTTCGGATTTGTGTGTTTAGCTTAGAGTATTTACAGATGCCAGAGAATCAGAAAGAAGGCATTGAAGATGCTACTTTAAGAAAGGAGGCCAAGTTGTATTTAGTAATTCTAACTTGTTTTCTATACCTGTGATAAAGATGACAAAAAGCAACTTGTGTAGAGAAGGAGTTATTTCATCTCACAATTTGTAATCCATACATTAAGGAAAGTCACGTCAGAATACTGGAGTCAGAGGTTGACACAGAGATCATGGAAGAGTGTTGCTTGTTGGCTTTCCTTTCTTGGTTTGCTTAGTTGAATTTCTTATATACTTCAAACCACATGAAAACGGATAGCACTGTCAATAGAAAGAGGGGCTTTAACATAAATAGTTATTCAAGACAATACCCACAAGAATAGCCTACTAAACTTATGAAGATATGTTCTCAATTACAATTCTCTTTTCCCATATATGTCTAGGATTGTGCCAACTTGACAAAAATCCAGTATCTTGCCTACAAATGACAATTCCGAAGTTGTATGTAAGATGTGTTCACTGATGCTGCTGCTTACTCATATTGGTTTAATAAACTGCTTATTGGCCAGTAACCAGGCAGGCAGGGCAAACAGACTAAGAGAATTCAGGTAAGAGTAAAGTCAGAGACACAGAGGAAGCAATATGAGAATGTCTCACATAGAAAAGGTACTGAGCCACATGGATAAAAATAGGCAAGAATTATGGGTTAATTTAAGTTGTAAGAGAAAGTTAGTAGTAAGTCTGAGTTAATAAGCCAAACGTTTTATCATTAATATAAGCCTCTGTGTGTTTCTTTGGAATTGAATGACTGTGGGAACGGGTGGGACAAAAATTCCATCTACAGATGCAATAGTGGCACAACTGTTATAAATGTAATCAACTGTTTTCACTTCGGCTTGAGGCCCATTCCACAGGTGGTAATGCATACTTGGTACTATAATCTGGGAAAAAAACTCACTGCTGAGGGTATCATGAGTGAAGGGACATGATAACTTCTGTTGTTTAGTTAAGTTGGAATTTCACTAAACTATAATCTAAATATTATTATACCCTTAGATGATTATGATTATCAGCCGTAATCAAGAAGTCTCTTTACTGTGAGGGAAGTGGATGCAGAGAGGTAGATTCTACTATGGTTAGAGAACTTAACTCAAAAATTTGATATTGAAAGTCAGCCTGACTTCTCTCTTGACAATTGCATGCTCAGTCTGTTAAATTTGTCTCTGAGTCAGGGACATCAAAATTTACATTATTTTTTCAGTGTTAGGAAGCAAACCGTCTTTTGCTTACCAATGATGCAAGAGAAGTGTTTCCTTTGAACATCACTATCTATGGTGAAGCTTGGTGATACTGTAGGTACAGCATTGCTAAGACCAAAAGCCAAATCTTGACTAGTCAACATGTCCATGCATTTAACAGCAAATGTGTGTGTGTTCTTCGTAAATCTTATAGAAAATGACTTCCTTGCATCTACAGTTCAACTCAGTAAACCGTAACGTGTTCTCATATCCATCCTAATAGAACCTTGAGATACTTCTGAACCCCACATAGAGTATGTTTCTTAGAGTCAGAGAACTTTAACAATTATTTATATATCATTTGTTGTGATCATGTGTGCTTGAATTTATTCTTAAGAAGCAATAGAAATTCAATAACTTTTTTGAAAGTTATCTTCACTATACAACTAATTCTTTCAAAAGCAAGATGATCATATTTCTATAACTATGGTTTCAGAATAACATAGTGAAAAAAAGTTATGAAACCATAAAGAGAGAGAATATGGGCTTTTATGTTGGAAAAGCTTTCCTGACCTAAAAAGCAATTTCATGGTTTCACCTTATGATATTTTATGAACCTTGCTCATACCACACTAGCCTATGAGGTGCTGAACTTACTATTGTGTAGACTCAATTTACATTCCAACATATTACCATCATAGATAATCATTACAGAAATGCATATTAGTTATGAACAATATAAAGGAGGAAATTGCAAATGAAATGGATGTTATAGTAATGAAAAGTTTCCATTAAAGACTGTAATGAGAGAAAAAATCACTTAAAGTTATTTCCAATACACATTGGTGTCCACAATAAGATTCCCTTTCTTGTAAAATCTGTAATTATATGAAGAAGACTCTGAACTATGGATCATAGCAGTTCTTCCTTCCAGATATCACTACCACGTGACAGACAGTGAACCAGTTGCTATCTCAGTCCTAGTCTTGTTTAGAGTAAATAATTCTAGAATATCTGGCCCAGAAGATATGGTTAAGCAATTCAACTTTTTTAATGTTAAAAAAAGAATAGTAATCTGGGTTTGATAACCTAAACCTCTGCTGCAAAGTTCATAACGATACATGTGACATCACTGAACTGAGTGACTGAGGTCGGGTCTTCACAACTCTGTTCTGCTATCACCAAGAGAGAGCCAACTGTGTTCTTACTGTCAGGACTATTTGTCATTATCAACATAGCTCTCCTATCACATCTTCCTATGATGCTGTGGCTCTTTTATGATAGTTTGTCCTTTGCTCCATGGAATCAGATATGAACTCTCAGCTGACAGGTTGGCTTCAAAACAAAGCTCTATGAAACTACTTGGGTACCAAGCTGTTCCCTGATGACAAAGAAGCAACCATTACATTCATTCTAAGCTGATTTATATAAAGAAACTCAAAAGACATTTTATAAATTTATTCAAAGTACAAAGAAACAAATTTTTAATAGTAAAATTAAAGGTAATGATGTATAATATGATGAAATTTGGAAAAGTACAATTGTCTGAGAGACTTGATTGTAGTCACAAAAAGCATTGTGCTTAACTATTCAGGGGAACCAAATATAATTCTTCTTTATTAAACTTAACCTACATTTTGAATTGAAAGGAAAACTTATCTTCTGAAACTTTTCATAGGGAAGCACTATTGACTTCATATGTCCCCACTCTAAGGCACTCTGCAATTGTTGGAGCCTCCCCAGTAGAAGTTATAGAATTATTTCAACAGCAAGACTACTTATTTAGCACCAACCAAATACACTTCTATAATCTTCTAACAAATTGAACTGTGCACACTCTATCTGTAGTAAGGAGGCGTGAGCAGGCTGGGTCTCACCACTCCCACTGCCCAGCTCCCGGAGTGGGAGGACTGTGTGGTGCAGGCCACTTTCTCAGAGTCTGGTTATTTTCACTCGAAATAATTACGCGCACACTTTATTCATTTAAACTCTGCCTGGCGCATTAGTTCTAGCCTCTTATTAGCTAACTCTTACATATTATTTTTAACCCATTTCTGATACTTTGTATCGCCACTTGACTGTGGCTTACTGGCATGATTCTAATCAGTGTCCATCTTGGGTAGGAGCAGCATGGCATCTGCCACACTTCCCGTCCTCCCAGCATTCCATCTTGTTGATTCTGCCCACCTAAGGGGCTACACTATCAAAAGGCCAAGGCAGTCTCTTTATTCAACTAATGAAAGCAACAGAAATACAGAAGCATCTCCTACACCATCTATCTACCATTTCAGAAATAATGTACGAGCAATAAAAGAAACATTGGCCACATTATTTTCCATGTTAAATAAAGCTATGTAATCTGATTAATAGGTCAGGTTTTATATTTAATATCTACTAATTCCACAAGAGACAACACAATTTCCCAATGCAGTGATAGGATAGAAAATGCATGAGTTTTCTGAATCATGTCTCTCACCCTGAGAGGGTATGGCCTCCTTCATGTGTCAGTGCAAAGGGCACCTTTAACTCCCTTTTCCATATCCTCTTGGTATTTACATTAGGAACTTTGCACTATAATTGTATTTTATAAAGCTCAAGACTCATTTAAATGCCAGAAAATTAAACCAAAGGGATTTCATTTACCACTGGCTGTGTAGGGGATAGAGTTATACAACCCCTATTAATGCTAATGGGAGTTCGTGAATAAATCTTCAAAATACAGAGAAAAATGTACCCCAAGAAAGACATGAAATGGAGACAATAGACTCACTAGAGCAGAATTAATTGGCAGTTTGATTTCCTCAGCTGAAATCTCGTAAAAATGGAGTCACTTATACTTATAATCACATAGGACTAGTAATTTTTTAAGTAAAAATTCATTTGTCTCTTGGGAAACTTAACTCATATAACTTGTAAGAACAATGATTTTTATATTAACAATAATGTATAGTTTCCCAATATGTAATAATCAGGAGACAACTAATATTCATGTATTTGAAAATTCCCCTTTAATGAATATTATGACAATAAAAAAAATTGTAAAAGAATCTGCACAATTTGTGTTGCTACAATTTTAATACTAAAATTAGAAGGTATAGTGCACATAAACTTCAATAAATAGTGGAAGAATTGATCATTGTACATATTTGTTAGAAAATAGTTCAATTAACTGTAAGAGTTATCAGGAAAGGTAAGTAAAATATTGTCATTGAATGTTCAGAAGTTATAAACTAATATATTTTCAGTCTTTTAATGTTTTCATGTTCTGCTATATATGAGATTTTGAGTGTGCAACTAAATTATTTTCACTTCACACATATCAAATGGTGTTGTAGTATAAGAACAAAATAATGTAATGTTATACATATATATGTATATATATAAATGAAATAGAAATATCTATGCATTTAACATAAAATATATGTATACTAATATGATCAGATTATATTCAAAATTAGTTCAATTTAAGCTTATTTAGCTTGTCTCCAAACTTATATCTTCTAAGTATATCATTAAAAATGAATGGCTTATGAAAATAAATGCTTATGCTGGCTAGTTTCTTGTCAACTTGATGGAAGCTAGCATTGTTTGGGGAGAGGGAATACAACTAAGAAAATGCCCCTACCTTGATGGCATGGATACAGGTCTTTTGTGCATTTTCTTGATTAATGATTTTTGTAGGAGAGCCTCTCTCATTGTGGGTGGTACAGTCACAGGGCTGGCGGTCCTGGGTACTGTTAGAAAGCAAGATGAACAGGTCATGGGGATCAAGCCAGTAGGCAGAATTCCTCTATACCCTGTGCTCCAATTCTTGCCTCTAGGTTTCTGCCTTGAGTTCTTGCCATGACAAGCAGTGACATTAAATAAACCCTTTCTTCTCTGAGCTGTTTTTGTTCATAGTGTTTTATAACAGCAATACAAAACTTAACTTGATGTGCCATGCTCTGTTCCAGTACATTGTAGTCCCTTACTGAATAAAGAGAGAGGAGAAGTGGATGGGAGGAGGTAAATGGGAAGGGGATGAGAAAGGAGGGAGGGGAACTTGGTTGGTATGAAAAATAAATAAAAAGTTAATCAAATCAAATAAAATAAAGAATTCTTAACTAAAACAACACTTCTACCTAAAAACTTTTTGTCACAGTTTCTCAACAAATAATGGATTTACTATTTAAGTTCTTTGATGAGGTATAGAGTTCAGTAGGATAGAACTTGCTTAGCATGCCTGCATATTTGGTACAATGTCCTGTACTTCAAATATAAATTAAAATTCCAATCTTGTATATACTATTAAATACTGTGAGATTTGTCTTTGTAAGGTAGGGTACACTATAGAAATTCACTGAACTTATAAATGGTATTTCTACTGCAGGTTAGCAAATAATAAAGAAATGAACCACCTCCCTTTGAGTTGCTGATCAAGGGTGTATCAGAAGTTACTAACATAATAATGGTGATATTCATCGCTCCTGTTTGCTCACTAGAACTTGATATCAGGGTCCTATTGCTGAAAGCAGCCTAAACTTTGATCACAGAACATGGAGAAATCAAGTTGCTACTTTTCAGGAAGTTCTTTTCTTGCTGTCTAGCTTTCATAGTACATGGAAGTGCTTTGCAGTTACTTGTGAAGTCAGGGAAGTCATCAACAACGTGAACCCTGTGAATTACAACAATGACTGGAGTGTCAAGATATGTATTATTTGTGTGAATATAATATGATATTCATAGAGGGAAACAGAACAATTTCTGTTTGGATTTAAAACCCACTTGAAGGAAAGAAATTCATGGCTTTGCTGTAATTCTGGCTAAGAACCCTGGGCAAGTAAGCCGGTAGGCCCCAGAAGAGAACCAACAAGCATTATTTTGCTAAATCAACACAAAATCAAACTGCTTTCTAAGTTCCTAGCTCCATACAAACAGGCTATGCAGCTCTCAGACCTCAGCAAGAAATGTTTCTTTGTGCAATAGATAGTGGATGATGTTGAAATCACAAATGATCAAAAAATAAACAGTAAGTTATCAGTGGATGTTCATCCACAAATAGATCATCTATACCACTTCCTCTTTCTAAGGCTCAGATACATTGCATAAGAGACCCAGGAGACTAAGAATCAGATGTCAGGAAGGGACAAGAGTGAAAGTGTCTTCTGGACATTAGAATCTTTTCACTAGTAGAAAAGCTAGCTGCCTATAGAAAACCTGTCACAGTTGCCTATAGAAAACCTGCTCAGAGTCACTCAATTAAGGAGATAAACTCTCCACCCTTTATAATCAAACCAGATAGCTAATCCCTTTCTCTTTACTATCCCTTCAATGATACTCTCAATTTGGATTTAATGGCAGCTCATGTTGAAACCAATAAAAAGAGTCCTTATCCTAAAACCCCTTACTGAATACATTGGTCATAGACAAATGGAGTACTCACTGTGCCCAGTCAATTGAAAAAGAACAATAGCAAACTTCCTGGAGGGTGATAAGAGAAAAATTAAAATAGTGATACTAACTTTTCTACTTTTCTAATCTTCCCCCTGACAGTACGTAAATGGAACCTCAAAATCTAAACTTCACTTGTTTTCAAAGTACAAGTGCACTTGCTTTAAGGGGAGGCAGCAAGAGAAGGGCTTCCTTACCCCCTGCCTTACTTTACGGCTTCATCATTAGTCCTTTCAAAGGGAAACTGACAGTATGTTAGAGTACTATTAACAGTGCTTAGATAAACAAAATTTTTTTAGTGACCCTCAGCCTGTCCCCAAGGCACCATTCATCCAAGTGCAACCTCTCTCAAGGTCACTACCACTAATGGCAGTTGATGCCCCTAAACTCATCTCTATGGCTCAGCTATTCTGTTAGCATTCCTAATTGACTTTGACATTTCTGAGGCCATTTCATTATGAGCCAGGTCCATTTCTGTTGTTGCTGATGATTTGACCAGTTCCGTGAAGCCAAGTGTGGAACCCTGAAGTACAGAAGGGGAGCAAACAGCAATATGTGTAAAATTTCGGCTCTACCTTTCCATGTGGAAGGAATGCTTTACAAGCCAAATTCACCAGCATTCTTGGGAGACTTATTCTCCTGTTCCCGAAGGAAACATAATCATAACTACTTTTTCAGGACTCTCTCATACTCTCTTTGATGTAGCTGCAATTTAACACGCTGCGTTTTATCTCTTGAGAAAATGAAAAGCTGGATGGCTTAAAGGACTCCAAGGTTTTATGGTAGAGAAAAGACATGTGCCCTCAAGGGTCGATTACTGCAGTGCATAAGCTGAAGGCTGGTGGGAGTTTTTTGTCTCAGTCCTCTAAGAACATTAACTAATGATCTTATTTTAAAACTTCTGTAACATCTCCAAACTTGTTTTTAGACTCTCTGCAGAGGAAAAATAGTTACTATGTTTTGATGCAAAAAGGGATAGAATGAAAGCTGTCGTCTGGCAGTCACTGTCTACTTCCTACAAGCATGTCTCCTAAAAATGTTAGTGACTGGCAGTTGTAGCAGGGTGATAGAAGCAAGGCCTTCAGGAGACAAAGTAAATGCGGTATGAGTTGGTGAGGTGGTGGGCAGTGAGGACTGCTGAGGGTGCAAGGTTTAGGCTGGTGGTGCCAGCAGAAATGACTGAGTAGTCACAAGTCTTTCCATTATTGGTTCTTTTTAGAGATGCATTATAACTGTTTAGCTATTTAGTATTACTTAAATAATAAAGATTTATGTATTGCAGAAACAATAAAATCTAAGTAGTGTTGAAGAAGATAGTATGAAAATAAAATTCCAGTGACTTTATACTCTTAGGCACTTTCAATGGTCTACCTTTATGTCTTCAGGTAATTGCTTCAAACTATAAATGTTGTAAACAAATATATGTGGTTATGTTTTATTAGTTAATATTAAATATAGTATGTTTACAAAACATAGGATTTACTACTCTAGCACCCTTACAAACATTTGTTATGTATATATTTATAATTTACATTTTATCATATTCATAACATTTTTATTTGGAAAAACAAATTCAAACTTCTTGTTTTTCACAATAGACTGAGAGAACTTGTCACCATTAAATCCAGGCTGGTTAGACAAGAGACCTCCCATCTTATGACTTTTAAACACTGGAAGAAAATATGTATTCTAGCTTGACAATCTATGTGATGTATTTTTATCTTTTTAAAATTTCTATTGCTTTGTAGTTAGTATGCAAGCTTGGTTTCATTGAAGTGATTTCCTATATGTTCATCATATAGTTTAATTTTATTTCTCTCCCATTATACTCTCTTGTCCCTTTGCTCCTGTTATGCTGATCTCCTTTCTTCTCTCAAGTAATTTCTCTACTTTTATATCATAAACATATTTAAGGACCATATGTCATTCTTTGAGAAATGAAAATATGGATTTCTTTATTTTACATCTATGTTACTAATAGCTGTGCTCATTTATTTACTTATGTGCTAAATTATTTACTTAAGCATTTTATTTGATCTAATTTTATGTGTAAGATTGTTTACCAGCATGTATGATTGTGAACATTTTAAGTCCTGGTGCCTGTGAATGTCAGGAGAAGGCATTAGATCCCCTGGAAGTGGAGCTTCAGAGGGTTGTGAACTACCATGTGGGTGCTGGGAAATAGAATCCAGGTAATCTGAAAGAGCAGGTAGAGCTAACTGCTGAGCCAACTCTCCAGCTCCTTTATGTGTTTTCTTTTAATGGGCACCAGTAAGTTAAGTCTAAAACCATTGACCTAATCAAGTATTAGTTAGAAACAACTCATTTTAAATATTTTTATAAATATCAATTGATTCTTTCAACTCTCATGAGTGTCTTGAAGGCTAGCTTTATAATCACTGTTTTATAATGACCTTCTTTTCTCACTGCAGGTTAGTCCATTGTTTCTGGGGTACTTTCCCCATCAGATAACTTCAACACTTTCTAAGAGAATGTGATAGAAAGTGACTGTAAACGGTTCATTGTCTGAGCCCTGCACATTAATGGAAGTGTGTTTCTCACCCATGCTTAAAGTTTGTTTGACTGATGAACTCTTCTGTGCTCACCTTTGCATTGGTTCATTATGGACTCTGATAATTGGTGTTGCATTCCTCTCTTATTGTTTTTAAATAAATTGCTAGGTTAAATAAACAAAAGTGTAATATTTAGTACTAGGTAAGTATTCATTGGGGTCTTAAATATTCATCTTGACAATGTATTTCATAGGCAGTAAGACTATGTCTCAAATCTTCTGCACTTCAAATACTGGTAGTTCTTTAATTTGTATTGTTTTCTTGTTAATACATGTGCTTTGTCATATGTTTTAGTCAGGTGTGATCTGATGAAAATAGTTATACTATTTATTAAGCATGGAACTCTATCACCTCTTAGTATCTGTTAATCTAGCTCCCTGTTATCAGTGTTGGTCACTTCCTGCAGAGATTGTAAGGTAACCATGTTGCTCAACTTTTTAGTGAGAGTCAGATTTAATCTATTTAAAACAAACAAACATGAAAACAAAAAACAGCTACAACAAAATCATTTCTGAAAAATCATTCTGAGATTTCCTGAGCTCATTCCAAAAGTGAAATAAAGGGATCAGATCAAAACACACCTTAATTTCCTCAGTGTCTAGTCTCTGAAGTATTTTGTACTTCATCATTGTGAAAGAGTAGCTGAATAAAATAAAGGTTAAAGCAACTTCCTTTTTCATGGGTCTTAGTAGCTGGATTTATAATGGTAAATTGCATGCTAGGAGAGGAACAGCAAAATTGTCCAGCACAAATCATGTTCCATGGAAAATGTGGGGGAAATTTTTAATTCTCAGGCACAATATTTAATACATTTAAGTTCCTGCAACGTTGGAAGGTATTGTATTTACCTTGGTTTTTACATGTTGTTGGAGGACTACTGAATTTTCTTGGGGCTCATTTCCAAATGTTAGAAGCTTTGAAGTAGAGTAACTCGGTATGTGTCTTTCTACCAGGAGTCCTTCCAATTCTGCATAGGCTTTTTTAGGGTAAGTATAGGAACACATGAGGTCAGATAATCTGTTTTAGCTCTCCTCTTAGTTTCAGAAGCAGTTCAATGTATTTTTAAAAGCATGTTATAATGCAATAAGCTCTAAATAAACTTTAATGTAAACGAATTAGAATATACATATAATGAATGCTTTCATTTGTTCATTCATTCACCATTTAACCTACTCAAGATGTGTCATTCTGCTTGTTATTGCTCTAGTTGGTGGTATGAACCTGGGAGAGTGAAATCTAAAAAGAAGGCAGAATAAAGCCTCATGAATTAGCTAAGTTTATTCAGGGCATCAGACAACTTGCATTGTGGGGATAGTCTGAAGATATGTGAACAAAGTCCACATGAGTTCCAGTTGTATACAGTCAAAAGGGTAAGGACTGTTTACATGAGTTAGGCTGCATATTGTCACAAGGACAACTGTGCCTGGAAGCATCATTCTGAATAGTAGTGAGTAAGATGATGGGTAATCAGAAGTAAATCTACCCCTATTTACTACACCTGGGAGGGGATAAAAGCAAAAGCATATTATAATAGAAAAAAAAAACCTGTGTTTTGAAGCAACAGAGGTCACACGTATCTTGTCTTGTTTTCTTGGCATTTTCCCACAAGTTCTCAGAATTCTCACTCAGTTTCAATCATGGACCATGTACCAGCACTAATGAGAGTGACACATTAGCTTCTCTGCAACATGAGAGTCAAAAATTTAATAGCATCTTAACTCACAGTGTAGGTTATATCAGCAGTTGAGAATGTATTTTCATGCTAGGTTAATGATTATCATGCAGTATTTTTATCTAAAATCTTCTAAGTTCTATTTGTACGGATAGGAATAGTAAACATTTGAGCTTGCTTTCTTATATAGCCTAGGATCATCTGTCCTGAGGTAGAACCACCTGAAGTGGGCTAGCCCTTCCTTATCAATAACTGCTGCAGGGGGCTGCTTCTTGGTTCCTGTCTGCTTAGCCCTGAAATAATCACACAGAAACTTTATTAATTAAATCACTGCTTGGCTCATTAGCTATAGTTTCTTATTGGCTAACTCATACATATAAACTTAATCTCTAATAATATTGCCACATGGCTGTGGCTTAATGGCTAAAGTTCCGGCATCCTTCTCTAGCAGAGCTACATGACTTCTCTTTGATTCCACCCTTCCTTTTCCCAGCATTCAGTTTAGTTTTCCTTGCCTAGTTAAATTCTGCCCTGCAATAGGTCCAAAGCAGTTTCTTTATTCATTAATGATAATCATAACATGTAGAGGAGAATCCCACATCACCTTTCCTTTTCTGTTTAAATAAAAAAGGAAGGTTTTAACTTTAACATAGTAAAATTACATAAAACAGGTGTCTGTTGTTGGAGGCTTCTTCACAAAGAAACTATATTTTTTAAATTACTTCTTGACCCATTAGCTCTAACTTATTATTGACTATCTTTTACATATGAATTTAACCCATATCTATTAATCTGGGTATTGCCACGTGG